>JACZZP010000013.1:1200000-1800000 GCA_015183035.1 Meloidogyne chitwoodi
AATTTCTCAAAAATCATAAATTTTCAACAATAAATAAATCGGTAATAATTAAGTTGGTATTCCTCATTTTTTTCTTTTCCTATTTTTTCATTTTTTCCTCTTTTTTTTTGCTTCGGGCAAGTAAGAAATATTAATTTTTTGGTATATAACAAGTATGAGAAATTTGAGAAGTCTCATATTCTAATTTTATTATTTTTTTTTTTGCAATATGGAACAACTTAAAAATTTTAAATTTTTTGATCTACATGAAAAACTACGTTTGAGCGACAACGATTTTGATGCATGGCTCGAGGAGCTTGGACTTCTTCATGGAAAACGAACCTGTCATAAATGTGGAGGTAGAACAACTGTCATGGCTGTCGAGCGCAAATCCTTTGGTGATATTTCAAATGTATTTTATAATTTTTGGCACCATGTTTCACTATTTTATCCTTGCGAACGTGAATAAAAATTAATTTTTTGATTGTATTACTTGCCCGAAGCAAAAAAAAAAGAGGAAAAAATGAAAAAATAGGAAAAGAAAAAAATGAGGAATACCAACTTAATTATTACCAATAAATCTAACATCAAAATTCAAATAAAAAATTATTATTAGGAAAACAAAATTTTTAATATGGAATTGTACATGTGGAAATAGGCAAAAATGGTTTATTTAATACAAATAATGATTTTAGAAAATGAAAAGGGTACTTTAATTTTGAAATATTTTGATATGAAATGCTTTGAAAATCTCTAAAATTTGCACACATTACAAAAAAAGTATTTACATAAATACAATTGGCTAGAAACAGATTATTTTACGTCAACCTTAACGTATTTTATTTTATAAAAAGACAGATAGTAATGAAATAGTACAGGAATGAAGAAAAAGAAAATTGTTGCATGAATGTTTTAAAGCGAATTTAAGCTACTGTATTAATAATTTTACATTGAAGCAAAACCGATAATTTTTCTTTTTTCCATAATTGTATTTTTTATAGACTTCTATTCATACTTGAAAAATTATGGCTGATTCTGGAAGTGATGATGAAACTGTTAAGCTAATTGAGCTTAAGATAAAAACAATTAAAGATACGTACCAATTAACTGTTCGGGAAAATTCAAATATTGAAAAAGTAAGTTTTTTTAATTTTTTCTTCTGTAAAACTTTTCAAATACTTCAGTTAAAAGTACAACTTTCTGAAAAAGTCAATCAACCGATAGGAATGATTTGTTTAATATTTTCTGGAAAAATTCTTAAAGATCATGAGACTTTAAAGGAGCATAAAATTGTTGATGGTAAGTGGTATAGTTATTTTATATATTTTTTTGCATATCTAATATGTATAAGGAAAATTAAAAATATTTTATTGTGAAAATTTTCTTGTTAAATTTGCAGTGGATTATAACTTTATTATCCAGGAATGGTTATCCATATGGTGATTAAAAATACACCGACTACAACATCACGTGAGTCTACTCCTTCCTCTGCCTCTTCCATGGCAGGAGCACAAACAAATACAACTGCCATGGCTCCAGGTTCTGCGCCTAATGCTGGCTCTTTTGGTGGAATTGGGTCAATTTTAAGCAATCCTATGGTTCGAGATATGATGAATAGTCCTCTAATGGAGAAGTAAATAAAAGATTTTTTTGTTAAATTATATTTTGTTTTAATAATGATTTTTTGTTATAGTTAATTTCTTTTAGTCTTCTTAGCAACCCAAATATGGCAGAAATGGTTCGCAATATGTTAGCGGAAAATCCTCAATTTCAACAAATAATCCAGAACAATCCAGACTTGGGTCATATTCTCAACGATCCTCGAATTATACAACAAACTTTGGAAATGGTTCAAAATCCTAATATGTTTAATGAATTAATGCGAAATCATGACCAAGCTATTCGTAACATTCAAGTAATTTTTTATTAAATATTTTTGTACATTTTAATTTTAGGGAATTCCTGGTGGTGAGGCAGCCCTTCATCGAATGTATCAAGAAGTACAAGAACCGTTGATGAATTCTGTTCTTGGTGATACTGGTACAGGAAGTCAATACGCATCAAATAATTCAGAACGAAATGGAACACAAAATAGCTCTCAAAATGGTTTGTTTATAAAAATTTAACCTACAATAAGCTTCTTTATTTTGTTTGATCCTATTTCAGTTCAACAATATAGAGATGTATTAGGGGAATTTTTTTATAAATTTATTCACTATCTCCTCTAATATTTTTTTCTTTTTCCGAAAAAAGTATGTTGTTTTCAGCTTCCTCTCGAAGTCAACATGCCGGAATAGAAAATGCAGAGGCTTTGCCTAACCCTTGGTCTCGTGTTGTGAACCAACCACCCCAACAGGCTGCTGGTGGTGCGGGTGCTGCTACTGCTGGAGGAACGACAACAGCGACGGGAGGCTTTCCATTTGGTATATTATTATATCATTATTTTTATTATCTTTTTAAGCTATGATGAATACTCCTGGGATGCAAAGTTTGATGCGCCAAATAATCTCCAATCCATCAACGTTCCAAAATTTGATTAATCCAGATAATATGCAGCAATTTGGCCAAATGCTAGGAAATCCAGCTGTGGCTGAACAAATGCGCTCACTTATGAGCGGTGCAAATCCACAGCTTCTTCAAGCAGTTTCAAATCCGCGGGTTTTCAATGCTTTGACACAAATGCATCAAGCTATGCAAATACTTAATGCGGAATGTCCACAACTTTTTCCTGGAACGTTGTATGTGATTTTGATTCTAAAACTAAAATGTCCTTGATTTAAAAATGTTTGGTCACTAAAAATTCGTTTAAATGTTTTACAGTGGTGGTGATATGCTTCAAAATTTGGGTGGTATTCTTTCCTCTGCTAATCATCAAAATCAACCCCCAACTAGTGAAGCAAGTGCTACGACCGGAGCAGCTGGAGGAAATGCAGTTCCTCAGCCTCCAGCTAATGCTAGCTCTCAAAATCCTGCTATGCCTGCTGGATTTGCGGAATTGTTGGGTTCTATTGCAATGATGAACATGGGAAATGTATGAGTTAAAATATTATAATAATATATATTTATTTTATTATTTAAGGTGCAAAATCCTCCTGGTTCTGTTGGTGCAGAACGTCAACCCCCTGAGGAGCGTTATCGTTCACAACTTGAGCAATTAACCGCAATGGGTTTCACAGATCAACAAGCAAATGTTCAAGGCAATTATTTTTTTTAATATTATTATTTTTATTCATATTTTTAGCACTTCTTGCAAGTTTTGGTGATATTAATATGGCTATTGAGCGTCTTTTGGCAGGTGGGTCACTTTCAACTGGAGGTGGTGATTCTTCTAATAACAATGGAGGAAATGTTGAAAGAACCGATTGAAAAAGTAAAATTGGAAAGAAATTAAAATTTATTCTTATTATATACGTTTTTTAAATTTTTAACTTCATTTTTCTAGTATCCCTAGAAATTGACAAATATATTAATTTTAATCCCTTATTATTATTATTATATATAAATATAAAAAGTTATTCCATGTTTACGAGGACAAAAATAAAATTGCATTTTTATCTAAAGAAAGAACAAAAAATGGTCTTATATGTTACTTTATAAAAATCACGTAAAGTTAATTAAACGAGTAAAAAATGTTTTCTAAGAAATTTATTTAAAGAATTAAATAAAGTAGTAAAAATGGTTTTTATTGTAATAAAAATGAACAAATAAAAATGCTTAAATAATCTTAATTTGTTCTTAATTTCTTTAGTTCTCATTTTTAATGAATAGGTATGTGTTTTTCTAACATAATTATTTTTATTTGACCTTTCCGCAATGTTTTTTATGCTTTTACTCAAATATATTTAAATGTTATATCTGCTAATTAGGTACTATATATATTACTTGTTGATAAATAATATATAACTTAAAGAAATTTTTCCCACATTTTTCAATATTTTATATATAGCCAGGTGCAATTGAACATAGATTGTCAGGAAATAATAAACTAATAATAATTTTACTTTCAATTATCTAATGAATGATGTGGTTTAAATATTATTATAAATTAATAATAAATATTTTTAAATGAATTTACATTATTTTTGTTTTAATCTTTGTTAATAAAAAGTTATCAATCCAAACAGTTGCGCTTTTACTGTAAATAAAAATTAATTTTGAAGAACTAAAAAAAAGAATATTTATGTAAAACAATGTAAATTCAACCTCTTTTTTACATATAGTTACTTTTTAACAAACAAAATTTTTATTAAATAATTAAATTAAAATCATTTTCAGGTGTTTTAGTAATTTTCACCTGTCTCTCTTAATTTGAGTTTTTTATTGTAAATATTAATATATAAATGAATTTTTAATTAATTTATCTAATATATTTTTAAAAGTTTTTTTCTAAGTATAATTTAAAAAATAATTTATTTGGGGGAATTTTCTTTAATTTATTTTTTTAAATTTCTTTCAAAAAAAAAATGAATCAAAATAATTCTGATATAATTCAAAATAATGAAGAAATATTTTATATTTATAATCTTATTTTAACTTTATTACAGCAATGTTATAGTATTATAGGTTTTATTTTTGATGCTTTTGTTACTTATATAACAATTAAAAATAAGTAATAAATTTTCAAAAATAAAATAATATTTTTAAATTTTTAATCATTTTTTATTTCTTTAATGATTTTATTTTATATCCAAATAATAATAATATTTATTTAAAAAATAAATTAAATATTTAAAAAAAAGATATTATTTTTGCTTTTAATTTCACTTATCTAATTTTTAAAAATTTAATTAAATATTATATTTTTTTTATAAAATTATTTTTATTTTTAAAAAGATCATTACATAAAAGTTATGGTTATTTATTAGGAATATGTTCATTTTTAAATACTTTAATGGATACTACAAATTTTTTACCAACTTTTCTTGTTTTAACAAAAAAACAAATTTCAATGGAAAAATGTTTTTGGTTACAAGCTTATGGTTCAATTCTTGATATAAATGCTCCTTTTTGTTTACTTTTTATTAGTATTGATAGACTTATTTCTTTTATACAACCAATTTTGTAAAATAATAATAAAATTATTAAATATTAAAAAATAAATAAATATTTAATTTAAATTAATTTATTTTTTATAATTCCTTTAAATTAAATTTTAATTATAATAAATGATAAAATAAGAGAATATAATAATATATAATTATTATAAAAGGCTGGCTATATTTCTTTCAAGCCTAGATAATTAATTAAAAAGAAAAATCTTTTTGTGGAGTGGTGGTTAAGTGGATTAAAGCCCTGCTCTCGATATCTCTCAGGATAAATCCAATTAAATATTTATTTTATATTTTCTGAGATGAATCTGTCGATTTATTTTATCACATTTCTCAAAAATTGGAAATTTCAAAAATATAAAATATTTTTTAGAATTAAAAAAAAATAATATTTATTAATTTAAGTTATTTAAATTGTTCAAAGAAAAATGCTCTACTATATGTTTTATTAGCAAATTCTATTTCAATGTTTTATGTTTTAATTGTTGGATTTTTTACTTATAAAAAAATATTAGAAAATAATAAGTTAGTTTGTTTAAATTATTTATTTTTTATTTAAAGTATTTTAACATTTTGTGAGCCTGGTGATATTTTTCTTGATGAAATACAAAATATACTTTCATATTCATTAATTATACCTATTTTTATTTCATTAATTATTTATTTGATAATTTTAAAATTAATTAAAGGTAAATTAATTTAATTAATTTAAATTAATTTTAATTAAATATTTAGTAAATATTAATAAATTAAAAATTAATAAAATGACTGAACAAATAAAAATTAATCGTCAAATAATTAAATCACTTTTATTAATTGTTTCAATTATTGTTGTTAGTTATTTAATTTTTAGTATTTCTTTACAATTAGCTCCTTTAATTATTTCTGATTTAAATAATCAATATTTAATTATTCATCTTTCTGGTCAACTTTTAGCCATTTCTAGTATTATAGATGCTCCTGTTTTATATTTTTGCAGGTAAAAAATATCTAAAAAATATTTTTTAATTATTTTATTTTTTAGTAGTGAATATCGTAAAGCAATTCAAAAAGATTTACCTTTAATTAAAAAATTAGCAAAAAAGTTTAATTGGAAAATTGAAGATTCAACAAAAATAAAGTCTATAATAATTCTTAAATCATTTAAAAAATTAGAAAAATAATATTTATTTTTTTTAATTTAATAAAAATGTACTTTATTTTTATGTACTTTTAATGTAAATAAGTCTATTAAATATTAATTTAATAAAATAGTGCAAATATATTAATAAAATTTGCTATAGACATATTAATTTGTAAAAATAATTAATATAAAATAATTATAATTTTTTAAAAAATATTTATTTTTAATTAAAAAAAATGTTATTATTTAGAATAATATTTTTAATTTTTTTTATTTTTAATATTTTTCAAAATGTATTATCAATGGATAAAGAAGAAGAAAATGAAATAAAAAAGAATGTATTATTTTATATTATAATTTAATTTAATTAATTATATTAAAATTAAAAAGAAAAAAATTATCCCACAATTTATTAATTAAAATAATATTTAATTATTTTAAATAATTTATTTCTCTAATTTTAATTATAAAAAATTAAAAAAAAATAATAATTAAATATATAATTATTTTTAAAAAATAGCTTATAATTAATTTGTTTAAATTACAAACAAATTTACTTCATTTTCAACTAGAATTTGATAAAAAATATTGGGATAAAAATGAAAATGAAAATTATCAAAATTGGATAGAATTAAATAAATTTTTTGATGAAAATTTAGTTAAAGAAATTAGAGGTGTTTTAAATAAAGGAATAAAATATTTAGAAGAAAAAAATCTTTTAAATAATTTAAATAATCATCCTCTTAAAAAATTAATTTTTGAAATTGAACATTTAAATAAAATAATGAAAGATATTTTAAAAAAAGAAAGAAAAATGCCAATGTATTTATTTATTTTAAATTAATTAATTTAAAAAAGTTGAGAAATATTCTTTAGTAAATTAAATTATTTCTCAGAGATTATAGTAGTACATAGTAGTGCTGCCCCGTTAGCGAAATTTACCGTAAGCCGTAATCCGTAACCGTAATTTACCACCGTAAACCGTTACCGTAAACCGTAAGAACCGTAATTTTTTAAATTTTATACTCCTGTGGCCAAAAATAACCCCTTTTTAGTGCCATTGATGAAAATTTTTTACATCACTATTGCAAACAATTCCTTTTTAGCGCCGCAGGCGAAAAATTTTAAAATTTTTAAACCTCTGTTGCAGAAAATTACACTTTTTTAACGCCGCAGGCAAAATTTTGAATAAAAATGCACGTTAGTTGCCAAAAATTCACGTTTTTTTTTAGTGATGCAATCAAAAATATAGGCTTTTATTTTTATAATAGATTTAAAATTTTCAAAAAGTAAGAAAAATAAAAACAAATTTTACAATTAACATAACCTCCAAATATATTGAAATTAACATAGGAATTGAACCTATGTCAAGGTTAGTAACCTAGACTAACACACTAACCACTCAACCATACTCACTCTAGAAGATAAACAATTTATAATAATTATAGATAAGTCTTTTCCAGTAAATTTTTTCCCCAAAAATTTCATTTTATGGGGTGTAAATCTATTACGGTTTTGCCGTAATTAGATGCCGTAATCCGTGACCGTAACCGTAATCAAAAATAACCGTAATTTTTTACGGTTCCGTAACCGTAACCGTGATTACGGGGCAGCACTAGTACATAGTAGTAAAACAAAAATTACAGAAAATTTAAGGGGAAATATTAATAAATAAAAAAAAAGAAAATGAATTAGAAATAATAAATAAAATTAAAAAATAAATAAATTAATTAAATTTAATTTTTAAAATTAAAGTAAAGAAAAAGAAAAAGCTAGTAGTAGTAGTAATAATAATAATAATATTAAATTACCTTTATTAAATAAAAAAGAAGAGGATAATAATGATATTAAAACATTTGAAGAAAATTTAGTTTTAATAAATAAACTTTTTATTCCAAAAGAAATTAATTTATTATGTTTTTTTCCAATTTTGGGAGTTGAAGTAATTGGTGAAGCTAATAATGAATTAGAAGAAACACATGTAAATAATATTTTATTATTTTTTTTTTCCAAAATTCTTAATTAAATTTAAATAGAAAAATAAAATAAAAAAACAGTGTTAAATTGTAAAAATAAAAATTAAAAAAAAGTATTGGGAATTAATTTAATAAATTCATTTGTTAATTTAAATTCTTAGAAATCTTTAATATTAAATAATTATAAAAATTAATAGGGAAATTAAAAAATTACTAAAATTTAATATTTTTTAGAAATCGAAGAATTTTTAATTTTTTGTGATATTTCTGTTTTAAAATAAAACAGAATTAGATTATTTTTTATTTTTAAATTATTTTTTAATTTTAGATTGCTTTTCTTTTCTCAAATATGTTAATTAAAACTGAAGAATTTTCAGATAAAATTAGAAATAATAAAAATAATAATAAAAATGAATTAAAAGATTTTTTTAATTCAAATTATAAAAATATAATTAAAGAATTTATAATTAAATTTAAAAAATATTCAGAAGATCGTTTAATTTTAAAAAACAAATTAAATGCTTTTTCTACAAAAATTAGAAGATTAGAAAGTAAAATAAATGGTCAATTAAATGATTGGATTAATTTAAATAATAATTATAATTATGAAATTATAAATGCTATTAATTATTTTAAAATTGATATATTAACTAGAGATGTTGATATGTCTGGATATTTTTATTTAATGTTAGAAGAATTATTAAAAGAAAATAAATAAATTTAGAAAAATATTTAAATTATTTTAAATAAATTGTTAATTATTTATTTATTATATTAAATTAATTTTAGAATATTTGTGAATAATAAAAGTTTTATTATACTTCTTAACAAAAATTAGTGTTTTTTTAGTATACAATTTTAAATAAAAAAAATTTTTTTAATTTAATTTTTCTTCTCTAGATTTGTCCAAAAATCTCCTAATCTTTTCTAGTTTTTTAAAAAAATAAATTATTTTATTTAAAATAATTTAATCATTCTCAAAGAAAAATACTTTTACTTTTATTTTTACCCTATTTTTATTTTTCTTTAATAAAAAAATAAATAAATTTACGGATATTTTATTTATTTTTTTCTCTTTCAATCAAATCCAATCATCATTTTTATTTTTTCCGAATATACTCCTTAATATTTATTTTTATTTATTTATTTTTACCTTCTCATTTTCGCGCAGTTAATCACCAATAAAAGAACATTAAAATTAAATTCCCTTAATATATATTAAATATTATATAAATATATTTATATAATATTAAAACATTAATTTATTTAGCTAAACCCGGAAATTTATTTTTTTATTACTTTTTTAAATGTTTTGGGTGGTTAGTAAAATAATAAAAAATATAAATATATATTTTAAAAGGTATTTAAATATATTCAAAATAAATGAAAAATAATTTATTTTTAATTCAAAATTAATTATATATTTATATAAATAATTTAGTTTTAAATTAAAAATGATAATAAAATGGAAAATAAAAATATTTAAATATATTTTTATTATTATTTTATTATTTTTATTATTATTAAATATTTTAAATGCTGAACAACAATTACCAGAAAAAGAAAATATTAATAATAATAATAAAGATAATAATTCTCCAGTCCAAATAAATTGTATAGATTCTGATCCAAAATGTTCTTTATGGGCTAGTCAAGGAGAATGTCAAACTAATGCTATTTGGTTTTTTTAATTAAATTTATAGAGAAAATAATATATTTGAATTTGATTAAAAATAAATTAAATTAAAATGTTTTAATTTTTAAAAAAAAAGGATGATGACAAATTGTCGCCAATCTTGTCAAAGTTGTCAGGGTGGTGATCGTGCATGGCAATTACGTAATGAATTAACCAAAAATTATGATAATTCTTCTTCTACAAATGCTACAAGAATTGTTTCAATTGAAAGTGTTAGAATTCAACATATGGAAATTGTAAAGTTGAAAAAATAAAAATAAAAAATTACTTATCTAAGGATGAAAATAAAGAATTAGCACGTGTTTTTGGAAGGCTTGTTCTTTCTTGGAATGATTCTAAAGTTAGCTGGGATAGAGAAAGTTGGGGATTATCTTGGCTAAATTTTTATTGGGTACAAGTTTGGACTCCACAACTTTTACAAATTAATGCGTTTGTTTTTTTTAATTAATTTTATTAATTTATTTTCCCTTAACAGTCCAAATCCTTCTCCTGGTCAAATAACAGGAAAAGTTTTAGCTGCAAATTATACTGGACAAGTATTTATGTGGACAGGCAGGTTTTATTATTTTAAAATAAATTTTCTTTTTTTGAATTTATGAAAGAAAAAGTTTTTAAAAATTAAAAATGTAATTGAAAATTAAAATCTGAAAATTAATTTTCAGATTTTAATTTTGTTGCTCCATTTAATTTTGAATATCAAGATTTTCCAAAAGATCGTCAACGTATTTGTTATCAATTTGATGATAAACGTTATTTTGCAGTTAAATTTATTGTTTCAGAAGAAGTTAAAAATAGACAACATGAATCTATTCAAGATTCTCATGTTTCTGGTTGGGATATTGAATTATTGGACATTTCAGTTTAATTAAAATTAAAATAAATATAAAATTAATTTAAAGGATAGTAAATATACAGTCCAAATATTGGGAGATTGGAGACAAAACCCTTTTGATATTCAAACTACTAATTGTGAACTTTGTGTGGAATTACGTCGTTCAGCAGTTTATTATTTTACTGAATTAGTTTGTCCTTCATTAGTTAATTCATTATTAACACTTTCTTCTGTTTTCTTTCAATTATCATTGGGACAGCCAACAATGATTTGTTTTAGTATTTTATGTCAATTAATTAGTTTACAATTATTAAATGCAAGATTACCATCATATACTGGAACAGTGCCAACAATATGTATTTAAATATTTTAATTTTAAAATAATTTAATTTTTAAAGTAAAATATACTTCATTCAATTTACTAATCAGCAGTTTTCTTCTTCTTTCTACAATAATTCTTAGAAGAATATCACAAACAAATTCTAATATTCCACTTCCTCGTTTTATCTACATTCTTAGTAATTTTTTGGATAAATGTATTCCATTACCTAAAGGAGGAAAAGATTTATTAGAAGAAAATAATAATGAAAACAATTCAATTGGAAATTATTCAGAAATTGCCTTAACTTTAAATAATTCTTTATTCTCAGCAGCAACATTTATTTATATTTGGGCTTTTATTTTCTCTTTTATTTTATAAATATATATTTTTTTTAATTTGTGATAATTTAATTAAAAATATTACAAAAAAGAAAAAAACAAAATTTTTAAATATAAATTATTATTTTCCATCCTCCTCTTCTCCGCTACTTGAACTTGAACTCGAATCCGAAGACATTTGTTCCACTTTTGGAATTTGCATTGTTCCATCATTACTTGTCTGTTGATGTTGTTTTAATCCTGGGGGTAAATTTATAGACATTTGCACTTGTTGGCTATTTGACATGATAAAAGAGCCTTGGGGATGCTGAGCTAAAAAAGAATTTTTATTATAATTAATAAAATTATTTTATCTCACAATTACCTTGCATTGAAATAGCAGTGCTTGGGCTGACCATTTGGCTCTGTTGTTGTTGTTGATGGCCTCCTGCAGCTCCCACCATCATTCCAAAACGAGGACTTTGTTGTGAGCTACTTCTTTGTAAAATTTTTGGAATGTTACGCATAGCGGGAGATGAGAGACGAGAAGCTCCTTAAAATTTTATTAAAAATATTTTAAAATTTCGTTTCCCTCACCACTGCCAGGTGGTCGTCCTCTAGGCGAACCAGTACTTCCACTCGATGTTCCTAGAGCATTTAGAAAAGCATTTGCAGAAGTAACACGTGTATTTGGTGTAAATATTTTCTGTTGAGGCATTCCAGGGATGTTAAAAAGTGCAGTGGATGCATTCATTTGACCTTAAAATTACAAATAAATTAAAAAAAATAGTAAAAGGCTTATTTGCTGCGTTCGGCTGAGCAATAAATTGCTAACACTAAAATTTGCTTCAGTTGGGTATGGCCTTGATGGATCTCCTTGCTGCCAATAGACAGAAGAAGCAACAGAATGATTTTTACTTATTAAGTGTGCATAGCGAACAATATCTTCAGAGAAAATTCTATTCATTTCTGATTGTTTTACTGACTTTAATTTTTTCTCAGCCTGAAAAAAGATTTTTTTAATTACTAGAGGTTGGCCACCCTCCGGGTGTCCTTGTTCGACAGAAAAAAAACTTAAAATAACCTAAGCAATAAAGCCTGCGCCAAAGAATATACAAAAATAAAAAAGAAATAATAGAAGTCACCCTCCCACCTTCCCTGACCTCCCATACCACCACCATAGAATCATCACCGTTGACGTATCTCGTAGACGCTGGCATAGCTTGTAGACGTTACGTAGTTCACAGAACATCCGCTCATAGAACCACCACCGTTGGCGTAGCTCCTATAACAAAGTTACTAGAACCACCACCGTTGGCGTAGCTCCTATAACAAAGTTACTAGAACCACCACCGTTGGCGTAGCTCCTATAACAAAGTTACTAGAACCACCACCGTTGGCGTAGCTCCTATAACATAAGTTACTAGAACCACCACCGTTGGCGTAGCTCCTATAACAAGGTTACTAGAACCACCACCGTTGGCGTAGCTCCTATAACAAGGTTACTAGAACCACCACCGTTGGCGTAGCTCCTATAACAAGGTTACTAGAACCACCACCGTTGGCGTAGCTCCTATAACATAAGTTACTAGAACCACCACCGTTGGCGTAGCTCGTAGAACATCCGCTCATAGAACCACCAATGTTGGCGTAGCACGTAGATCGTTGACGTTGCTCGTAGTCGCTGGAGTAGCCCATAGACGTTGACGATGCTCGTAGAATAGGGTGATGGAAAATACGCGGTTTATATAGTATCCAACTTTCAAAAACTACTATAAAAGCCCCCATTTCTACTTTCCCCAGTCAGTTTCTATAAAAATGCTACAAACAAATTCTCCATTACAATACATATATATAGTCATTAAAAAAACCTGAAATGTTGCCTCAACCAATGAATTTTCAATAGTTTTAAGTTCACTTCCTATTCTACTAATTAAATTTTCTCGGGATTCAACCAATCCTTCCAATGTTTTTATATAGGCTTCTCTTTCTTGGTGGGCATTTACTTAAAAATAATATATTTAATTCACGTCGTAAGAATTTCTAGTCGAATTCGAAATGTATACTCTTCATCCTAATTATTTTATTTAACCACAATGAAGGAATGGAAGGGGAAAAAGGTAATAAAAAATATTAAAAAACCTCGATTAAGCAAATTAACAAATTCCACTTGTTTTTGATTATATTGTTCAAGAATAAACGAAACATTTAATTGTAACTCTTTTTCTGTAAGGTTCTTCTCAATGTACAGACACTCCAGAATCTTAAGCAACTTACATTTAACTTAATATAAAAATATATATATACCTGCTTAATAAAAGATTCCAAATCGTTAATAACATCAGTCAATTGCTCTTTCAATCCAAAATTTTTCAAATACATAATGATCTGATTAAAATAGTTAAAAATATAATTTTAAAAATAATATAGGTATATTAAAAAAAAATGATTTAAAACATAAAAGAAAAATTTTTGAAGATAAACTAAAAAAACAAATATATGATGGAGTAAATAAACATTTCAAAAAAAGAGGGTGAACCTAAAGAATGGTAAAAATAAAAAAATAAGAGTAATTTTGATCCAGGATGTTTTATTTTTCTTAGTTTCTCGTTAATTCATTTAATAACACAAACTTTTACAAATTATAACAAAAGTATTGTTTTACTTCTGAACAGAATGAATAGGGAAAAATAGCTAAAACAACAACCATTCTTCGGAAAAAAAGATAAAAATAAAAAATATTTCAAAGTTCTTTCCTTTTGCCATCATCCAAACTTTGTTGACCATCATCTCCATTTATGCCTTTTCCATTTTCAATATCTTTGTTTTCATTTTCTTCTGTTTTTTCCTCATCATTTGTTTTTTCTTTTTCTTTATTTTCTAAATTTAAAATTAAAGAATTTACAACAAAATAATAATTTTTAAATAGCAAATATATTAAAGTTTTTTGTTCTCTAAAGCTCAAGAAATAAATTTTAAAAGCATTTAAAGTTGTAAATCAATTAAGTGCCTGCAAACTGCTTCATCTCGTTTTTTATTGCCAACATGATCCAAATAAAAGTAAATGTCAATTAGAGCAAAAACAAAAATAGTAAGAATATTTAAAGCAATTAATAACGGTTTTTGATAAGTGAAAAAAACAAATAATGAAATAAGTAATAGACTCAAATAAGCGATTAAACGAAGTAATTGAATTGGTCCGATGAAGAAAGAAGCATAACGAGCTACAAAATGCAAATTTTTTTCTTATATCTTATACTCGATTTGTTGTTTATTTTTGAATAATAAAGAAAATAATACCTTCAATGTCCAATTCACAGCTACCGCTCTCATCAGAACGTTTGAAACCATCCATGCATTTACATTCATATGATCTAGTAATTAAAAAGGTAAAATAGCATTAAGGGCTCCAGTGCGCTTACCCCTGGGAATTGACGCAAAGTTCGTTTGATTTTTGACACTTTACTTCATCTTCTTTGCATTCATCAATATCTTAAAATTATTTAGTTAATTCATGATTCAATTTCCTTTGAAACCTTGACAGCCATTTTCTTCAGTCATTTTGTATCCAGTTCTACAAGCATTGCAACCTTTTGGGCCGGCAGAAGTACAACCACTGCCACAACCGTCAAAACATTCTTAAAAAAGAGGTAAAAACTAAAATAAAAATTTTAAATAATTTTTTTTTGTTTTAAAATTCTATATTTATTAAAATAACCAAATTTAAAGAATGTTTCAGAGAACCATGACATTCAATAAAAGTAGAATTCTGTGTAATTGCAAAGGAACTTGAATCACAATTGCTACAAGATTTTCCACTATAGCCTCGGTGGCAAGAACATGTTCCAACGCCTGATTTATTGCCTTCACCCTGAAAATTTTAGGAAATTAGGCAACTATTTAAAGAACTTTACATCACACAATCCACGTCCAAAGCATGACTTTCCAGACTCCTTAAAACCAGGGCAAGGTGAACATTGAGGGCCAAAATAGCCAAAATCACAGCAATAAGAAAGTCTTTCAACGCACATAAAGACTTCTAAACTTGTATCAGTTTCCTGACGATTGTAAAACCATTCTTCCAAAAGTTCTTCATTCGTTTCAGCAAGTGAATGACACTGAAAATTTGAAAAAATAATATCTATAAAATTTTTGATAAAATAATTACCTTAAATCGATCATCCTTGTCCTCAGAATTGCAAATGTGTTCCATAATTTCGACAAAACGAGTCTCACTTTAAAAGCAATAGATTAAAATAATTATTTTGTTTACCTTCTTTTAAATCTTCCAAGTTTTTTCTCCTCCCAATCAGTGTTTCCACCACCAAAGTGTAAATTTTCAGTTTTAATTAAGCCCTTAATTTAAAAAAAATTAGAAAAAATATAAATTTACTTCTAGAAATGTTTTTGTCAAAACTCTGCATGTCTTGCATTGATTTTCAATTTTTAATGTTGGTAAAAGATGAAAGAATGAAAATAAATTAATTAATATTAAAAGAAATATTGAATACATATCAAAACAAAAAATCATAATTTCTGGATTATATGAATATTCGTAATTTTAATTTTAGATGAACATCTAAAATTTGAAAAATTTAGAATCAGTTAAAAATTCTTATGCCAATAAAAATTTGACACATAATCATTATCGTCGGGACTGAAACTGAAACGACGGGACTGAATCGTCTGTCTATAATAAATATGTATGGCAAATAAGGGTACAGCCCGAAAAGGCGCAATTTAATATAAGCTTTTTTTAATTTTTTTCCCCATTCCAACAACTAAATGTAAATATTCTTAAATTTTTTTCTTTATAATTCATTCTATATTTTTACAAACATGTATATAAATTAGAGACCGGCGCGGGGAGGATCTCGCGCGGGATTTTGTGGGATCCAGCACCTGCAATCCCGCACTTTTGGATTTGCGGGATTTTGCGGGATGCTGGATTATTCCCGCAAATCTTGACCGCATCGATTTTTTAAAAAAATCCCGCATGTGGGATCCCGCAAATGCGATTTTGCCGGTCTAATATAAATCCTTGTTTAGTTTTAAAAAGTGACTGACTACCATACTTTGAGTTTTTAAAATTTTTTAACTACAACAAAGTGTTTAGTTTCAACAAAGTGACTGAAAACTACCTTATTGAATAAAAGTTTTTATTTAAAAATATTGTTGGTAGACTTAAGTTTACAATAAGTATAGGCAGTCGGTCCTTTTCGGCCGGCGCCTTTTCAGCCTCGCGCCTTTTCGGGCGTGTCCCGGCAAATAATGTGGAAATTTATAGAGCGAGAAAAGAAAAAGAGTAAATAATGAGAGATAATTTTTAAATTTCTAGTTTACAACACAGAGAAAAGTAATTTTTTAATTAAAAAATTCTTTTACATTGCTAAATATTTTGTACCTATATAAGAAAAAAATGTTTCTAATTATATTAAAAAATCAGTTTTCTCAGTTTAACTCACAATGGAGTGAATTTTTGTTAATGTTATTATGATGAAAAGACAACAACAGCAGCGGAAGAAAGCTACCCCGATAAAACAACAGAAAACAATTTTTCAAGAGGAATGCCAAAGTCGAACAAAATTTCCATCGAAGAAATTGCAGGTTGACAAAAAGCGTGGCTCTCGTGTTAAAATTGACAGAGAGACGAACTTTTCAACATCATATTGTAATGGAATAAGATGGAGTTCAAAAGAAATTAATAATCTGACGGTATCTAAATTTTATTAATGATATGATTTTTGAATTATTTCTATAGATGGCAATGGAATTTGCTGTTAATCCACGTTCGGTTGAAGATTGGGATAAGATTGCTGAAACTGTTGGCAAAGGGTGCTCACGAAAGAGAAGTGGGGAGGAATGCAAATTACGAGCGGAAAAATCAGGACTTATGCTAACTGTAACATCATCTGCATCATATCCTATCAATAATAATCAATATTTAAAAAAGTCAACACCTGTGAGACGTGCAAAATCAATGAAATGCATTTTTAATTCTGAATCAGAGGAATCGACAAGCGAGATTCATCGAATGCATTATGATGAATTCTTTGCAAAACAGGTTATTATTAAACTATTTTGGTGGCTCTTTATTTAATTCTCCATTTAAATTTCGATTCCTCATCTCTGAACTATAATTTTTTGACAATTTTTTTGCTTTTAGACCCAAATATTTATACTAAAATTTGTTAATTTTTAAAATATTTTAAACGATTAAATTTTGTAATAAATAAAATTTAGACATCACCAATCACAGAATGTCTGGACATGGATGACACGTTGGTTCGTGTGTGCAGCGTTGATGTTCCTACTCATCCATATATGCGTCTTCGTAATATCCGTCGTCCGTTTATGTTGAAAATTTTGTCAGAGGATAGTGCTAGAGATGATGATGGAGACTGTTCTGCTAGCGAAATTGAAACGGGCAGATAAATCAGAACAGAGAAAATCAATGAATGCATTTTTCGGTGATTCTACTTTATGAACTATAGGAATATATAGAGCTTAATTCACCTAGTCCTCTAGAATATCCCGTTTATGTACATATTTGTTTGCTTGGTTTCGATAGAATTTTTTTATAATTAAACCCCAAAATTAAAAACTAAAAATAATAATATAAACGTTAAAAGTAAAATTCCAAAGCAAACACAAAAATCTATTCATTTTTCATATAATAAATACTTTTACGTATTCCTCCTTGTCATCTCGTATTTTTTTGTCTTATTTTTGCCTCTTTTACCTCTCTAAGTAAGATAGATTTCTATCAAATTTAAGTTGTTCTCATTGTGCAAATATATGCATGACCACCTTGTGATTCTCTAAAATGTTTTAGATAAAATTGTTTTTTCTTTTTAGCTTTTGATTTGGGAACGGATTTTCTCGGTGTCTGGTTAGAAAGCTTTTGGTCAAAAAATTTAAATTAAAACATAGGTACTACGTATTTTAATGATTTATAAGGAATAAATATGTTAAAATAATTATAAATATTTATTCAAAAAGTAGACTTGTGTTTATATAATTAAAATTAGAAATGTTTTTATTTATTTTGTTTATCTTTTTGGATTTGAATTTAAAAAACTCTTAAATTGTTAGTCTAAATTTGTTTAGTTTTCAAATTTAAAAATTATATATATTAAATTAGTTACCAAGCTTTATTATTTTAGTATTTTATTAAAGAATTAAAATGTTCTTACAAATTTTAATTAGAAAAATAATTAACAATTTTTTAAATTAATTATCAAATATTGCCTTACGGGGCTTACTTGTAAGACGAAGGGTTTTTTTTAGTTTCATGATTATAATTTTTATTTAAAATTATCTTTGCAAAAAGTTTTTATTATTTTTACATAACTACGATAATATTTATACAATTAGTAATTTATGTATATATTATAAGAGTTTGTTGTTTAAATATAATTTTTAAATATTTGTTTGTGATGACAATAATAATAATATTTATAATTACTTACTAATTTTCTTTTGTTTAAACAAAATCTTTTATTACATAAATTTAAGATTTTAATACTTTTAAGAGGAATTGAAGAGCTTTTTATTTTCTAATGTTTTATTTGATCATGCATTCCTGTAATTTTGAAAAGTGAGGGCAAAATAAAATATTTTACATTATTTTCTTTTTTAAAAAAAATATAATTGTTGATTATTATATAATTAATTAATGAAATGTTTAAATTAAATAAAAAAATATTTTATATTATTTACATAGTTGGTATTATTTATTTATTTATTTAGAACAATCGTTCTTACATCAATAAAATTTTTTTTTCTTCTGACAGCCTGACTAAAAAGAGAGAAAGTCTATTTATTATCGACAGCAATGGCCAAAATTATATTTTTATATTTTTATCTAAATAATATTATAATAATAAATGATTAATTTAGTTTAGAAAAATTAATTTAATAATTCAAAAATATTTATTATATTCTTTTTAAGTTGATTTTATAACTGACTAGAAAATTGACACAGAAAATAAATAAATAAAATAAACATTATTTTACATAATTTTTTTTTTAAATTTTTCCTCGAAAAATCAACATTTTTATTTTTATAATCCTTTTGTTTTTATTTTAGATATTTATTATTTATTTTATTTTTCTATAATTATTATTAATTATGCTTGTATTCCTTTCCTTTCATCCAGAAAATTCCCGGCGGTCTCGACCAGGACGCATCAAAAACCACGTCCTTGTTTACTTTTTTCATCTGCGATCAATCCTAAATTCATCCTTTTTTCTCTTCTCTCTTTCTCTTTTTTTTTAATATTTTCATTCAATTCCATTTTTTAGCAATTTAGCCCTCTTTAAAAACAAACACATCTTTTTCTATTATTTTTTTAAATTTTCATGATAACGTATAATTTTTTTAATTCTTTATTTGACACATTGTGATAATTTTAAAACATATTTTTTCTTTACTTTTTTTAATAGAGAAAACTATTTTTTATTTTCAAAAAGAAATATTTAAAAATAATTTTAATCTACTAATTTTTGATAATTTTTATTAAATAAATAATTAAAAAATAATTTTTTTTGTTTATTTTATAATGAATCATCAAACTTTAAATTAAAAAAATCTTACATTGTTTGGATTTTATTTTTATATATAAAAGTTTTATTTTTCTAATTAACTGAAAGTTTATAAAAAAAAAAGGAAAACAATTTATTCAGAGAAAATAATTAAAATAAAATATTTTGTTAAAATGGACTATTTATTAGTTAAATATATTTCTTTTTTAATTTTACATCTTATTTATTTATTTTCTTTTTGAATATATTTTTATAATTAAAATTTTATATTTTCTACCTATAAATATAATATATTTTTATAATTATTTAACCTTTTTGCGGGATTTATTTACACTAAAATATCTCTTTTTTTCATTTATCTCATTTCTTTTCTAAATAACCAAAATATTATTTATTTATTTATATTATTAAATATTTTTAATTCTTTCCTTTGATTATTACACACTAATTAATTAATTAATAAATATAATATTTATTTAATATATATTTTTAGTAATAATAATATTATAATAATATAAGTAAATATTATAATATTATTTTTATAAAAAATATAAATTCCTTGATTAAATGGAGTAATTTTTATTAATTTTTTTACTTTAAAATAAATATATTTTTACATATTTTTTTCAAAAAAACTTATTAAACATAAATAATTCAATCAAAATTATTTTATTTTTTTAAAATAAATTAGATTTATTTCTAAAATTTTATTTCAATTTCTCTCTCAAATAAATTTCAAAAAAGTGAATAACTTAATTTTTATTTTATTATTTTTATATAAAAACCGCAGAAAATATTTAAGGATTAATTTGAGATTATCCAAAATATATATTTAATCCTCGAATATTTTGTTATAAAAATACACGTAAATTATATTTTCAAAAATGATATAATCTAAATATTGGAAGTTTTGATTTAAAATTATTTAAAAAAATATAAAAAATATCTTTTGATGATTTTATCTATTTAGATTACTAATTTTTTAATTTATTTTTATTTTATAAATATTTTTGTTTTTATTGTTTTGATTTATTTTTAACATATATTATTAATTCAATTTAATTATTAATATTAAATATATTAATAAACAGTAATCACACAAAGTTAAGGACATTAAAGCTAACTTTTAAAATTATATAAAAATTAATTTTTGTTAAAATTTTAATATAATTCCCTTTTTTAAAAGAAGACAAGTTTTTTAAAAGTTTATTTTATTTTTTAATTTATTAAAAAAATAATCATAAATATTTTGAAAAGGTTGTTTTTAAAAAAGAAAAATAAAAAAGAGGCGTTCTCTATTTAGTAATTCTTGTCGCGCGTTGATCGTCACTAACAAAAAATTTATTTTATTTTTCGTTCATCCTTTCCATTCCTTTATTTATTAAATCAATTAACTCTTTTTGCTAATTTATTGTAGTAAATTAATTAATTTATTCTTTTACTACTACCACCATGACTGATTTTTTTGTTTGCAAAATTGTTTTATTTTTTTTAAACTTTTAAATAAATAAATATTAATTAATTAAATTTAATTTAATTTTTAATTATTTTTAAAGATTTAATTTAAATATATACACGCGAGAAAATCATATAAAAATTTTAATTTAATTAATTTTTAAAAAAATATTAAATATTATTTTAACAATTGTCTAAAATTTTCATAAATATTTATTAAAATAAATATTTTTTTGACAAATTAACTTTTAAATTTAATAAAAATAAAATAATTTATTATTTCTCTTTTTTTATTTTTTATTTTTCATATTTTAAAATATTAATCAAATTAAATTAAAAAAAAGATAAGAAGAAAATCAAAAAAATATTTTATTAAAATAATATTGTAAATAAGGCCATTTTTTAGAATTTTTTTCTTCATTTTCTTTAAAAAAAAATTTATTTTTTCTAATAAAAATATGATTAATAAAAAAATAAAATAGGATTTATTTTAATTTAATTGATTTTGTATTTAATATTAATTTTTAGTAAAATAATTTATTATTTTTAGTTTAATTATTTATTTATATATTTTAACAAAAATAAATTAAAAAAATAAATAAAACGGATATTATTTTTTTCAACCTTTTTACCTTTTAATCTATCATATTAGCAAAATATTAAAAAATAAAAATAGAACGACAGCTGTTTTAAGTACTTTTTATAGATTTATAATTTAGATATTATTTATTTATTTATTTTTATTTAAATAAAATAAGTAAATAAATATAAATAATAAATTAATTAATTATTTTTTATTTTTATTTATTTCTAAAATATATTTAATTTTTTTTCCGTTTATCCAATAAATCTTATATTTCTTTGTTCACTCATTTTTTTAATTAATTTTATTTTCCTAATTAATTAAAAAAAATATTTTTTAGAAATATATTTAAATTATTTTTTATTAGAAAATAAAATAAAACTTCCTTAATTATATTAGAAAATATTTAAAATCTAAATTTTTTTATAAAAAATAATGTGACAGTTTTAAAAATAATTTATATTTAAATCCTTTATTTAAATTATTTCTTTTTTACAGGTGAGGGTATATTCTACCATTAGGGGCCAGGCCCGGCCATTTCCCTTGACTAAAATTTCTGACAAAAAATTATTTTGTCTTTACATATTTTATTTTATTTAATAAATATCAACGATAAAAAATATAAAAATTAAATTTCTCTGCCCTCAAAAATCGTCCTAAAATTATTTAAAAAATGGACGAGGCTCGTAATATGGCACTTCTCTTTTTTGTGGACCATTTAATGTTAAAAGGTGGACAACGGACAATACATGATTTAAGCTGTAAGTAAAAAAAGGAAATAAAAATGATGGAAATTTTATAATATTTTTAAATAAAAAATTACTTAAAGGATTTGGGGATTATTTTAATATTAAAATTTATTTAAATAAAAATAGAAATGATGACAAATTTTATTTTCATTTTTAATATATTAAAAAAATTATTATTTTTTTAAATTATTTATTTTAATATAATAATGCTAATAAATAATAAAGGTTTAAATTCTCTTTATAATTACTTAATTATTATTTTCTAAATAAAATATCTAAACTTTCTATTTTTGTAAATTTTAGGTCAATTCGGTGCACGAGGTTTTAATGAAGAAATGCGTCAATCTGTTGGAACTACACAAGTAGAAAAAATATTTTTAAAATTATCAATTAATTTTTTAAATATTTAGGAAGGCCTTACTGAATTTCTTGGCCAATTTCCATCTTTATTTATTTTAGATGGGGACCAAGTTAGTTTAAAAATATATTTTTTAATTGAAAATAATTAGTTTAACGAGTTAAGTTTGACATAAAATAGCCAAAAAATGCAAAATTTTGCATAAATATTTTATATTATTTTATTATTAAATATTTATTTTTATATTTTCATTATAATATAACATTCCTATCATTTTATTTATAATCTCTTATTTCACTGATTAAACTTTTGTTTAAATAATAAAAGGATTAATCTGTTATTATAAAATAAATAGGAAAATTTAAATAAAAAATTTAAATATTTATTATTATTATTTTTATAAGGTAATTCTAAAAGGATTTGGTGAAATTGAAGGAAAAAATCACCTTATGCATATACCAGCAACTGGTAGACAAAGGTAAATAAATAAAAAGAAAATTTAATTTAATTTATTATTTTATTTTTAAGAGATTACGCATCAGAGGCTGTTCAATTTTTTGTTAAAAAATTAGAAAAATTTGGACCTGAATTGCAAATAAAATCTTTACTTGGTTTTTATTTAATTAAAAAAAACAATTAATTAATAATAATTAATTAAATTAATTTATTAATTTTTAGGTCATCGTTCCCAAGCAGCACCAGAAATTCGTTTAGTTTCTGGTCGTCACTTAAAAGAGTTTGCTGAGTTTTTGGCTTCACAAATTGATCATTTTGTAGTCGAAGGTGATAGAGTTCGTCTTGTAAATATGACAGAACCTAAAACTTGTCCTAATGAATTTATTGATGAAGAAGGACGTCCATTAATTGGACATAAAGCTAAATTAGCTGCTATTGAATTTATGAAATCTGTATTAGAACAAGTAAATATTTTATAAAATTAAATTTAAAATATAAAATTAAGAATGAAGAACAGCCTTATCCACTTGATTTATTTTATAAAAAATTTTGTGAATATTTTCCTCATCATATTAGACAAGAAATTGCTACAAATCCAAAGGTAAAATAAATAAATAAAATAATTATTTATTTTTTAATAAAGGAATTATTAATGTTTTTAAAATTAAATCGTCATCTCTTCTTTATTCGTTCAAATAAAGTTCAATTAGTTAAAAATCGATTAACAAATTCTGAAGAACAACAAGATTCAGAAAGTGGTCGTTCTACTGAAGATAGTGGTGCTGGAGGGAATACAACAGGAGGAGGTTCTTCTTCTGAAGAAAGAAGAAGTTTTGGTGTTATTACAAGTCCAGAATCTGTCCTTGTTAAAAATTCTGTACAAAATAATATTTCGTCGTCTTTAATGTTTTCTTTATGTAGAGATAATTTAAATTATGTACAATTTATTAATACTTTGAAAAAAGCTCAGGTAAAATTATTATTTTTTAAAAATTATAAAAAAATTTATAAAGTTATTGAATATATTTAAAATATTAAATAAATAATTAAAAATATTTAGTTAAATTTAGCAATTCAAAATAAATAATTTTTAATTTTCTTTTTTTTTAGGAAACTGTAGCATCTTTAAAAGTTGACCTTGAAGCAGCTTCACCCAATGATCCTTCTAATTTTTTGGTTGTAGATTTTAAAATTGTCTGTCTTGGAGGAGGTTCTCATCATAATAATTCTTCTGAAGAATTTGTAGCTCTTGTAATTGTTGCTACTCCTTTAATTAATAAAAAGACAAAACAACAAGGACAATTAATTGTTTTTGATTTAGCACATTGTGAAGGAATACTTACAGATAAAGGAACACTTGGAGAATTATTAGAATCAAAAAATATTATTAAAGTAACTCATGATGTTAAAAGAGCAGCTTGGTTACTTGGACAACGTTATGGACTTGAAATAAAAAATGTTTTTGATACACAGGTATTTTAAAGGAAATATTAAATTGGGTTATTTAAAATGAAGATTTGATAGGGCCATTCTTATGTGAATAAAAAAATATTTATGAGATGAGATTTACACTGTCTTAAGTACTATAATATAGAAAGGAAAAAGTATTATTTAATTCTAAAATAATTTATTTATTTATTTAATTAATTAATTAATTAGATAGCTCATTCTGTTATTCAACACCACAAATTTGGAAAACCATTGGGAGAGTTGAGAGCAATTTCTTTTGTTAATTTACAACGTGTTTATAATCCTCAATCATTGGTTTTAAGTGACATAAGTCCTCGAAAATTATCACAAACACCAAAGTTTGTTTTAAAAAATAATAAAAATAAAATATAATTTTAAATTAAATTTAAAGTTGGGCTGATCGTCCTGTTTCTCCTGATATATTACTTTCTGCTTGTGAAGAAAGTCATTGTTTGGCTAATGGTCTTTATTGTCTTTTAAACTCTCAATTACCGCCACAACTTTACCAATTATTTGAACAACTTTGTTTAGAGGCTATAATAACAACAACAAATAATAATATTAATAATATAGAACAACAAATAAATACCCAAAACAATTATTCAGATTTAGGACAACAACAACGTCGTCTACTTCCACAACCTCTTATGGAAGTACCATTAAATGGCAAGTCTTTGTTAAATATAGAAACCTCCAAAAATGGTTAAACTTAATTTTGGACTTTTTTACTTTATTTGAAATGACGAGAGTTTCTTTTTGGATTACAGAAAATAATTATTGTTTCCAAATTTTAAAATTCAGGTATTTATCGTCCTCCGGGAATCCGCCGTCGTGGTTCTGTTCAGCCTCAATCTATGTTTAATGGAGGAAGTCCAACATTTGGAAATATTCAATTAAATGGTGGTTATATTCCTCCACCATTACGAAAAGTTTCTGCGCCAATAGCAGCACATTCACTTATTGGACAATGTCGTTCTCCAACAATAAGAAATGCTTTTGGTGGTTTTCCAATATTACAAAAACAAAAAAATGAATTAAAAGATGCACAAACACAAACAATAAGTACTGGAGAAATTGCTGTATTAAAAGTAAAACATTTAAAAATTATTTAAAAAATAATTAATTAATTTTTTCAAGGTTTTTTATGATGATGAAGAAAAAGAATTAAT
Organism: Meloidogyne chitwoodi; assembly: GCA_015183035.1. Lineage (NCBI taxonomy): Eukaryota > Metazoa > Nematoda > Chromadorea > Rhabditida > Meloidogynidae > Meloidogyne > Meloidogyne chitwoodi. The sequence continues at coordinate 1,226,081 of JACZZP010000013.1, forward strand.
AACAACAAATGGAAATTGTGTTATTAATAAAACAAAAGAAATTAATGAAACAAAAGAAGATAATGAAAAAGAAGAGAAAATAATAAGTGGAACAATTATTGAAGAAAAAGAAAAAGTTTTTAAATAAATAAAAAATAATAACTTTTTTAAATATTTTAAAAAAGTTATATTTTAAATTTTGCCATTTATTAATTGCACAAAATTTTTTTTTAAAATATTCAAGTGTTCGGATTACTTAAAATTTTAATTTAAAAAATAATAATTCAAATGCTCATTTTATTTTTCTTTAAAAATAATTATATAATAATATATTTATCAATAATATGCCAAAATGTCTTTTTTGTATCAAAATCTGTCCTTATATTATTTTATTTTGTGTCTTTTTTAAATATATAATATTTGTATATTTTTATTTTTCTGTTAAAGAATTTTATTTGTCTTCAAATAAAAATATATTAAAATTTTTTTTATTATTTATTTAAATAATATTATTAAAATAATTAATTAATATTTATTTATTTATAATAATGTAGGAAAAGTAGTAGTTGTATTATTATTATTTATTATTTTATTATTATTTGTTGCTTCTATTTTAGATGGATTTTCAAAGGTATACTTAAAAATAATTATTATTATTATTTAATAAAATATTTTCTCTAATAACCTTATAATTATAATTATCAATAATATTTCCATTATTTTTTAATTTTTCATCATTTTTTTGTTCAAAAAAAGTGTTAATATTTTCATTATTTTGTGTTGTTGGTCTTTTCCAATTTCTCATATTTCCAGCCCAACGTCTTTGATATTGACGATGACCTTCATGTCTAGAATATCTAGGTTCAAGAAGTGAAATATGTCGAGAAATTTTAGTACCAGCATGTCTAAAAAATAAGAATTTTATTTTTTTAATTTAATCGCCAATCTATTTTTAAAAGAAAAAATTATTCTTTTAATTAAAAATTGATAAATGAATATATTACCGTATTTACTCGATTAATTGACCTCCCCCATTAATTGACCCCCCTCGATTAATTAACCCCTCCAGCGATAGGTTGAAACAATAATTGATCAGGTCAATTAATCGAGTAAATACGGTTTACTTATCTTTTTCTAAATTAAATATTAAAAATTAAATTATTATTATAATTAATTATTTAAAATTAATTTATTTACTTAAATTCTTCTTCATTATTTTCTCCATTTACTAAATTATCTTCTTTTAAATTATTATTTAATTTTTTATTATGTTTTATTTGTTCCTTTCTTCTCTGTAATGGTTTATAAATTAATTGTTTACATCCATAAGTAAAATATTCAAAAATAAGTTCAACAATTTCAAGAACAGTAATTAATGAAAATCCAATCCAAAGACCAATATTTCCACCAAGATCAGAAAATAAATTAACTAACTATAAAATAAATATATTTTTTTAATAAAATAAATTAATTACCGTATAACCAGGAGTTTCTTTAAGTTTTTCATAATTTAATTGTTCATAATAAATTTCAATATAAGCTGTATTTTTACGATAATATCTTTAATAATTAATAAAAAAAAATAAAAATTAATTAAAAAATAACTCAGTGCAAGAAGCCATTGTAAAATTATCACCCAAAACTAAAGCACAATCATCTTGACCAATATTAAAATTTTGTGCTGGCCAAGAAGCTGCTGAATAAGCTGTTTCAAAAGTATTTTCTTAACAAAAAATAAATAAAATAAATATTAAAAATAATAAAAATACCAGTACAGGGTTGTACACAATGACAATCATGTGTTAAATGATGAAAACCACCTAAAACAGCTGTTTGGTTTGACAAACAAGAACGTTCCTTTGGATTACGTGCATCACAGGGACGATCCTCAGTCTCATTTGGTAAAGGAAAACCTTTAAAAAATTAATTTTAATTAAAAAAATAATATTTTATTTTTACGAGGATCGCCACATCCACAACGTTCCAAAATAATATGTTGAAAGCCTTGTAAAAAGAAAATATTTCTTTCTCTTTAAAAAAATAAACAAACAATTTCTGTAGCATCCCTAAAAAATAAAAATAAAATTAAAAAATATTTTTATTTATTTATTTTTACTTCAGGAGAGTAATGTTCAGCATAAATATATCCAGTAGGTCTAAATGTATCAGAACATTTTCCATAGGGAGCATCCAATCGATGAAGAATTTTTGTTTTTAATCCAAATGATGAAACAAAACCAGTGGGGGCTGAGTAACCTTTTTTAAATAATTATTTATTTTATTAAATAAATATATAATATATATTAACCAAAAGTGTCAGGAAAAGGTTCTTGATCTTGTTCGTGTACAACAATTCTTACCTAAAAAATAATAATTAATTAAAAAATAATAATTATTATTTTATTTACTCCAGCAGCTTCAGTTGTAGGCATATAATCACTTTGATTTACATTTAATAAAAGTCTAAGTCCATACATTGGACCAGCACGAGAATTTTTTAATTCAACAGAATCATTAAAATTAAATGTCCAACTTTATTTTTTAAATTATAATTAATTAATTATAATTAAATAATACCAATTTCCATATTCAGGATCAATTTGAATTTGAAAATCTCTAAAACATTATTTAAAATAATAATTATTAATAAATTAATTACCTATTTAAATCACAATCTTTACTATTAAAAGAACAACGAAGTACAAATTCATGTAATGTATAACTTAAACTTTGTCTTATTTGTCTAGACATACCAGCAACTTAAAAATAAAATAATTAGTTATATTATTAAAATTAAATAAAAAAACAAACCAAGAAAAATTAAATTTTCTTTTGTTCTTGTAGTTATTGCTCCACGATCTTTTAAGTCCTTTTTTAAAAAATTTAAAAAATATTTTAAAAAATTATGGATAAATTTATTTAATTAAAAAAGACTTTTTATAATTTATTTTAAAATATTTTTATTTTTTTATTTTACTTCAAGTCCAAATGCTTCTTCAAGATCAGAAGGTGGTGGTTTTGTTGTAAATGGATATATTGTATAATTATGAGGATTCCACCTTATTTTTATATTTTATTTAAAAAATATTAAAAAAACCATTCAAAATCTTGTCCCAATTTTCTATTATCTTTTAAACAATAATGAGAAACTGGTTGACATAAGCAAGGTATTGATGTTAAATTTTGAATATTATTATTATTACTACTTTTATTATTTGGAAGGTCTGGATCATCACAAGTATTTGAATGAGAACAAAATAAACAATGCTTAATTATTTTTTTATTTTTAAATTTTAAAATTACTTTTTGTTTCCAAACAAAATGTGCATAACAAGGCCAAATATCTCCAGTTTGTTTATCTTCATAACAAAGACAAACTGATGAATTTTTCTAAAAATATTATTAAAAAAAATATATTTTAAGTTATTTTAATTTATATTTTATTTTATTAATTTACATTATGTTCATCAGGAAAATATTGTTGAGGAACACATTGATCATCATAATTAGTACAAACACATCTTTAAAAAATAAATAAATTAATATTTATTTATTTATTTATCTTGCCTAGCTAAAATAGGTCTATAAATAGCTTGTTGTCTCCTTTTTCTTTTAATTTTTAATAAAGGTAAATCTGTTGGTTTAAAACGATCTAATGTTGAAATTGCTCTTTCCCAAAGTTGTATCTTTAAAATAAAAAAATATTTTTAAAAATTAATATATTTAAAAAATACATAATTTCCTCTTTTTAAAAAATAAATAAATTACCCCTTTTTCTATTTCTTCATATTTTCGTACTTCTGAAAGTTTAAATGCATTTAAATTACAACTTTAAAAAAATAAAATAATTTATTTAATTTATTTAATTATTTACATTGTAGCTGCAGGAAATGGAGCTTTATAAATATTTAATTTAATTTTAAATTTATTTTAATTTAAATTACCTGGTTCAAATTTTAATTGCATTTCTATAATAGTTCTATATTCAAGATAATCAGAAAGTGTATAATATGTCTGAATAATAAAAGAACAAAAAGCTATTGCTGTAACTGTTGCCCAAAAAGGACGGCCAAAAAATGAATGAGTTCTTTTTTTAAAAATTAATTAAAAATTTTAAAAATTAAATTAATTACCCAACAAAAGGAATTCCATGAGAACTAGTTCTTGCACAAAAGTCAATTCCAATATCTTTACAAGAAAGATATTCTCTTGGGCCATGTTCCATTCTTATTTCTTTATTATCTCTTTTTTAATAAAGAGATTTTAATATATTTATTTATTAAATAATTTTTAAAAATTTAAAAATATTTTAAATATTTTTAAATTTCCACCCACTTCCTGGAACTAGTATAAATAAAACCACAATTTGTTTTGATACAACAATTTATTTCCTTTTCTCTTTTTTTCTCCTTTTCTTCATCATCATCAGTAGTTATTGTTGTCCCTTCCGATGATATTGTTGACCAACAATTATTATTACAACTTTGACCAAATTTATTATTAAAATTCTTTAAAAAATATTAAATAAATTATTAAATTAAACCTTTAATTTGACATAAAATATAAAAATAAATTTAAATTAGAAGAAAAAAATTCTTAAACTTTCTCTCTAAAAAATCTCTTAAAAACCTTTAAAAATCTACCAAAATTCTAAAAATATTTTAAAATATTCTTTAACCTTTATTTCGCTTAATTTAACAATTTTGCAATAAAATATTTATTTACCTGACCAATAAAAGAAATTCCACCGGAAAAACAATTATTTATTATTTTTTTAGTTCTATTTAAATAATTGTTATATTTTTGATAATTTATTAAATTAATATTATTTTTAAATTTATTTTTATTTTTTTGTTGCAAAGAAGGAGTAGATGATGATGATATTATTTTATTATTTCTTTTTAATAAAAAAAATAAAAATTAATTTAAAATTAAAAATTAAACTTTTTAGGATGTTCTTCTTCTTTTTCTTTTCTTTTTATAATTAAATTATTATTTTTATTTATTTTTATATTTTTTTCAATATTTTCTTCAAAAAATTTAGAACGAAGTTGAGCATTTCTTTGTGAAATTAATTGTTCTTTTTCTGAAGAAGATGAAGAATTAATTGAAGAAGAAAAAGAAGAAGGAATTATAATTATTTTAGGTGAATTTAATAATTTATTATTTTCTTTCATTTATTTTTTTTTAAATTTTTTTAAGCCTTTTATATATTATAAATATATTTTAATAAATAAAAAAAATATTTTTTTATTCTGATTTTAGCTGACCATTTTTTATATCCCACGGGATACTTATTATATATACATTTAAGTTTTTTTTATAAAAATTTAAAAAAAAAGGACATTATTAGTCAATTTTCTACTCTTAAAATGACCATAACTACATATTAGTGATAATATATTTTTTATAAAATATATTATATTTTATAAATTTAAAAAATTTTAATAAAATTATTAAATTTATTTATTATTAAAATAAAAAATATATATATATTTATTTAAAATTAAAATTAAAAAAACAATAAAAAGGGCAGTGTAAGAGGGCAATATAAAGGCAGAAAAAGTTTATAATATTTTTTAAATATAATATTAAAATATATTTTGTTTATTATAGAATAATTTAAATTAATATTTATTAAATAAAGCTCTATTAAATTGGATAAAATATTTAAAAATATATATATATTATTTAATTAAACAACACTAACTAAAGGATGTGATAATTTATTATTATTATTTTGTTCTTCTTTTTCATTATTAGATTTTTTTCTTAAATTATTTTGATTATTATTATTTTCTAAAAAATCATTAAAATCTTCTTCATCATTATCATCGTCAATATCTTCTTCACTTTTTGCAAAAAAATTAGAAGAAGATAATTTATTAATATTTTTTTGAAATTTTAATTTATTATTATTTCCCCATTCTTCTGAAATTAAAATATTTTCTTCATTTTTATCATCTTCTAAAGAACCTAAAGAATCTAAAATAGAAGAATCTTGTGCTCCTAAAGATGTTGAAATTGTTCCAGAAAAACGTTGTTGTTGTGTTGTTAATAATTGTTGATTATTATTATTTTTTCTAATAAATAAATGATTTTGATGAATAAATTGACTTTAATAATAAAAAAGGAATAAATTAATTAATTTTAATTTTTAACCTTTCTTTTAAATTATTTATATTATTATTATTATCAAATAAAAGAGTTTCTCCTGGAGCAATTGGTTGAAGTTGTCCATATTCTTGAATTGTTAACATCTTTAAAAAAACAAATAAAATTAAAAATATATTTTTTTTAATATATATACCATTCTTTCATTTTTATTATTATTTTCAATTCCTCCATTTTTATAATTATTATTATTAATTAATTTTCCATTATTATTATTATTATTATTTAAATTAGAACTATTAATTAATTGTTGTTGTCTATTATTATTTATTAATTGATTATTATTATTATTTTGTTGTTCAGGTATTATTTGAATTTTAATTAAATAATTATTAAATAAATAAAGGCAAATAAAAGTTATCAAGTGAAGAATAAAAAGAAAAATATTTTTTAAAAATTCTTTAGGTTGTAAAAGAATTAATAAATTAGCTATAGGAAATAATAAAAGAAGCCAAGAAAGACCTGAAGATTTTCCTAAATAATTAAGAAGATGTCTTTGAATAATTAAAGGAGTTGTAGCAATTGATAATGAATTTGTTGTACTTTTAAAATAATTATTTTATAAAATTATTAATAAATACCTAGGAGATGATTCTAATAAATCTGAGGGCCAATTAGAAGTAGAAGATGTTGGAACATTTGTTGATGAAAAAGAAGCAGCCAAAAGTTTATTAGAATACCAAAAAGAATAAGCACCAAAACCCATAGCAATTCCCAATGGAAAAATTAAAGGTAATAAAAAAAATAAACCAAATATCCAATTAAATGATTTTAATTGACTTTAATTAAATTAAATATTATTTTAAAATTATTTTAAAATTATTACGGATCATCAGAATCAAGTCCTTCAATTATTTGGCCATTAAAATATAAAGTTAATAAACTTAGAGACAAAGGCAAAACTAAAAGAAAAATATATTAAAATTAAAAAAATTAATTAATTTTTACCAATAATAAATAATAAATTAATAAAAAATTTAGTTCTTCTTGATTTTCTTTTTAATAATATTGTTTTTGTTTCTAATTTAACAATATTTGAATATATTGAAGAATTTAAAATAGCAATTGAAGTAATAAATGAAAGAAGAGAAAATTGAAAAATTAAAAATAAAATATTAGAATTTGGCCATAACTTTAAAGAATAATTAAAAGATAATTGTGGTCTAATTAATAAAATTAAATGAAAAAGATGAAGTAAAAAAATTGAAAAAAGTAATGTTAAATGGGCATAATTTTGATGTTTTTTAAAAGAAGAAGAAGAATTATTTGATCTAAAAATAATAAAATTAATTAATTTAAATAAAATACTAACCTTTTAATAAAAATATTATTAAAAGAAGATAATAATAAAATTAAACATAAAATTATTATCAAAAAAGCACTTATAATTGGTCCAAAATTATCAAAATAAATAATAAATGTTTTAGCTAATCCTAAATTAATTTGTTCAAATAATCGTTCTGGTAAAGCAGAAAAAACTCCAAAAGAATATTTTAATCCATAAATTTCACAAAGTAAAATTTGGCCATTTGGACGACGTTCACTTGAAAGAATATTAACACCAGATATTGACCAAATTTGAGCTTTAAAATATTTTTTAAAAATAAATAATATTAAATAAAAACAATTATAATCATAATGAGCACAAGTATAATTTTCTTCATTATCAATTGTCAAAGAAGATAAAGGTAAACGAAATCCAATTAATAAAGGTTCTCCTCTATTATTATTATTATAAATTTCTTCTTCTTCAAATTCTAAAACAAATTTAGTTGAATCTGATATTATTCCATCTATTTATTTATTTATTAAAATATTAGAGAATTACTTAATATAATTTTAGAGAATGCCAAAAGGGATTGGGAAGTAAAAGAAACAAAAGTATTTAGTCCTTTTAAATGTTAAAAATAATTTTAGCTTTTTTACTATCCCAAAATTATAAAATAATTTAAAAGTTTTAGATAATTCTGTTACATAATTAATAATTTTTAAAAATATTTAATTTTTACCTTCATTTCTTTTTCTTTTTTGTTCTCCATTATTATTAATATTTTTTTTAATTTCTAAAATTAAAATTGGATTTTCACTAATAATTTCATTAAATTCATTTAAAGTTGGAAATAATGAAGTAGTTGTATTTTTAAAACAAACAGCACGTGCTATTTTAGCATAATAATTATTATTATTTATTTTTAATTTTGGTAATTGAATAAAACAAGAACCAATTTGTATACCTTCATTATTATTTATTTCTTTATTATTATTTTCTTCTAAAAATATATTATTATTATTATTATTTAAAGAAGAAGGAAGAATATCCCAAACACGCATTTGTAAACCTCCACTTGGACTTTGAAGTAAAAAAGGATTCTAAATAAAATTAAATATTATTTATTTTTTTATTTTAATTATTTTACAGGTAATATTCTCATAAATTGTTTAGTATAATCAATTATTTGTTTTCTTAAAAGACGAGAAGAATTATCATTATTATTATTCCCTCCTCCTAAAGCTGAAAAATTTTTTGAAACCAAAACATCCAAAACTTGTGCTACATGTTCTGCTATTTTTGCATCAAAATGTGCAGAATTAATATTTAATTTAAATGCTGGAAATTGAAGTAATGTAGAAAGAAAACGCATAACTGATTGAAGACCAGAAAGTGTTTGTTCATTTCTTTGACCATAATTAGCTAAAACACCCAAATGAACAAGAACTGAACTCTAAAATAAATTAAATATTTTATTATTTATAAAATAAATAAAAAATAGGTATAATTATATTTATTTAATTAAATAAAATTTTAATTAAAATAAATTTGTTAAATATTAAATTGTTCTATTATATTAATAATTAAAATATTATTAATTAATTTATTAATTAATAAATTAATTACTTGTGTTCTACAATTTTCTCCATTAGAAGATTGTTTTGATAAAATAATCTGTTGAGAAGCTTTTGCCCAAATAGGTAATTCTGTTTGTAAATCCCAACCACAATTTCTTTCTAAACGTCTCCCATCTTCATTATAAGGACAAGGAATAAAAGCAGAATTATTTACAGAACTAAATAAAATTTAAAAATAATTTTATTTAAAAAACGTTTCAGGCCAATCAACACCTCCATATTGTTCTAAAACTCTTTGAGCTGGACAATGTTCTAATAAAATTAAAATAAATTTAAAAAATAATTATTAATTTACCTATTTTATCACATTGAGGTCCAGAAAATCCAGCAAAACAAAGACAATTTAAATTTCCATTTAAATCACGAAACTAAAAATAATTAAAAATAAATTAAAATATTATTTAAAAACTTGTTTTAAATAATTTTCATTAGAAAAATAACACATTGGAAGTCCAACATTAGGTGAAGAACATTGACCATTACATTGAGGAGCTTTTTAAAAAAGATAATTATTTTATTATTATTAAAAATTCCTCTTTCAAAAAAAAAATAAAGAAGAAATTTAATATTGGAATATTTATTTATTTATTTTTTATTAATTATTTATTTACCATTATCAATTATTTGAAAATTAATAATTTCTGAAGGAGTCTCTCCTTCAGCATCTACAGCCCAAATACAAAGTTCTAATTGATCTTCAATTAATAATTTAACCTTTTTAGAAATATTTAAATATTTTAAATAATTAATTAAAATACTTTAGTCATTGTAATTATTTCTGTTGATTCAATTATTTTTTGATATAAAATTAATTTATTTTCAGCTTCATTTTTATTTAAAGATTTTCTTTTTAATGTTAAACGAAAACGTTCAGAAAAACCAAATAAAGGTAAATCCCATTGAAATATTTGATAATTAGTATTTGCTATATTAATACGAACATTTTGAGGAGCTTAAAAAAATATTTAATTAATTTAAATAAATTAAACCTGAAACTGAAACGGGAATAATTGAAACATTTGCTAATGAAAATAGTTGAGGAGATCCAAAATCTATAGCCAATAAACGAAGCTTTAAAATTAAATATTAAAATAATTAAAATAATAATTAATTAATTTACCTGATATGTTTTATAAAGTTTTAATTGCCTTAAAGATCTTTTTACTATTAAAGACCCTTCTTTAGAAATATCCCAATATAAAGATTGTTCTTCATCAGAATTAATTAAATTATTATTATTATTAGTACTTCTTCTCGGTTGTTGTTGTTTTGAACCAAAAATTGGAGAAAATGAATGTAAAATACTTAGTTGAATCTTTTTTTTTAATTTATTTATTTAATAATAATATTTTAAATATTACCTGACTATTGTAAATAATTGGATCTTGATCCTATAAAATTAATAAATTTAAATATATTTTTAAAAAAATTAAAAATAAATTTACTTGGACGTGAACTTTCCCAATTTCTGCTCCAACAGATAAATCTACATGTGCATAAAATTTATAATTAGATTCAAGAAATTTAGGTGCATGTCTATTCCTTCTAGTAATATGAACAGAAAAATGAAGAGAATGCTTAAAATATTCTTAAAAAATAATTTTTTTAAAAAACTTTTTTTGTAGGACAAAGCAAATGAAGTACAGCAAATTGTGCAGGTCTACTACTATTTTGAGGCATTTCAGAAATTGTTTCAAATAAAAGTCTTAATGGATCAAAATCTAACCAATCTAAATCAGAGTCCATTTGTGCAAAACAAGAATTAAAAGGTAACTAAATTAATTTAAATTAATTAATTTAAATAATATAACCAATGCTTTATCAAATGCTTCATTTAAAGTTGCTTTAGTTCCTATTGGAGCACCCTCAAAAACACGTACTTCATATAATTCTTAAAATATTAAAATATTCTTTTTTAAATTAATATTTATTTTTTTATAAAAATTTTAATAAAATTATTTAAAGTAAATAAAAATTTATTTATTTAATTAAAAATTCTTTTTATATGTAAATATAACAGTTATTTATTTAAAAGGCTTTAATTCTTTTTATATTATTAAATGCCTTCCAGACTTAATTAAGCACTTCTTCTTCTTCTTTTTTTAATAATTTTATATTTATTTTAAATTTATTTATTTACATTTCTCTTACTTAGAAAAACCAAAAATTAATTTTATTAATAATAAAATAATAAATTTTTTATTAAAAAATGTTGAGGTTATTTATATTTAAAGAAGCCGTAAAAATTTATTAAAAAATATATATTTATATAAGGGAACAAAAACTGGGCCAGAAGTGAGGAAATAAATAAATAAATATATTTATAATTGTTGCATTAAAAGAATTATTTTTTATTTATTTATATTTATTACAGTTAGAGGAAACCTTTTAAATACTATTTTAATAAAATGATATAAAACTAATTATTATTATTTTTAAATAAAAAATAAATAAAAAAATATAAAATAAAATTACCCTGTGAACGTCTTTGTCTAATATATCCCTCAGAGGATTGTTGTAATAATACTAATTTAGATTGAAATAAAAATAGAAATAAAATAAAAATAAATAATTTAAATTGATTCATTTTTTAAATTAAAAATTAATTTATTAAAATAATTCATTAATTTATTTACTAAAAATATTTTAAAAAATTAGAAATATAAAAATTAATAAATATATTAATTAATTAAAGTAAAGGATAAATTTATTTATTATTTAAATAAATTTATTTTGTAAATTAAAAGAAATATAAAAATATATATTGGAAAAAATCTAAGTGGGAGAATTACCCGGAAAATTAACATTTTACTTATTTTTTTATTATAATATTATTTAAAAAAAAGAGAATCATTATGGGAACGGAAGAAAAAAAATATGAGAAGAAAAATATATTTATTTATTTATTTAAAGTTAGAGCCAAGTTGAAGATAAGTAGTAGAAGGAGGAGGTGCGCGAAAGAAGAGAAAAAGGAGCAATTGAATAATTTATGTTTTTTTTCCGGAATAAAAATAAATATATAAACAGATGGAAAGGAAACGGAGATTTGTGAGCTTAAAAAGAAAGGAATAAAAAAATGAAAATAAAAGTGAATAAATTAGCAAAAATGGCAGGGAAAGGCTTTAGGGGGTGTTATGAGAGAAAAAATAAATAAATAAAGTTGGAAAAAATAAAAGGAAAAATGTGAGAGGAAAATATTTATTAATTTTAGATGATATGGGAATTGTTAAAACAATTTATTTTTATTAACTAATAAGTCTTATAATTAAATAAAAAATATTTTTTGTTATTAAAAAAAGGAAATTAAAAATCAAAAAAAAATTGTTTTAATAATATTTTACCTTTTAAAAAAGGTAAAATATTATGATATTTTTATTAAAAGATTAATATTAAATTTTATATAAATTTATTAAAATTAAAAAAGGTATTAGGCTTATTATCTTAAATAAATAGTTGACAGAGGTAAAAGAAAGTAAATGGACGAGGTTTTAAAATTGAGAAAATATTTTTAAAAAAATAAATAAATAAGGTAAAGTCATCATTGCTGGTACGAATATATAAATAAATAAATTATTAATTTATCGTAAAATTATTTGCATTTGAGGTCTCCATTTTTAAGCAAAAGGTAAAATAATAATAAAAGGTTATAAATATATATTTATTTATTTATTTATATATTCAGTAAGCATAAAACAGAAAAAAAAGAGAAAATTACGGAAGCAGTTGAGTGAGCTTAGAAATTGTTAGGTTGGAAAAAAGGCGCGCACAAGAAAAAAAATTTAAAATTGCGATTTTTTATTTTATTTAAAAATTCTGTGGTTAAAATTAAATAGGAAAATTAAATAAAATTAGTAAAAATAAAAAAGTTTTTTTTAGAGGTCACAAAGAGGATATTTACATAGAAGAGTATAACAGGTAAATTAACTAAAACAATGAGGACAAATAGCTAAAAATTATTTTTTAAATATTTTTTAGGAAAATAATCTCTTTTGAATAAGATTAGAGTAATTCCTATTAATTATAAAGTGAGAAAATTGTCCAAAATATTTTAAAATATTCTTTTAAATATAAATTCAAGCAAAAGTTTCTCTCCACCTGCAATATATCTGTTGTGGATATTTTAAAAGGCAAAGGTGGAAATAAATGGTCCGAAAGAGCAAAAAGCATAAAAAAAGAATAATTTTATAAAAGAGCAATTTCTGTAAAATTGGTTGTGCTTGACCGCAGGCCATTAACTAAAAAATTGTAAAAAAGGCATGGATACTCGGCACTTAAAAAAAGATAAAGAAAGAGAGAATATTCAATCGAGTGAAAAGAAATTGTTTTAAGAATGGCCTCAACAATTATTATATTTTTTATAAATATATTTGTTTGGGCGGAAATAGTTAAATATTAATAAATAAATAAATATTGTTTTATTTTACCTTTTTTTAAAAAATATTTAAATAAATTTATTTAAATATTTTGTTTAATATTAAAGAAGATATTTTAAAAAAGAGTAGAGGATATTTGATGGTTAATTAGATGATAATTAATATATATATTTATTTAATAATATTTTGGAAATAATAAAAAAAAAAGAAAATAAAGAATTGTTTATTAATTGTTTATCCTCACAATTTATTTTTTGGTTTTATTATTTTGGTGAGGAAATATTAATATTATTGATAGAGTTTGAATTTTGAGAAAAATAAATAAATAAATAAATTTAATTAATTAATTAATTAAATAATATATATAAATAATTATTTAATTTTTACTAAAAATATTAAATAAAATATTCAAATTTTTCCTAAAAATTGGCCAAAGAACAAAATTTTAAATTATATATATATTTATAACAATTATTTACTCGCGCCATTTTTTATTTTATTTTACATATATTTAAAGAGTAAATAAATAAAAACATTTATTTAATGGCCAAATTCCACCTTTTTCCGTTTTATAAAAACCGTTCAAACAAAATAAAGGTAAATAAATAAATATACCGAAAACTTCCTTTTCCGCTCCTTTTTCAGCATAAAATAAATTAAAATTTTAAATAAATAAATTAAATAATTAATTTAAAAAAAAATATTTTTATAAAAAATAAAATTTATTTATTTATTATCTAATAATTAAAAATAAATTTTTTAAACAAATAAGCTCGTAGTAAATGTAAAAAGATTCTTAACTATAAAAATAATTTTTCTACTAAAAAATAAAATATTTGCCAAAAAAGGAATTTTGTGACTTTTTTAAAAATAAATAAAAATGGGTAAAAAAATTTATAAAAAAATAGAAAGAGAGGAAAGAATAAAAAAATAAATAGGATCATCATCAACAAGTCCATTCATTCATATCTTTTATTTTTAAAAAGGATTGAGTTAAAGAGAGGATAAGGAAATAAATTTAAAAAAAGAAGAAGAGAAGAGAAGAGAAGAGAGGAAAAGAGATTAAGTAATAATAAATATATAAAAGAATAACCGGTTAAAGTTAAAAAATATTGTGGAATTAAAGTGAATAAAAAATTAAAGTGGCACTAAAAAAAAGACTAAAATAAAAAATATTATTTTTACGTTTTCTATTATTTTTAGATTACTCGTAAAAGTTGCCTTTTTTAATATTTTGGTAAAAATTTAATAAATATTATTTTATACATATAATTTTTAAGAATTGATAGAAAAGTATAAATTAAATAAAAAAAATAATTTTTTATTTAATTATTATTTTACCCTTTATAGAAGTTATATTTTGATTTAGCCAATTTATTTATTTTTTTAAAAAGTATTCCCCTTTTATGTAAAAAATGATTATGAGAAAATAAAAAAACTTAAGAAAAAAAAACAAAAAATCTCTAGTGTCCAAAGAGGATCTCATTTATTTTTGCCTAAAGCGAAAGGAAAAAAAGAAAAAGTTGTTTTTTATTTTATTTTGTTTGTTAGCCCCCACCCAACCCTTAATCCTTTTGTTCCTTTAAAAAGTGGGTGAGCGGGAAATGAATTGTCGGGAAAATGAAAAAAAAAGTAGAGAACATAAACAAAAAAAAAAAGAAAAAAAAGACAAATTTGGGTAATTAGGTGCTCCTTTGGGAATTAAAATTTAGGTAATTATAACATTTTTTTATTTTATTTTGCAAAATGTTTTTTTGTAAAAAATAAATAAAAAATTATTTAAAAATAATTATTTAAAAAATAATAATGATTTTAGTTAAATTATTTAAAATATATAATTTATTTTAGTTTTCGTTTTTACTCTTTTTTAATTATTTAATTAATTTATAATTAAATAATAAAATTAAATATATATTAAATAAATCTAAAAAGTCTTTTATTTATTTAAAAATCCTTAAATTAATTCTTTTTCTCACTGAACAACTTTTAATTGCCTTTTTTACTTAAAATGATTGTTCTTCTCTCTCACATTACTCGCGCAATTAAACATTAAAACTTTCAGAAATTATTTTAAAATTAAAAAATAAATAAAATAAATAGATATATATTGGATATATAAATATAAATAAATATAAGATTACAACTAACACAAATTAAAAAGAGATAGGCAATTAAAAAGAGGTAAAATGGAGAAATTGAATGAGTGATGAAAATAAATAAATAAATAAATTGATGAGAAAATGTAATAGGATTGAATAAAAGGGATAAATAGGTATATAATGGAATTTATTTATTTTTTTAAATTTATTTTTAAGTGATCAGAAACAGAAAAAATAAATAATAAAATATTAATTAAAACCAAATTATATTAATGAAGGTAGAAAATAAAAATAAAATAAAAATATCTTTTAATTTAATACCCAATCACAAATTTATGCAAAATTAAATAATAATTATTTTTATAATAATATATTAAAATAACTCATTCAATATTTAATTAAATCTTAATAAAATAATAATTAATAAATATAATAGTACCTTTTTTAAATAAATATTTATTTATTTATTCTTTTCCTAAAAATAATAAAATAAAAAATAGGGTCAATTGAGGGTATAAATAACAACTGCCCATCATTTTTCTCATAAAATCCTCTAATCCTACAATTTATCCCCTTTTTTCAACCATCAATTTGCCTTCTTATTTCTCCGAGAAAATCCAGGTCCCAACAATTTTTTGTTATTTTTTTAGGTCCGTTGAGTGCGCGTTAGCATTTAACTATGTTTTTTTTCGCATGAATGATCAAATGACAAAATTGATATTTTTAATAAATAAATATATAATAATAATTAATATTTATTTATTTAAAGTAAATTAAAAAATAACTTAATTTTAATTTAATTTTAAAAAAGTATAAGAATAAATATTGTGTATTATTGTTAAAATTAAAATTGAATTAAAAATCAGAATTAAAGAATAGAATTATAAAAAATTCGAAAAAATTTAATTTTATAAAATAAAATAAGAGAAAGCTCAGAAAATTTAAAAATAAAATAAAATTTAAAAAAATAATATAGTAAAAATTTTAATTATAGAAAATCATAAATATAAATAAATAAATAAATAAAAATAATTTTATTTATTTATTTTAATTGTTCTTTAATCGATTAAAACAAATTTATCAAAATATTTTGAATTTGCTAAAAATGTTTGGACAGATGGACATTTAAAAGATAAAGATAATATAAAAGAGAAGAAATAGCTATTGTGAAGAATATAAATAAATAAATAAATAAATAACAACCATGTGCCAACATTTGGAAATTCCTTTAAAATTCTTTTAATATTTAGTTTGGTCATTTAAATTTATTTTGGCATGTTTATAGTTGTTATATATTTATATAATTAATTTATTTAATATATTTTTGATTATTTTTATTTAAATTAAAAAATATAAAAAAAATAATATGTATATTTTTTTAAATAATTAAAATAAAAAATTCTAAATAAATATGTATAATATTTAATTATATAAAAAAATATTTTTTAAATGCCTAATGTTCTCTTAGAACGTTAAAATAAAATATTAAAAATATTTATTAGAAAAAAATATAAATTTGATAATTTTCTTTTTTTTGCTTCTTTTACCGCGCGTCATGTAAAAATAAATAATTTTATTTAACAACAAAAGCATTGTTGTTTATTCTCTTTTACCCTTTTTCTCATTTTTGCCTTCATTTGGCAAAATATATAGGTAGAGGAGGAGGGTATTTTATATTTTCTAGTATTTTGTCGGTCCATTGCTTTTTTAACTTTCAATGAGCAATTGAATTTAGAATATTTTAAAATTGTTAAAAAAGAAGAAAAAAAGGAATTAAATTTTGGTATATACTAAAAAAGGTCAAAAGAAGAATATTATTATGGCAAAATAAATAAAATATAAATTAAAAAATACTAATTTTTAATAATATATTTTTATTTTTTAAAAGTTAAAAGAAATAAACAAAATATATATACTAATACTATTTTAGTCATTTTATTTAACGGCACATTCTTCTGTCAAAATTATTTTACTGCTGTCAAAAGCTTTTAGCGCTTTTTTCACTTTTTAGCTTTTTTACTTGCGCTTTTTTTATTTTATTTTTAGTTTATCACTAATTTTGTGACTTTAATATATTTATATAAAATAATAGAAAACATATTATTATTTTATAATATATTTTAAAAATATTAATTTTATTTAAGAGAGATAATTAATTTAAACAGAAGGGCATCTTTCTTTTTTTAATTTATTGGATAATTTATTTATTATTTTTTTAAATTAAATTATTTAAAAATAAATCAAAATATATTATTTTATAATATATTTTAAAAAATAAAAGTGTTCTTCTTCTACATATTTTTCATCAAAATTATTAACTAAAAAAAGAAGAACTTGTAAAAGGAGACAACAACACTTAAATATATATATTTTTGTTGGCAACAACCTCTTGACTTTTTTTTCTTATAAAATTTTCTTTTTATTATTTTTGGCTTGTCTAAACAAAACATTTTTATTATTATTTATAAAAATATATTACTTATACAATATTGTATTTATTTATTTGTTAGTTAGTAAGTAATAATGGCCTTTTTGACCGCCTTACGCCTATTGAAGAGTTCAATATATTTTTTCTTCATTTCCCGCGCTTTCTTCTCATTTTTCTTCTTCACCGCCGACATTTTTCTTTTGAATAATTTATAAATACACAATGGATTGGATAAAAATGTTCAAATAAAAAAAGAATGCGCAGAGAGGCAAATGATGGAGAAAAAGGTTAAAAAAAGGTTTTGGAAAAAGAAAATTGTTAAAAAATATTTAATTATAATTAGAGGATATATAAATATTATAAATTATTTTTAGGATTATTTAAATAAATGGATAAATTATTCAAAAATATTTTAAAATAATTTAATTACTACTTGTTTGTTTGTAAAAGAGTATAAAAATAATTTAAAAAAAAGACTCTTATAATGACTAATATGTACTTTTCAGAATTTTTAAATTAAGTGATAATTAAATTTGTTTAAAAATATAAATTAAATATTTAAATAAAGTTATTTTGTATAATTAATTAATTGTTTTAATTAATATTCACTCTCTAATTTATTTATTATAAAAAAGAGAAGAAAAAAGGTATAAAAATGTAATTAGACAAATAAATATATTTATTTAAAAAATATCCTAATATTCTAAAATATTTGGAAAGAATAAAAGATAAATTACAGTCGAAAATCTACGCCTAAATTTATTTGGTCTATGAACACATAAATTTAATTATAATTCTTTGAGGGTTGTTTATCCTATATAAATAATATTTTATAATTTTTTATAAAGGTCACAAATAAAATAAATTAATAAATTTATAAATTTATAAAATAGTACTTATTTATTATTTTTTTATTTTATTTGCAAAAAATAAATTAAAAAAAAAAGTAAAATAAAATTAAAAGAAAAAACTTTTGTGGCTTTTAAACAAATGTTTTAATTTTTAAAAATAAATACTTTTACTTCTTCTATTTGATTGACGAAATGATTGACTTATTTTATTTTTTTAAGTTAATTTTTAGAATTTAATCAATTTAAAGTGATTATTAAGTGCAACAAATGTCGCTTAAAATAAAAATTATTTTTTCAACAAAAAATATTTTGAAATTAATTTTATTTAATTTTTAATAAAAAATATTTAATTTAATTATTTTTATCTTATAATTTAAAAGAGTTAATCTTTTTGTTTTATAAATTAAAGTAATTTTTTGATAATAATTAATTTAAAATTAATGGAAATTATAAAGAAAATTAGAGATTAAAAATAAAATAAAAAATATATTTAGAGAGATGTTATAATTATTTAATAAAATAAATAAATAAATAAAAAGTATTAATGTTTTTGAAAAAAAATATTAAAATGTTTGGTACTTTTCCGTTATGGTTACAAAGTCCGCAAGTTTTTGTCTGCAAAAAATTTAATTTTTTTCTTAAAAAGGATTATTTAAAAAAAATATTTATGTGCATGAGCATAGTTTCCACAACTATAATAAAGATTATTTATAAATTTTTTGGTATATAAAAGGTATTAAGTTTTTTGAATCTATAAAATTCTAATTTTACAAAATGAGTTACAATTATAAAAAATTGCTTTCTATAATACCTGATGAAATCCATGTAGCATAATTTCTTCAAAATTGTGGAATTCTACATAAGGAACGAGTTTGTTGTGGTAATAGAATGGTTCCGTTTGAGATAAAAATTGTGAAAAACTTATAACTATGTGGCGTTGTAGTTCGTGCCATGGCCAAAAAGGTATACGTCCTGATACCTGGTTAGATCCTTCAACCGCTTGACACCATTGTTGAATTTATTTATTGGTTATGCTCATGCACATAAATATTTTTTTTAATAATCCTTTTTAAGAAAAAAATTAAATTTTTTGCAGACAAAAACTTGCGGACTTTGTAACCATAACGGAAAAGTACCAAATGTTTGCGCAGCACATTTTTTATTTTAAATATATTTATTGTCTCCACAAGAGTTAAAAGCCAAGTATATAATAGTACATATAAAGCTTTTTTTATAAAAAATAAGAATAAAGATTAACGGAAAAAATAATTGTTTAAAAATAGAGAAAAAGGTAGAGCTGTTCCAAGACCAAAAATAACCAAGACCCAAGACCAAGACCAAGACTTATAACCAAGACTCAAGACCAAGACCAAGACCAAAAAAAACCAAGAAAAACAAGACCAAGACCCAAGACCAAGACTAAAAATATTTTAATATATACAAAAAATTAAATTCATTAAAATTTATTATAAATCCCCAAAATCATAATTAAAATGTAAGAACAATTGCTGTTTAGCATGAGTGCTACTAAAAGAAAGCCGTTTTGGCTTGTAAATTTCTCCAAGAATCGAAAATGTTCTTTCACGCTCTACTGTGCTTGGTGGTGAACAAAGAAAAATTTTCGCAAGCTGTTTAAGTGTTGGGTGTGATAAGTCTTTCTCCCAAAATTTAATTGGATTATATACCAGCGATTCATAATAACTCTGAGTTTAATTATTTATTTACACATGACAAAATATATTAAGTACCTTTAGAAAATGTAAAACCTCGCAAGTTTAGCGCCGCAGGCGAAAAATTTTTTTAATTTTTAAACCTCTTGCCAAAATTTTTCCCCAAAATTGTGCTTGGTCCCCCTATGGTATCACACCAAGACCCAAGACCAAGACTTACAAGCCAAGACCCAAGACCAAGACCAAAAAAAACCAAGAAAACCAAGACCACCAAGACCAAGACCAAGACTCTTGGAACAGCTCTAGAAAAAGGACAAAAAATTAATTAAATGAAAAACAAATTAATAAATATTTTAAATTTAAGAAAAAAATAATAAAATTATGTTTTTTCTTATTATAATAATAATAAAACATTTTTTTCTCAAAAACATATACCTATATAAATTTATTAGGAATTTTTTAAATTAATTTAAAATAATTTTATTTCTCAAAAATTAACCTAAAATAAAATAAAAATAAATTTTATAAATAAAAAAAATTTTAATTAAAAATATAACTAATAATATTTAAAATTATAAATTTAAATATTTTTAAATTTCTTTTAATTTACTTGACAAAATATTTATTAAAAATAAATTTTATTTTTTTAATATTTATTTTGTGTCTATCCAAAAATTTTTTTTATTTACGCATTAAAATTTAAAAATTTATTGTACAAATAAAATATTTTATATAATTTTTGAAATAAATTTAAAAAAAATTAATTTCAGACATATTTATCATATGATTATAAATTTAAAATTGCCAAAAACTAACATTTTTATTAAATTAATTTAATATTTTAACTTAAAAAGCCACGTTTTAAATTAGAATTTTTTAAATTTTTTATTTTAAATTTTTTTAGAAAGATAAACAGATAATTAATTGGTATATATAAGTTAAGTATTTTTACTTTATTTTATTAAATATTATTCTTTAGTTTTTAACGTTAAAACCAATAAAAACCAAAACGTGGCTTTTATTATTTAAAAAAAAATAAAATTTTATTATTTTTTTTTAATAATTTTGTTAAAATTATTTAAATTTAACAGAAAAAGAATAATAAATAAATTTAAAAAAAACAAAATTACTTTCTCTTAAAAACTCCTCTTATTATAAAAATAATTAAAATAATATTTAATTAAAATAATTTAATTTATTTTATTAATTATTTATAATTTTTTAACCTTTTTTTAGTTTTAGGGTATATATAATTAATAAAATAATAAAATAAAAAATAATGATTAGTCAAATGTTTGTTATTTTTGTTGTTCCATTGTTTATCCAAAGTTGTTTTGGAACTTTTGGTCCAGCATATAAAGATACAATAATTGTACTATTTTTATTTATTTATTTAATTAAATTAATTATTTTAAATTAAATATAGTTAAATGAAACCAAAGTAATTGATAAAGACTTTGATTGTCATTTTGTACGTTATGTTCAAAATCCAAAAATGGGAAATGGTGGTTCTAATGAATTTCAATATCCTTTATTTGAAGTTAAAAATGGGGCAACTCTTTCAAATTGTATACTTTCTGGCAATGTTGGAACTAAAGGAGCTGCTGATGGTATTCACTTAACTGGAAGTGGTACAATTAAAAATTGTTGGAATACTCAAGTTGGGGAAGATGCTATAACTTTATTAGGTTAATTAATTAATTAATTTAATAAAATTAAATATAATTAATTAATTAATTTTTAGGTACAAGTTCAAATTCTGTTTATAATATTATTGGTGGGGGAGCAATGAATGCACGTGGTAAAGTTATACAATTTGATGGAGCTGGTGTATTAAATGTTGAAGGATTTCATGTATTTTAAATTAAAAGAGAGAAAATAAATAAATAAAAATTAATTTTTTAGATAAAAAATGCTGTAGAAGGTATCCGTTCTTGTGGAAATTGTGCTGACCAATATAAACGTACAATTACTGTCAAAAATTTAATAATAGAAAATCTTCAAAGTGGTCAATATGTTGTTGGAGTAAATAAAAATTATGGAGATACTGCTACTCTTTCAAATATTCAAATATTAGGATCATCAGCAGGAAGTGCTTTTGTTTGTAAAATATTTGAAGGAAATAAAGTTCATGCTAACCCAAAAGTTCTTGATATGTTAGATCATAAAGGAGGAGATGGACAACATTGTCATTTTAGTAAAAATGATATTAAACTTGGTTAATTAAAAGAAAATATTTAAATATTCTTTAATATCTTTAAATTAAATAATATCTTTATTTTATGTATTTAATGTTAAATTAAATAATAATATATCTGTAATTAATTATTTACTTTATTTTCTTTTTTTTAAATATAAATGGATTCTATTGCATTATTTTTTATTAATATTTAGAGATTTTGAGAAAATTAATATATTAAATTAAAAAATAAATTAAAAAATATGAGTTTATAAATAATTAAATTAAAAATATAAAATAAAAAGAAAGACTACATACAATTAATATTTAAATAAATAAAATAAGAAAAAATATAAATTTGTAAAAAATAATTATATTTAATTTTTAATAATTATTTAAAATAATTTAAGTTTACAAATATAAAATTTTATTTTATTTTTAAAAAATAACAAAAGACAATTCTTAATAATTAAGAAAATAAATTAAATTACAATCTATTTTTGGTGGAAAACCATATGAGACATTTAATTATTAAATAAAAGTAAAATTTGTTTAATTTTATTAAAATTTTATAAAATTATTGAATAAAGATATTATTGTAATAAAATTAAAAGGAATTCATAAAAATAAAATATATATGTATTATAAAAATAATAATTATTTAAAAATAAATATAAAAAATATTAAATTATTATTTTACTAAAAACAATATTAGTTTAATAACAATTTCCGAATTATAAAAGGATTTAGAGAATTGCACATATGCCAATCTTGAAAAATAAAATTAATGTACTATTTTAAGATGACACTTGAACAGGCAATGATGTTTTTATGCAAAAATAATTATTATTTTATTTTCTAAGATTTTTAATAATAAACTTAAAAAAGAAAGATTCTTTTATTTAGTTTAAAGAATAAAAATTTTATAAAATTAATTTAATAAGAAAAACGAAAATGCCCCCACGCGGGATTGAACCGCGGACCTTCAGTTTACGAGACTGACGCTCTACCACTGAGCTATAGAGGCAAACATTAGTTTAAATTGTTTTTAACCTTATCAATTAAAAATATTTTTATATAAATTATTTTATAATTTTGAATTTGTTTTCATTTTTTAAAAATATTTTATAATAAATAAAATTAATTAAAATTAATTATTTAGTTAAATAAAAAATTTAAAAAATAATAGATAAATTAAAAAATTTTATTTTATTAATTATTTTATTTACTATTAAATTTTATGTATTTATAATTGCTAGATTTAAATTAATAAAAATTAATTTATTTAATATTTACATATATTATCAAAGATTAAATAAATAAATATATTTATTTATTAATATGTTCACTTATAATTATCACACTCCTGTTTATCCGATTATTAATTAACTAATGACCTAATTTATATTAAATCCCGATAATTAAATTATTTATTTAATTTTTGATTATACAAAATAAAATAAAAATAATATTTTATATAACTAAATAAATCAATTAATTAATTTAAATAATTAATTTAACTTTTTTCACTCTCTAGTTGTTTAATAAATCAAAAAGAATAATAAATATATATTTTTTAAATTATTAATAATTTATTAATTAAATAATTAAGTAAAAAAATGTTTAAACTTTTTCAATTATTCTCTTATAAATTTACAACAATTAATATTTATTTGTTAATTTTTATTATTTTAATAATTTATTCTTTTGAATTTAATAATGATAATGATTTTAATGAAAATATTCGACATTTGGCAAATAGACGATTTAAAAGGGATTTTATGTTAGCTGCAGGAAATTCTAGTGATCCATTGCCAAATTGTTTTAGAGTAATAATTTATTTAAATTAAATAAATAATAATAAAATTAAATCAAGAACATCCAAAAAATGGATAAAAAAAATCATTTGGTAAATGAAAATTTAAAGTTGGAAATTTTTTAAATTTTGGTATTTGTTTTGGAAAATCTTTTAACATTTCAATTGGCCATTCTTTTCTCTTAAAATATAAATATTGTTTTGAAGAATTAACAAAATAAGCACTAATTATGGTTAAGCCTGTTTTTGTTGTTTTATCTTCTTCATTAATATTATTATTATTATTTAAATAAAGACAACCAATACTAATATAATTTCCATAATTGTGTATCTATTATTATTATTAAATTATTATTATTAATTTTATAAAATTAATTTAAGAATAAAACCAATAAATTAATAAAAGGGGATTTCATAAAAATATTCCTAGAAATATTTCTCTAATTTTTATCTTCCATCTTTTGATATTTTTATTTAATTTTAATTTATTAAAAAATTATTAAACTCTTTTTTCATAATAATTTGTATTTTCATCCAATTGTAAATTAAATAGTTGTTCACAATTTAATAATTCAGAAGTAATATTAAGTAATTTAGCTGCCGATATTTTTTGAATATTTTTACTGAAAATATATTTTTTTTAATTATTTTTTAAATAAATTTACTTTAATAAACAAATTAAAATTTTCTTTTTAATTTCTTTATTTTTTATTTTTTCCCAATTAGTAGTAGAATATAATTGTAATAATTGTTGAGAACATTGTTGATAAATTATATTTTTATTTAAATTATTAATATTTGAATTAATTAATAAAAATATATTTATTAAAAATATTAATATTTTTAAATTATTTAATAACATTTTTTTATTAAAATTATTTTCAGAATTATTTAAGTAGTAGCCCTCCTTTTTATTTCCATGACAACAAATATATTTATTTATTTAAATACATAATTTTATTTTATTAATTTTAAATATTAGAAATAATTATTTTTTTTAAGAACAAAATTTAAAATATTCAAATCTCTATTTTGTGTTTATTTAATTTAATTATTTTATAGCAATGTAACCAAGAATGGAGACAAGATTTTGAAAAAGAATTTGGAATGAATGTTTCTGATTTTTATGATTTTCCTTTTCATCCAAAAGTATTAGATTATGTTTCATATTTAGCTTATTGCCGTTTAGCAGATAGGCAAACACAATGTTATATTGAAAAATGTAATGATCAGGTAAAAATATATTTATTTTAATTTATTTATTTTAGAGTGCTGATCGTGTATTTTCTCCCTCAAATTTTATATGTACATTTAAAAGACAACATTTCCTTAGATCACGTTCTTGTTTAGAAGCGAG
This sequence comes from Meloidogyne chitwoodi, assembly GCA_015183035.1. Lineage (NCBI taxonomy): Eukaryota > Metazoa > Nematoda > Chromadorea > Rhabditida > Meloidogynidae > Meloidogyne > Meloidogyne chitwoodi. Next base: position 1,251,914 of record JACZZP010000013.1, read on the forward strand.
TGAACCTATTGGATTTTTACGTTGTGATAGAAGTTGTCAATCACCTTCTTCAAATAGTAATGATGAATTAGGACTAGAAAAACAACAAAGACATGCCGAATTAGGAAAAGTATTTTTTGAAACAGAATTGGAAGCATATGAAAAGGAATTAGACACACTTTGCACTTTTCAACGTTGTTTTTCAAAATGTCATCAAAAAATTGTTGGTTAGTATTTTTAAAATATAAAATAAAAAAAAAGAAAATTAATTTTTAGAACAAATTTGTTCTCCAAATCAAGCAATTATTGCTACAGAATTAATTCAAATATATCTTAAATGGCATTCTGCTGATTTACTTGATTGGCATTTATTAACTGGAAATGAAAAAATTTTACCACAAAGTTGTGCTCTTTTAATTCAATTAGAACAACGTGAACAACAAAAGACTTCTTTACCTTCAGAAAATATAAAATTAAAAGAATTTGATGAAAATACAATTGTAGATCCTATTGTTATGGCAATGATGGCAGCTTGAAAAGGAGATAAGAGACATTTTAAAAAGAGTTTATACTATTAGGAAAATATAAAATAAATTAATAAATATTTATTTGCATTCCTCAATTTCAGATGAATTAAAATAGCCAATTTCAAATTCTTCATTATCCTAAAAATAATAATTAATAAATTTAATTAAATAATCTAACCTCAATATTATTTTCACTTTGTTCACTAAATAAATTTAAATTTCCATTTAACCATTTATTTATTTCATCATTATGATAAGGAACATTTGTGTAACACTTTATTAATTTATAATTATTAAAATAATTAAATAATTTAAAAAATACTTGAGTATTTGGTAATACAATTCCTTTATTTATTTTAAAACAATCAGTACCAAATGAAATTATACCTAGAATAAACCAACGTTTTCCACCATTAATATCTTCAAATTGCCCAATTAGACCTCCTCCACTGTCTCCCTTTTTTTATTTATTTTTATAAATAAATAAATTAAAAAAATATTATTAACTTGACAAAATCCAAAATCTGGTTTCTCCATAGTACAAATAATATCATTAACTTTTGATAATTTATGATGATTACTAAATCTTCTAATTTTATTTATGCATTCATTATCTGTCCAAATTCCTGCCAGTGTAAGTAAATGTAATTCTGAATGTGCAAAAAGTTTACAATCTTCTATTCCATCTTCTTTATGACATTGAGTAATAGCTAATAAATACAAAAATAATAATTTATAATTTCAGAATTTTCAATTAAAATAAAATAAATTTTACGATCTGGTCCCCAACCATAAGCAAGTAATTGTTCATCCATACCATCTTCTAATTTTTGACGCCAATTTATAATTTTTGTATTACTGTGTAGATTTAATAAACACTTAAATTATTATTTTAAATATATTAAATAAATATAAATATTACAATATGATTAGCTAATTCAGCAGGAACATCATCTTCAAGTTCAATAATTGCATAATCATCTGATAATTAAAATTATATATAAAAAATTAAATAACTAAAACTCTTGTAAATACTTTCCCTAATTGTCATCCCTCTGACTTAATTAAATATTTTTTTAGTTGTCCCAGAGATTTGTATTAGAGAAAAAATTAATTAATTATTTCTTAGTTTTACACATAATTGATTGGATAATTAAGAGATTATTAAAGTTTAACTTATACTTATGTAATTATTAATATTATTATTAAAATAAACTAACAGAATTGACATTTTGTTTCAAAATATTGTGAATATTTTGCCCTAAAATTTTAAATATAATTATTTAAATAATTAATTATTTACTTTGAAACAATAAATCTTTTTTGATGTGTTTTTGATTGACATTCACCAAATACATTTCCATTATTTATTAAACAGATTGATCCAATAAAAACTGAAATATGATTTTGAACATCTATTTCTGGAATTGCACTTTGTTCATATGAACTTAAAGAAAAGATATATTTATTTATTTTATTTTTTTATATTTCTGAATTTTAAATTCTGATTTTACTTGAATATTTTTCAGATATTTACTAATTTTTGTTTTAATTTTATTTTGCATTAAAGTATATTCTTATTTTAATAAAAAAACCATCTATAATTACTTACATACAACATCTTGTTGAACGACAACTACTTTCTCCTTTAGATAAAAGATTTCCATATTTAAAAAAACAATGTGCAGCAGTTAATACATGACGACGTGAAATAAGAGTACCAGTACAGTGATATTCATCTTAAATTATTTTTTAATTATTTATAAATATATTTAAATTATTATTTTTTACCATATCCATCAAAATATCTATGTATAGCAACAACCCATGGCAATTCTCCATCTTCTACCCCATGTCCACCCATTACTTTTCTATGTATATGATCATTATGTTTAAAGTGTGTTTCATTAAAATGTGTAAATGTTGAATTTCTGTGATGAAAATGATACCCGTGATGGTAATGATGGCGATGATTACGAAGGTTAGAAGGAAGATATCTTTTAAATCTTTGACCATCTTTGTTATTCTAAGGTAATATTTATTTTAGTAAAAATATATAAAAATATACCTCATCTAAATGTATTGGCAAACCACAACGATGTGAATCTTTAATTCTTTTAAATTAAAAAAAAATTAAAAAATAACCATAATATAATGGCAGAATATCATCTTCCTTTTCAAAATCTTTTTGTACAGTCCAAGTTTCTGAGGCATAATTTTCTGTAACAAAATTGCTTGAAAGTCCTAAAAGTATTCCTGAATTAAAATTTAAATAAAAATAAATTACTTTCTATTTGAAGAAAATAAATAATGATTATTAAAATATATTTTATTAAAAATATAAATCTTATTATTATTTTTTTATTCAAATACATTTTACAAAAAATAATTAATTATTTTTAAAATAATTTATTTATAAAGTAATTTTTAATTTAAATTATTTAATAAATAATTTTATTATTTCCCAGTCAATTAATTAATTAATTAATGAATCATTAACAGATAAAAATGAATAAATATTACTATTTTAATTTATAAAAATTTATTCTGATTTTTAAATTCTGATTTAATAAAAAAAATTTCAAAATTTAATCTCTATTTTTACTTAAATAAATATTTTATTATTTTTATAAGATTATATTTAGTGCTAAACTTTTATTTTAAATAAATAACAAGCACACTTGTTGCATCTTTTTTTCAGCTATTTTTATTCGTATTTTTTCGGGACAAGAAAAAATTCTCAAATTTTTGCATTTCCGCATTTTTATTCCTTTTTTCTTTTAAAATTTTTAGTTATGCTTTTAAAAAAATATTCAATTTATTTTTTTTAAATATTAATATAAAATTATTTTATTGCTTTTATTTTATATTCACAATTATTTGTTAAGATATATTTTTATTAATAATATTTAATTATTTTTAATTTTCTATTTAATAATTTTATAATACTTTTTTATCTTTTTCCTTTAATTTTTAATGCCAAATACCGCGGTGCTTCTTTTTTTAGTTTATTTGTTTTTTAGTTATTTTTAAATCCCATCAGGGCTTTTTAAAAAAACAAAGTAAAAGTCTTTCACTCAATAGGGAATTATTGTTTTTGAATTATAAAATAGGGTGAAGAAGCGACGTGAATATTATCTAAAAAATTTCTTTAAAGATGAGTGCTTTACTTCAATAATTTTTAAAAATGTTGTGTTCCTCCTTTATTTACTTTTTATTTTTAAAATAATGTGAATATTATTATTTTTATATTTTTTAACATTGCTATTTTTTTAATAAAAGTTTCAATTTATAACGTCCAAAAAATTGTTCCTTAAATATAATATTTTTTGATTATTATTTAAAAAAATATATAATTTTAGATAAAATTTATTAAAATAATTAATTAATTAATTATGTAATTTTTATAACTTAATAATATTAAATATGTTTATTATACAAATTATTTTAATAATAAATATTGCCTTATTTCTTTCGTATTCAGCATTTTCTACTTCTTCACTTTTTTGCCCAGAAATGGAATGCCCTTCTCATCTTTTTAAAGAAAATTTAAAAGAAAAAATAATTCCTTTAAAATTTGGACATTTGCCTAATTTTAACAATAAAAAGAAAAATTTTAACAATTTATTTTACTTTATTGCTTTAACACAGGCATAATATTATTATTATTATTTAAATATTTAAGTCAAGATTAATTAAAAAATATTAACTTTAAATAATAGAAAAAATTAAATAAAATAATAATTTAAAAAATTAATTTAAAAATTAAAGGATTGTCAATTTGTAATATCTCGTCCAGATCAGCTTCCAAAATTATCTTTATTATCAGTAAATTATAAATTAAATGATTGTTCTTCCAATAAAATTAAATTAATTTGGCAATTTGTTTCTTCTAAGCCTTCACTTTTACTCATTCAAAAAAGATCGGAAAATGAAATTTGTATTCTTCCAATTGAAACTCCTAATTTTTTGAATATTCAAGGAAATGAACTTTTTAGGTAAATTTTAATTTAATTTTAAAAAAATATTAAAATTGTTTTAGTTATTCTTTATATTCTTCACTTATTCGTTTTGCTAAATGTTCTTATTTGAATGGAATTAATATTCAAATAGAATCTTTTATTCCTGATTTATTATATTCAGATCTTTTTTATATTTATTTTTCTTCAATATTTTATCAATTACGTCTTTCATTAGATGGACAAATAAGACTTACTGGAGAACAATTTTCTGTTAATTTAATGAAAGAATTAGTAAATATGTCTAATTTAATTTTTACAACTGATTCACAAACGAAAAGACTTTTTATTGTTCCAAAACAACCAAATATTAATTCAATAGTAGAATATACTTCTCCTTTTGATATTTTATACAGGTAATAATAATAATATAAATTTAATAATTATTTATATTTAAATAATTTAAGGAAGGATCAAGCCAAATTTAATAATTTTCAGCTTATTAGAAGGTATTAAATTATATTAAAAAACTTTTAATAATATTTATTTTAATAAAAAGATTATCTTCATTACAAAAACAATGGAAGATTAGTAGCTTCTCAGTTGATGGAAATTTAATAATATTTACTGTTTCTAATTATTCATCCCATAATTTTTCAAAAATTATATCCACAGAATTATTTATTGCTAAAATACCAAATAATAATTCAAAAACATTGCCTATCTCTGAAATTCATTGTGCTCTTAATTTTATGACTTTTGATGTTAAATTTATGATAATAAGTGAAAAAACAATTGGAGAGCTTACAAAACGGGGGGCATTGCCTCAAATGGGTTTTTTAATTAAATTTTTAATTAATTAATTTTTATTAGTTGATACAATAATTGAAAAAACAAACAAAATTAATAAATATAAACATACTCCAAAACAAATAAATGATAAATTAAAAGAACAAAAACAACAAAAAACAATAGAAAATGCAATTAAAGCAACAACAACAAAATCAACAAATAATTTAAAAAGTTTTACAATAGAAACTCCAATGAAAACAACTGAAAAACATACAAAGACAACAACAAAACAAACATTAATAAAAACAACCACAGAAACAGCAAAACAAAAAACCAAAGAAATTAAAAACTTAACAGAACAAACAACAACAAAATTATTTTCAACAAAACAAACAACATCAAATTTAAATTCTGAAAAATCAGAATTAATTTATTCAATTCCAATTCGTGAAAAAGGTGAAAATAATATTTTATTAGAACATGAAAGAGAACAAACAAAAGAAGAAGAAGAAGAAGAAAAAGAAGAAAAATTAAGTAATTCTTATATTGATGATTTTGGACAACAACCATTGGTAATAATTTTAATTAAATATTTAATTTAAAATATAATTTATAAAAGACTTTGGAAGAAGAATTAGAAGAAGATGAAGAATATAATAATTTACTTCCATTACCTGGTGAAGAAATTGAAGAAGAAAAGTTAAAAGAAGAAAATCAAAAACAAACAGAAAGCCAAACTTTGAATTCAGCAATTATTGTTAAAATATTGAAAAAATGGATATTATTATTATTTATAATTTTATTAATTATACAAAGATAAAAATATATAATTATCACTTTTATTTTTTAATTTCTCTTAATTGATGGCCAATTTTTAAATAAATTCAAATAAATACCCACACTAAATATTTAATAAAAAATATCATACTCTGGCCTTCAATTAATTAAATAAAATATAATTAATTAATTAAACAGTAAATTCATAACAACCATCAAGCAAAGAACGTCTTTCATCTGTACTACCAGATTGATGACTACCTTTACGTTTATTTTGTATATCACCAGGAATAAGTGATGTAGATGATTTGTGAATTAATGGAGTTGGTAATGGTAGAGAAGAAGCAGAAGGTGGTGGTACAATTATTGGTGTTGAAATGTTTAAAGCTTCAGTTCTATCAGAAAAAATAGGCCGAGTTCTTAAAATATAAATATTGATAAGATAAAATTTATGGCTAAACCCACTTTCAGTGGAAAAGGAATTCTCTAAAATATATATATATAGAATATAAACCCGTAGCTCTAACAAAAAATTTAAACCCAGGAAAAAAGAAATCCTTAAACTAACTGGCTGATTGTTCCACTCTGTCTCGTCGGAAGAAGGCGTAAGGCAATAGGCGGTAATTGGTTGTTTTTTTGTAATCGAGTTTTTGGTTTTAATGTCTGAATAATCTCTTCATCTCTTATATTATTATTACTATATTTTATTAATTCATTTGTATCACTTTCCAATAGACGCTCTTTTGTTAAATGATAAATGATTCCACAACCAAAACCATCACCTAATTATTTAAATATTTATATTTTTTAACCAATAAAAATAAATAACCTAAAACATTAACACTTGTCCGTATCCTATCAAGCAGCCAATCAACAGTAAGTAATAAGCTCAAATCCTTATGAGGTAGTCCAACCTTAATATAAATATTTTAATATTTTATCAAAACATACAGTAGTTAAAACAAGTGTCAAAACATCCAAACCTTTAATAAATAACTTTAAAAAATAATATGTAAAATTGTAAAAAGCTTTAAGGTTTTAAAGTTTACTAGAGATGACTAAATTATTTAAAATATCTTATAATTTTTTAATAATAAATTATCATTTTTTAAATAACTTACCAGCTGGAACAGATCCAGAACCAATAGAAGCAACAGTAGTTGTAATACTTTAATTAATTTATTAATATTAAAATAATATTAATTAAATTCTAACCTTATAGTTAATAAATCTAATGCAGTAAGTTTAACATTATGAAGTTGGGCAATAAATATAGCCTTTAATTTTTAAATAATATTTTTTAATTTTATTTTTTTAAATAACCGCAACAGCCTCATATAATGCCGTTCCATCCTAAAATTTTTTAAAAATTTTATAAAAAATTTAAAAATTTGCCATTGTTATTGTAGCACCTAAAGGAAGTACAAAACGTGTCACCCTTCTATCAATTCTCAAATTTTGTTCTAATGCCCGAAAAGTGACTGGAAGGGTTGCACCACTAATTGAAAAATAAATATTAAATATTTCTTTAAATATATTTATTAAAATAATAAAATACCTAGAAGCAGTCCCAAAGGCTGTAGCAATTGCTTGAAGCTTAAAAAAACTTTTTTATTAAATTAACATTTAAATATTTAGATAACCATTCCAGTCATAAAATCAAAGGGAGATTGTCGTGTAATTATATAATAAAGCAATGGAAGTGTTAATAATGAATGTATCATTAATCCACAAATTACTGTTACCTATTAGAATAAAAAGGAAATATTTATAAAATCAAAAAGAATCTTTTTAATACAAAGTGAAAGAATATATAATTATTTTATTCATCTGATAGATAAAATAAAATTCATTAATAAAATAATTAATTTTATAACTCACTTACAACGTACATAGCCAATGCCTGAACTTTTTAAATATTATATTTTGTTTTTATAAAAATAAGTAAAACCTGAGCAGTAGCTGTTAAGTCATCTATATCAACAATGTTTTTACAAACAAGGGAGAGAATACCTATTGGATAACACCTTTTTAAAATTATTATAAATAATTTAAAAAATATTTTTTTTAATAATTACCACATTAAAGCACTAATCCAACGCATTATTACCTAAAAAAATATTTTTTTTAATTTTAAATAAATGAATAAAAATAAAAATAATTTATATTAATAAAACTAACAGCATCTAAAACAATAAAAAAATTAATCATAAGTCTAGCTTGATCACCCAATGTTGAAAGTATAACACCAAATCCAGTACAAAAAACTAATAATCCAAGAACATTAACTTCATTTGTATATTCTAAGATCTTAATATTATAATATTTTTTTAATTATATTTTTTTAATTATTTTAACAGGTTTTAACGGTGTTTTAGCTGTTTGAGTTGTTATATTAATATTTAATAAAGGTTTAGATGGAAGAACTCTTGGAGGTTTTACAGGAACATAATTAGTTTGTACTTGTTGAAATGTTGCCTAGAAAAAAAAAGAAAAAAATAAATATATTTTTAAAATAACTTGAACAATATTTTCTGGAAACATATTTCGAATTTGATCCAAAAATGTATCAAGTGGTGATAATGCACTTTAAAAAAATTAAAATTATAAATAAGGAATTTGATATTTTTAATTAAAATTTTAAACTAACGTATCATCAAGAGTTCCCTCTCCCAATTCATGAATAAGTTGCGGATCACCAGGATGAATACAAGAAACAAGCAAAATTCCTGTCTTTGATTTTAAAAAAATGTTTAAATAATTAAACAAATTAATTAAAAGTCTTAGAAGGGATATTCTGTTTTATAATTATTATATTTTTATAATTTCGTATTTTATTAAATATATTTTTTAATCCAATTTAAGTTCAAAAACATACAAATGTTGAGAGAAATGTTGTTGTCATATAATAGGCTAAAAATATAATTTATATAAATAATTTTAAATATTATTTAATAAAATATATATTAACTAACCAACAGTTAAAAGACCCATTCTACCAGCTACAGATGGACGAGTTTGTGCTAAAGCAGAGATTACTGATGAAATTGTTAAAGGAAGAATCTTTTAAAATAAAATATAAAAAATAAATTAATATAAAAAACCATCATTTCAACAATTTGCATAAATATTTCGCCTGGAAATCCAATTAAAGATATTGCATCATTACTGTAAAAATATTAAATAAAAGGTAATATTTTAATTATAAAACCTTGGAGCTAATTGACGAATAATAAATCCAAGAACAACACCAATGACATAAAATTAAACAAAAAAATAAATGTTGAAAAAAATTTAAATTTACCACAGATTCAACAGTAACTACCAAAAGTAATTCTTTTTTCATTTTATTTTAAAAGTTAATTTTAAGGAAAAATATAATGTTTATTTAAAAACAAAATAATTAATTTTATAAACATTAATAATGCCAATAAATCTGAGCATACATCTGATAAAGAAAAAAAAGTTAAAAAAATCCAAATTGTTCAAAATTTTTATCAAAATTGCGAAAAAAAATGAAAATTACTTAAACTTAAAAAAAAAATAAAAGCAAAAGATTATCAGTAATAACAAAAAACCAAACAAAGGAAAAATACTATAACATGAGAGAAAGGAAAAGGAGAGTTTAGTAAAAGAAATGTTTATAATTTAACAACCAGCGAAAATTGAGCGACTTATTTAAGGAAAATTGATATTAAATAAATGCATTTAGGTAGCGAATTGATGATGATTATTTAAATCGATTGTGAACAAGAAAAATTAAAAATAAAATAAAAATGATTTGAATAAAAATATTTTTTTAAAATGTAAATTTTTTAATTTTATTTATACACTAGCGAAGTTGGCCGCCATTTCTCGCTCAAACTCAAAATGATTCTAGACTCTTCTCAATGGAAGGCTTAAAATTTATTTTTGATTTTTCAAATCAACGCTAACAAATCATAAAAAAACTCATAAACTTCAATTTAACAAATTTATATCATCAAGAAACAATATATACATGCAATCGCAAATGCAAAATACATATTATATTTACAACATACATTATAGGGGTGAGAATAGAGGCAAAATATATGGGACACAATATTATAGTGGGAAATATCACATTGGGGGAATCTTTTATACATGGCAGTCACAGTGGCACTTCACGACTTCACGTTTCTTCCGCTTCCGTCCTATTCACGTTCGAAGCGCACGTAGAGACGCTTGATGCCTTGCTCCTTCTTGACCATGTCCCACTGCATTCGCGCCTTGGTGTTCGAGTCCTCGGTTTCGTGGTTGTAGACAGCAACGTCTAAATTATAAAAAAGTTTATTATGGCAGAAACAGCGATGAATGAAGCTAACATTGGCGATCGTCCTCCGGCAGGTCTTCTTTCGTCAGGAGCAGAAGCCTGACCGTCGCCGAGCCTTGCGGTTTGAGAATTCCAACAGGAGGCCGGATCTTGATGAGCTCGTTACTGAAAATAAAAGGCTGGTTACATCCGTTCTTATCCTGGGATTAGCTGATTTGAGCTTACTTCGTGCACTTGACCTTGTAGAGTTGGATCGCGTCTCCTTTGTTCTCAATCTTCAGCTCTACAACGGGCTCCGGCGGCGAATCCTCCTTGACCGAGAACACAATGCGATCATCGGGCGTTGTCACCAGCCTTCAAAAAAATAAAAAATATTAATTAATTAAATAAAAGAAATAAAAGAAACAAAAGAAAGTAACTCACATGTTGATTGAGGAGCACGAACAGTAAGATTGGTTGAAGTTTGTGAGTATTTGAAGAAGTTATGTGAAGAGAATAATGGCATGCTTTTATATCATCTTGAAAGGCTAAAAAAGTATCATATATAAAAGCCCAAACATATCTATTAAAAATAACGACGCAATCTTCAACTTGACAAGGACAAGCAACGTTCGTGCCAGCGACGACTCACCTGAAGCCGTGTTCATCTCGTCAACATGTTCTTCATGCTGCTGCTATTGGCCATTGTGGTTGGTGTTATCTACTATGTTGCCCTGTATCCAGTCGACGCGTCTATGTCAACGGAAGCTGAAGTGAGTTTTTTATTCTAAAAGGCATAAAAAATACTTTTTTAAGGGTTCAAAGAAGGAGTCGTCGGCAGCTGGAAGTGAGGAGCAGGCTGCACCCATCAGCTCGGGAAGCAAAAGTGACGAAGTTGCCGGTAGTCCGTTTGCTCTTCGTTCACGCCGTCCAGGTGCTCCAACGCCAGTTCCCGTCTACTTGGTTGGACCAGTAGAAGTGAGGAAAATGCTTGGAAACGATTCTGCTAGCGACTCAAAAGTGAGCAGAGGAACTTCAGAACGAAGTACTGGCACACCATCGAAAGAGAAAAAGTCAAAGAGCCATCGTCGAAGCAGTAAGCTGCCGGTGCCAAAGAGTGAGGATGACAAAGGAGCCGCTGGGAAGGCAAAGAAGCGGAGTGGATCTTCTGGCCGACATCATCGTAAGAAGGATAAAAAGGAGACAGTCGGCGACAGCAGTAGTAAAGCTGGTTCGGCGAGTGAGAGCGGCAAAGCAGAGGGTAATTAGTTTAAAGTTTGAAAGGCCATAATAATAATAAAATTTTATTTTCAGCACCAAAATCTACGACTGAAGCTGGAAAAGTGCGCAGTCGCAAGTCGGGTGGATCCAAAGGACGATCTAAAGGACATAAGGGTGAGTTGTTTTGAGAGATTGCTAATTTTAATTTAATTAATTAAATCTTTATTTAGACGGCAGTCGTTCTCGCAGTCGCAACGCCAGTCGCGGGAAGTCATCTAAGAAGGACAGGAAGCATGCTTCTCCTCTGCCTCCAGCACTGAAGGAGTCTTCGAAGAAGCCGACGAAACTCTGAATGAGAAGAGATGCACGCAAAACTCATCTCTAAAAGATTCGGAAGAGTAAAAGAAAAAAGATGTTTGAAAATCATCTTTCCCTAATTATAAACCCAAAAATAATTATTTCCACCTATTGCTTTGATTCTAATTTGTGTGATTCCCTTTATATATTATTCGCTAATCTCTTGTGTAATTATAATTGTAATAATTTGTTATGTATTGTGTAATTGTTTTTTTAATAAAATGTTTAATAAAAGGCTTCTAAAAATTAAAAAGATAAAATATTTTTTAGCTAAAATTTTGTATAAAAATTTGGTAAAATAAAATAATTTAAAATTATTTTCTTTTAATGAATACAGTCTCGTTCTTCGCCTTTAAATTTTCCTTCTAGTTCAATAGTACCAGCATCATAATATTTTTCTGGTTTTTTGCCTTTTGTAATATATTTGTCTGGAATCTGAAAAAGTTGGATTTTTATAAATGTTAGAGTATTAATATTTCCTTGTGTATATATATAAAGATAATAACAATTAATCTCCTTTTTATTTTATTGTGTTTAGAGTCGGTTAATTTGAAGTTTTAATTTATAAAATATTATAATTTACCATTATAGAGATTTTTCTTTGGCAAAGATTTATTCCATCATTACAGTTGTGATAAATATTTATTTTTGGGTCAATTGATGTAACTTCATGTGTATGTCCTTCTAATTTAAAATATCCTTTTTTATCTGTATGTCCAGTTGCCTAAAAATTAAAAATTAAATTAAATATTAAAAAAGAAATATACCATTAAATCATCAATATCAACTCTATCATGATCATAAAGTTTTACTAAAACATTTGATGCAGGTTTTCCTTCACAAGTTAAATATCCAACTGCCCCTGAACTTTGTTGACTACCTATATGAAGTCCAAATAAAGGTGAAGGATTTGGATTAGAATTTATTAAAATTAAAAAATCAAAAATAAAAATTAAAGAAAATAAATAATAATTTATAATAGTAGTCATTTCTTTTGATGAAAATTTAAGAAAAATATTAATAAAAAAATTTATTTATTAAATAATTAGAAGTAATTTTATTTTTTATTATATTATCAAAATATATATATCTTCTCAAAAATAAAATATTTCAAATTGTTAGTGATTTTATTTAATTTTAAAATATTTAACAAAAGAGAACCTGTTAAGTATTCTCAAAATATTTATTTAATAAATTTTTCAAAAAAAATGTTTCTTCATTTTACGAAATTGATCACTCATTGAAAACAATTAAAAAAGGAAAAGATTGTGATTCATTCAATAAAAGAAATTTAAAAAACATTTTTTACTTTTTTATAAATATTTTAAAACAAAGTTTAATGAAAACAAAATTTTTATTTATTATATAAAATTAAATTTAAAAAAATTTAAAATATTCTTTAAAATTCTGTCCACAAAAATAAAAATCAAATAATTGGAAGTAGCAAAGTTTTATTCTTTTCTCTTTAAAATTTTAATCAATTTATTCTTCTATTAATTTATAAAATAAGGCAAATCTCTCTAATATTTCTTTTCAGAATTATTAAATTAAATTATTTTTTTAATTAAATAAAAATATTTATTTGAGCAAAAGATTGGACTAAATATATATAAAATAAATATTATTTTAAAAAATAATTAATTTGTTATTTTAATTAATTAAATAAATAAATTAGTAATTAATTAATTAATTACTAACAATTTAATAATTAATTAATATTTAATTTAAAAAATATTATTCAAAAATTTAAGCAAAAATTAATATTTATTTTTAATTATTTATTTTTTATTTAATTTTCTTTTTTTCTTCTTCTTTTTCTCTTCTAGAAAATATTAAAAATATTTTATTAGGTACATCAGCAAAGATTAATGTTCCTCCAAAAACAAGTGTAGCTCCTACCCAATGTGTACTTGTAAAAGGATTTCCAAACCAAAATATTGATATTAAAAGAGAAATAAATTTACGTAGAGTTACAACTTTAAAATAAAAAAAAAATAAAAATAATTTTCATTATAATTAGTTCCTTATTATGTTAATTATTTCTGAAAAAATTAATTATTTTGTATATCTAACCTAAAATAATATAATATTTATCACAATATATAATAATATCTAATTTGTTCAATTATTCCTCTTTTTAAATATTTAAATAAAAACTACCAAGAGTAACAGAAAGTGAATCAATTGAAGCATTTAATTTATAAACAAACATAATACAAAACCATTGAAGAAAAGCTACTGCCAATAATTGTAACCAAAGAATTGATATTGGAAAACCAAAAAATTCTAATTTTGGACCCAATGAAAATCTTTTTTAATTTTTAATTTTAATAAATAAAAAGTTAAATAATTTTTTAATAAATAATTACTTTGCTGCACTTTCAACTATATCATTACCCATAAAAGCAAAAAAAGGTAAAGAGACTGCATGCTGAATTTTTAAATAAATTTTAAATATTATTATTTTATTTAAATTAATTACAGTATAAAACATTGCTTCTCTTGGATATTTTCCATAAATTTTGTACATTCTTTCTTGGCAAATAGCTAAAAATGAAGAAATTAACAAAGCAGCTGTTAACATAAAAACTCCAATAAGCCATTCACGATAATGTTTTTCTGCTTGTTTTGGTGATAATAAAGCATCAGATTTCTTAAAAAATAAAATATTAAAAATTAAATAAAATTAAAATAATTGTAAATTTGCTTAAAAAAGAATATTCTTGAGAGAATTTCTTTTTTTTTAAGAATTTTTTATTTTCAAAATAATCTAAAAAAAATGTTTTTTTTAATTTATATAAATATTAAAAAAACACCTTTTCAAGTCCAGCAGTAGCTAAAGTACATAAACATATTCCAATTGTTATAGCAAAAACAGAAATATATTTATTAATTAAATATTTCCTTCCAAGTAATATTCTATTCATTAATAAAGATGTTAATAATGAACCAGAACGAAATATTATATGTAAAGGTACTGGAACATGAAAATTTAATGCTTGATTATTAATTACATTACAAGCAAAAAAAGCAAGAACAACTGGCAAATAACCTCTAAAATATTATAAAATTAATTAAAATTTAAAAAGGCTCTCTTTTTATTTAAAAATCTAATTTAATTTACCTTAAAGAGATTTTATTTTTAATTGTAAAAAATCTTGTTGTAAAAATCAAACCCTCAATACTGATAAAAAGCTTTAAAAATAATAAAATATATTTTTAAATTTAATTTTAAAATTACAAATGTAGAAAATGTTAGCAAATTCATAGAAAAAGGAGCTTGTCTATTAAAAAATATTTTATTAAATAAATAATATTAATTTTGAATTTATCCGAAAAATTTTATTATTTTCTGTATTTTTATTAAAATATTTTAAATAAATTATTAAATTATTTTAAATAATTTTAAAACACACTTGGCTAAAGATTCAACACAAACCATACACCCAATACAACCACTAAGTGCTCCAAAAACGGAAAATGCTGCATCGGCCATTATTTACAATAATTTAATAAATAAAATAACAATTAATAAAATAATTTAATTTTATTATCTTTTATTTAAACTGAAAATGAAAATTAAAGATAATTTTATTTATTTATTTATTGTTTGTATTTTGTATTATTATTTTTTAACTTGGCCAGGCAAATAGATAAAAATTAAATTTATTTTTTTAATGTTTCGATTAATTTAAAATAAAATTTGTTAAAAATGCGCAAATTAAATAAAAAATAAATAAATAAAATTATTTATTTATTTGGGTTTATCGCCTACTAACTAAAAAAAAGTCCTAATAGAATCCTCAGTCAGTGAGAAATCGATAAATACTTACTTACTTAGGTGCATTCTTTTTGCTTTAAATGTTGTTAAACTCTGCCAAAAATATTAATTGTAATTTTAATAAATTAATTAAATAAAATTTAAAATATTATTAATTTTTTTATAATTATTATTTAAAAAAATGATAAATATAGATAAAAATAATTAAACAAAAAAATAAATTTTCTGTTAAAATCGTAAAAAGTAGGTAAATTAAATTTAAAAAATGTAAATCAATAAAATTAAATTTTTATCAAAAAGCTAAACAGTAAAAATACATAAAAATACTAAACTGGAATATATTAAATTAAATAAATATAATTAATATTTAGATATAATTGAAGGAATTAAAACTATTTTTGTAAAATTTTATTTTATTATTTTTCAGCTTGAATGAACACTAAATTATTAATATTTATTTGTTATATACCAAATATTTAGGATTTATTTTTAATCTTTTTTACTGTTCTAAATTATTTTTCAAGGTTATTTATTTTTAAATAAATAATATAATATTTATATAAATTTTAAAATAAAAAATAGTACAATATATTTATTTATTATACCATTTTATTTTCAAAGTTTAGTTTCAAATTTACTAATTTATCAAAGTTAAATACTTTTTTTTTAAAAGTTTTTTAACAATTTACAAAAAATGCTTACACTAATAAAGGGTAAATAATTTAAACTTTATATTTTTTAATTTTAATAAGCGAATAATTGAATAAAAAATTAAAAAGCCTTGAAACAAAAAAAAATGAGAGAAAAAGGTTCAAAAAATGCCTTCAAAATATTATAATATATTTTTGGGAAATTAAAAAATATTTTTAAAAATGCAAAAATAGGACGGAATCGTTGGAGAAGAATAAATTGTTAATTAAAAATAAAATATTATTTATAATTTAATTTGGAAGTATATTTAGCCGTGACATTTCTTTTGTTGTATCTCGACGTTGGTAACCACTTAATTCTGTTAATTCAACAAATTGTTTCATAGCAAACTTAATTTTTAAATATTAATTTTTATTTTTTAAAGAGATTTTTATAAATATATTTCCTTTAATTAAGCATTTATTTTTTAAATTATTTGACAATAAAAAATATTATTTTTAAATAATTATTTAATTAAAAAAGTTTGAAATTTCTGATTTTAAATAATTTTTTAAATTTAAAAAATTCTGATTTTTCATAAATTTATTAATTTTTTTCCAACCTGAAAATGACAAGTTCCTTTGCTCTTTAATGTAACTACTTTACCCTTTTCTTCTAAAGAAACAATACCCTGTTTTAATCGAGGATCATTTTTTTGAATATAATGGCTTAGAATTGTAGCTATCTTTAAATTTATTTTTAAATTATTTTTAATTATTTTAAAAAATATTTATTTATTTACATTTGCTGTAAAAGGTAAAACTAATTGCCCATCACGTAATCGTCTAATATTTACAGTTACAACACCAGAGAGAGAAGAACAAACAGAATATGTTCCTCTATAATTCATTTCTTCAATAACAATAGATGCTTCAGTTTGGCCACCAGCTGGCACTTGGATATTATTATCCTTTTATTTAATTAATTTATAAATTAGAAAAGAATAATTAATTCCTTTTGTTTCTTAGACCTTTAACATTTCTTGGCACTTGTCAAGATGGTATGGTTTTTTTTGCGGACTTTTTTTGCGGACAAATTATTATTATATTTTATTCACACATATATTTTTCATTATTTACAATTTGTGAAATCAAATTAAAAAAACAATCATCTCCTCCAAAATGTCGTTTCCAAATAAATTCATGCAAAATTCTTTTTGATTAATATGTATAACTGGTCTTCTCGACCAAAAATACATTATCTTAGAAGGAAATTTCCCACATGGTATAAAGTACATAATCGGCAAAATTTACCTGCATCACTTGCTTGAAAGTTAGCTTAAAACCATTGAAGAAAGTGCCAACCAAAGCCCCTTTTGTTTTTCTACATGATGTTTTTTTACAGCGCCAAAGCCCATATCCCCTCATCTTCTCTTTACGCATTTCTGAACCACAAACACATGTTCTTGTTTTGTGAAGCATACCTAAATCAGTAAGCCATTGTTGAAATTCATCCTCTGGTAAACTGATTTTGTTGCATAATTGTAATAAAGTAAAATTTTTAAGAGATTGAATCATTTTATAGAATAATTGATTAAAAAATGTAAATGACTAGGTCAGAAACATTTACACATATTTATTAGTCTATGTAGACCCTTACTTGCCTTGAGGTAAAAATCAAATAACATATGTGTGAATAAAATATGATAATAATTTGTCCTAAAAAAAAGTCCGCAAAAAAAACCATACCATCTTGACAAGTGCCCATTTCTTAACTTATAATTATGGATTTCTTTTAATTTAAAAATATATAATATTTATTTAAATATTTAATAAAACTAACCACTGCCCATGTAAGAGTCTCAGATTTAATATTTTCAGTTAATTTATTAAAATGAACTTCATGTTTAAATCCAGTCTTTAATTCAGCAATTTCACCTTTTAGAAAATAAAATTTAAATTCAAAATTAAATTAAAAACCAGGAATTTTTAAAGATAATTCTGCTTCTGCCCCAAATGTAAAGCCTTGTTCTCTGGCTACTCCACAAATTGACTCTGATGTTCTTTCAGTTTTTAAAGAATAATTTTGCATTTGACTTGTATTATTAGTAAATAATGATTTAACTAAAATATTTTTAATTATTTTTAAAAATTAATTTACAAATTGTATTTGGACGAGTGCCAGTCAATTGAATATTATTATAATTTGGTTGAGCATGAACTAATATTAGCTTTTTTCTATTCTGTAAATTTACAATTAAATTATTATTTTAATAAATAAAATAATAATTTACAATTTCAAATTCAGCATCTGCTATCTCAAGATTTTTAAATGTTTCTAGCCCTGAACCTTTTATTGTTAATAAATCTTTAAATCGTTGCCAAACATATTCTTCAATTAATGAATCAACATCTACATGAGTTATAAAAGTTGATGTTCCTCCAAGAGAACCAGACGACATTGAAATATTATTTTCTAACGGATCAGATGTTGGCGCTGTTGAGCGGTTGGAAGGAGAAGAATTAGGGCTTTTGACGGGCGATGAGGGAAAAAGTCGCTGGAAATACATTTTTGTAAATATATTTTTTTCTTTTTTTTTATTTATTTATAGAGAAATATATATTTAGTAAAGATGGATTTGAGCGATTGGAAAAGAAGAAATGAAAGAGGAAAAGAATAAATATAGAAAAAAGAGAAAAGAATGGTCCTCCGAATTGGGAAGAAGAGAAATTAGAAGGCCAATCGGTAAAACTCCGCCCCTTACCCCTTTTTTTCTCTCTCATCTTCATTTTTCTTCAAAGCATCATTTCCTTCCTAGAATTACGTGAAAATGATTTACCTAGGAAGAGAAAAGGGTAAAATATTTTCTAATTAATTTCAGTTTCTCTCGTAGGATTGTTTTTCCTTAATCACCTAATTTTAAAAATCCCCACTCTCGCCTTTAAAGTTAATTCACGTTCAACCTGTCAAGAGAGTCATTTTTCCCTGTTTCGCAGTTGGGAACGTGACTTATCTTTTTTTAAAAAAAAGTTAAAATTTTCTAAAGAATTTTACAAGATTTTTAAACTTAATAATAAATTTCATCTTCTTTTTTTTTTATCTAAAGGTTTTTATTTTCCCCATTAAGAAGGACGTTGATTTTGTTCAATAAGAACAGCGGGAGTTGGTGCTTAAGAAGAATAAAAAAGAAAAATATAAAAATATTTTGATGTTGTGGAAAAGTGCTTAAAAGAAAAGTTGCCACCGTCCCGGAAAAAAGGATGAAAAGAATTAATTCAAAAAGAATGAGAAGTGTCCTCTTGGGGTAAAAAAGAAGTGAATAGAATGCGTGGAAAATTTAGCGCGGTGATTTGGTACCTCAAAGTCAATGTCACCAAAACATATAATAATTTATATAAATATATCAAACAAAACATTTTTGTTTTGTATAAAAACGTATAGTAATATGTAAAAGTTATACAAATAAATAAAAAATAAATTTTAATTTTTTAATAAAAATATAAAAAGAAAAATAAAGTTTTTAACATATCCTTTAGGTTAAAATAAAAATATTTAACTTTAAATTATTTAAAATAAATTAAAATTTTATAAATTGATATAAATATCATTTATACTCTCTATTATTTAATGATAGAATAAAACATCTTTTTTAGGGGACAAAAATATTTTATTAAGGAATTATATTAAAACATATCCTTTAATAATTAATTAATTAATTAAATATATTTTAAAAATGATAAAAATGTTTTATTTTATTCTTAATTATAAAAATATATCTGTTCTACAAAATAGAAGATTAATATCAAAGGAATTTAATCGAAAACATGTACAAAATTATAAAAATAGATGCTAACTTTATTTTTAAACTAATCGATTTGGTGAAGAAATGAGAGATCAAAAAGCTAATTTTAAAGAAAATAAGAATGATTTTATTTTTAATTTTATTTTTAATTTATCAATATATTTATGTTGCCATATTAAAATATTTTATTTTATTTGCGCAAAATGTAAAAACGTGTTAAATTATTTGAATCACCAAATTAAAAAAAGAAAGAATAGAGCCAAATACCCATTAAATCCTTTAATGTCTTGCTTAATTGGTTTTTACGTTATTATTTCCCTAATATATAAACTTTGATTCTTAAAAAAATATTTTATTAAAATAATTGGATTATTGGAATAAAAATGCCCTTCAAATAAATTTAGAAAAAAAGTTTTTTGCTTGTAAAAAGAAATATTTTTACTCTTTCTAAATTCTTTTTCTTATCAGAATTTTTACAATAAAAAAATGACTAAATTATCTTTTTGCAAAACATTGATTCATAAATACCATTTTCTCATGTTCTATATATTTTTATCTATTAAATTTTTATTTTTATATTTTTAGAAAAAAATATATCTCATAGTAAATCAATAATAATGGGATTATTATATAAATTTAAAGAAATTTAGTAAGAAAATTTAATTATTTTTGATTTCTAGTTTTATAACTAAAATTTAATGTAAAGAAATTTATAGCTATGCAAAAAGCGCAGAGGAACATAAAATTCCATCCAGCCGTTGCTAGCCATTCAACCAGCTGTAAATAACAAAATAATTTGCTTTCTCTCTTTTCAATAAAAATTTAGCTTCCTTCCCGCCAATTTTCAATGGCCATCAACTCTAGGGTCACAGAATTTTTTACAATATTAGAGTCTATTTACTCATTTTAAAAATGTTAAATCCTCTTTAAAGACTCAAAATTCTTACTTAAAGCTGTTTCCAGTCGCCCTTTATTTTTATGTTTCTACCACCATAAACAAACGACAGAGAAACTGCGGGAATAATGAAAGTAAAATAAGGAAGGACAACCATACTATTTATTTTCGTCTCACTTAAGTCTCAAAAAAAGGCTATGAATGTTAGCTATATATTAAGAAAAGAATATTTATATTTTTTATTATTTTAATAAAATTTTGCTTTTAAAATTTTTGGAAACAATAATATAACGAATTTAGAAAATTATTTCTATATAAATTCTTTTTTAAGTGAAGTGTATTTATACAATGAGAGTCAAGAGAATCATCAAAATATATTAATTACGGAAAAAATTAAGGCAATAAAAATAAGGATATGGCATTGAGACACAAGAATTAAAGCATTAAATAGGCAAATAATGTTAGGTCAGTGCATAAAAATATTTTATTTTGACCAAAATCTTTAAAAACTAAAAAAAAAAGTTCTCAATATCCCACTCTCAAAATTTTTTTTATAATTTTCTGAATTAGTTCCTCTTATATCAAAAGAAAATGTTTATAACTTTTTGATTATATTTTTATGCAAAACCTTCATGTTTTTAATTATTATAATTAAATAATAACCCTAAAAAACAATATTATTATTACCATTATTTTCTTCAGAGATTATCATATCTTTCTTGCAATGAATTTGTTTCCTTCTCCTCCTCTGAACAAGTCCATTTGTTCTATATTCTGTCCATATTTTTGCAGATTTTGCATTCCTTGCAGCATCTGGGAAGAGATCTTCAATACCCGTTGTATCTTGCCAAATACTTCTCAATTGCATAAATATAAGAATAAAGACGGCAAAAATAACTCCATAAGACAACCCAACAGCAAGCACAGAAAAGATGAACATTGAAATGGAAGTAATTGGCAAATCAAGTACTTCTAATTGTAAATATTTAGATTGAGCAGAAGGTGAAGAAGACAAAATACTTGAACTATTTGAGTTCGATGTATTCATGATCTTGATTTTAAAAAAAGTTTAGTCAAACATTAAAAAATAAATAGCATTTAACACTTTATAATACTTTTTAGAGGTAAAAGATTTCACCAAATATAATAGAAGGTCTGTATATTTTCCTTTCATTTTTAGGAATTTTCAGCGACAAGAATAAAAAAATTATTTCCCTTTCACCTCCTCTAACAAATATAAGCACATGTTTGGGGATACTTATTTTTAAGGAAAATTAAGCCAAAATTCCTAATTAAAAATTTTATTAAAAGAATATCTCACAGTAGTAACAACTTTGTATAAGCAACTGGTCAAAACAATTGAAGAATGTACTGCGCCAATAAACACAAAGAAAAGAAATCGAATGAAATGGAACTGATTCCGGCCACCAACACAATTATTAATCCAAGGGCAGTGATGATCCATCAACTGTAAATATCAGGAAAAATCTTACAATTAGAAATCAAAATAAAAACCAGAACGCAGCGGCCACACCTAAAATATTTAATTTAATTTAAAAGTAATAAATAAAACCTTGAACAATGATGAGATCTTGGTACTTTAAACCCCATACAGCGATGGCAATAACGAAGTAAATACCAGTCTGCTTCATCCTCAGGATGCCAGCCTAATCGGATATAACCTCCACCTATAATATGAAAAAATTTAAAATAAATTTAAAATTATTGACCAGAAATGCTTGATATGTTCAAGTATTTGAATACTGAATAATTCCAAAATAAGTATAGAATAAAGAAAGCAGCCCCAATTGGTGATTTTAGATCCCACCAAGAAACATGCAAAATTGACGTAGTCAGACCAACATTAAATTAAACCATAAATTTACAAATAAAAAGAATAATTACAATTGTACAAATGGACATCGATGAGATTGGACCCCAATGAAATAACCTCCATCGCGATAAAATCGTTTTATCTTCAACATCTTCATTCCATGGATCTTCATATTTATGTTTGTGCTGGGAGAGAGCTTTTGGCAACTATAAAACGATAATATTAGATTATAATTGTATAAAATGTCAAAACGCATTAAGAAAATTTTATTTAGAGGATTAAACAGCTCTAACAGGTCAGACCATCTGTAGAATTAGAAAAAGGGGAACTTTAGAAGTATGGGGTTATGAAAAATCAAAGCAATCACTGCTCTAGAAACCCACTCACATAAATTATTTTTAAATTACCTGCATAAAAGTACCAATCACTTCTCTCAAGTAGGCAAAGAAAAATTCTTGAATCTTACGGAACATTTACTAAATAAGTTAAAAATTTTATATTTAATTTTAAAAATATTAAAATAGAAAATGATCAAGTTTTATTCAATCAAACAAAATAAAAAAAACAAATTTTATTTTTTACCAAAAAGAATCAAAAAAGAGGAAGAAAATATGCATTAAATGAGTATCACATCTTTAATAGAATGAAACAATAAATTCCCGTGAAGAAATGAAAAATTTGCTTTTAGCTTATCATCAACGCACAGACTTTTAGTGTTAGTAAGCAAAAAAGCCGAAGGCAAAAAGGCTACAGATTGGCGACGTAAATCAAGACTATTACCACTCGGATCAAATAATGTAAACCAGTAGAGAATTGCATGACAAACGGAAGATTTGGAACATGTGAAAATACAATGCTGCTTCACTCGAGTTAACTGATTGAGAAGGTCACGAGTCTGTGGTAAAATATAAAAAAAAATTAAAAGAAAAAATAAACTGAATTGCTTAAATCCATTCTAAATAATTCTACGTCATCAGAAATTTGTTCAAAATCAAAAGTTTGTGTTTCAATCTCGTGGAAATATTGCACTCTGTATTCATTCATTGGAGCCAAATCAATACCACAATATATTGAATGTTTGTCTTGAAGTAATCTACTCCTTTTGCAAAGCTCCAAAGAATTGATTAAACAACCATTAACACTAATTTGTACAGGAATTAATATAGTTTTAGGATTACGAAGACGTAAACCAATTATTGAAGTAAGGTATTCATCAAGAAAACGACCTTGATTAGAGAATGGCCAAAAGAGAATAACACTACCGGGTTTGCAGAAGGCTGAAAATATAATATTATGAATTTTTGTGCAACTTTTTGGATTATAAATAAAAATAATTAGAAATATGGATACTATAATTGTATAAATTTGGTATCTAAAAATTTATATCCGAATTTGATTTTTTCAAGAATTAAAAATAACTGTGCAAAAATATAGATCAACCTTTTTCAATACAAGTCGAATTATTCACTACATATCGAATAGCAGAATATTCAGAAGCAACAGAGAAATGTTTATCAACAAGCAAATCTGTACAGTCAAGCACTGAAGTATATCGAGCTGATGCATTGAAATAAAAAGCTCGAACAACTGAATCATTCATTGCCATCATATCTACCCATTGTGGCAGTCGAATAATTTGACATTCACGGACAGGCAATAACCCAGAAATTGGATGAACACGAAGAGCGTTGTCTTTAATAAAAACCTCAAACCGAAGTACATCACCCTTTTTTACAGGTGTCGGAGGATAAAAGGGATAGATAGCTTGCTGCCAAGAGTAGTTTTCCTCGGGTGATGTGCATATTTCAATATGACCAAAAAGATTTAACCTTAAATCAGTGATTTAATTAATTAATTATAATCTTAAAACCTAAACCATACACATACAGCCGATACTATTCCCGTTTCATTTGCTCTCAAAATGATTTCTTTGATAAATTGGCCTTTAAAGAAAAAACTAGCTATCAAGTTGTTAACGAAAAATACAAACCATTCTTAATTTTTATTAATTGAGCAACATCATTAAAATTCACAAAAATTCCATCGATTGGTGTCGAAAGAAGCCGATAACCGTTTTTCAATTCATTAATATACGAACATGTGTAAGGCGAAGGCGGAAGAATTCGTTTAATATTTTTTGAAGAAGAGCCTTCAACATTACAACAATCGGAAATGAAAGTAATAGCATCTGAGTACTCAAATATATTTTCCTGGTCAATCGCTTTGGCTTCGATAAGAGAAAATAAAAGAGTTGCCTAAAATTATGTTTATTAATAAAATTAAATAATAAATAGTATACTCTATTTGGTATCAGAATTGAATCCTCCTCTAGAAGCCGCTCTCTTGCGTCGAGAATCTTTAAAAAGTTAATATTATATTTAACATGAATATATTCGAGCATGGACGAAATTTATACTAAAACCCTGACCCTCCCTCACTTAAGGCCGAAGAAAAATATAAAGAGTACAGTGTCAACGATTCTCTCGCCAAAAATAGCACAATCAACAGTTTCACTGACAAAAAGATTATAACGTTTTATAACAGTCATCTTATTCGAATGCATCTCAAAAAGCTTAACGCGAACATCATTTTGTAAAAAACAGGTACGAGCAATTTTGCACATAGTTTCATCGAGGTCACAAGCATGAACAAGATTACCATTTCTAAATAGCAATTTATTTTAGTTTACCGTGGTAAAACGTGATTTTATATCCAATAATCATAAATTTGTATTTATCATTTTTTCTTTTTTAAAAAAATCCTTATTCTAACCTAGCGGCAGCAATGCTAAAAATCCCTGAACCGCATCCAATGTCAATTACTCGCAAATCCTGTCTCGAATCAAGTGCTGCATTAATTGCATTGATAAAATTTGTATTTCTTTTTCCGTCATTAATCATTCGCCAGTGCCATGCATCAAATAAATTTGTTTTCAAATTTTCAATACTAGTTGTTGCTTGAAGCCATTCAATATCACCTTTTGCAAATAGAAGAGCTCTTTGAAAATTAGCCAACGATTTTGACAACTTACCTTAAATTATAATCTCAAAAAAAAATTTTAGTAAAAAAATTTAACTTTGGACATAATAATGTTCAGCAATTGTACGCCAAAATTTAAATTCGGTTCCATAAATTATCGTCGATACCCTTAAAACGTCATGTGTATTAGTTTCCTAAAAGTTCAAAATAAACCGAGAAATTTGCTTAAAAAATATATACATTCGCTTCGCGATGAAGAAAAGCCCGAAGTGTCACCAAAAATTCTTCCAAATATTTTAAACGATTTTCAGTAGGAAGTGACTTAAGAACTGCGATGTAATTAAGGATAGAAAGAGAATATTGACGTTGTGAGGAATAAAGTCTTGCATTTGAAAGAGAATATCTAGCAGGTTCAGCATTTATTTGATAGGTAATAGGACGTGGGTGAGGAAGCATCTGAAAATAAAAATTAATACATATTTTTTTTTTAAATCAACATATTAATAACAATAAATTTTTAAATCCTAAAGCTATCTAAGGAATTTTAAAATTATTAATTTCTTAATTTTGTCGTCATGCATATGGTCATTTTGACAACTTTTACAAAATTTAGGCTTCAAAGTTTTGATTTTGAAAGTTTTAGCTGCAAAGCTCATGATCAATGGTTAGGTCAATTTTCTGAAACGGGCCTACACTGAAACGACGACTATGAATATGCAACTCTGAAACGACCTTTACCGTTGGAGAAAATAGAAGAGACAGAATTAAATATGAGTGTATCAAAGAAGTTATAGTGAGTGAATGGCAATTGGGACTTTGTTCTGCGCCACTCTATATTTAGTAAAATTTTATTTTTAAGATAATTAAATTGTCTAACGATAAATAAATTATTTCTATATTTTTGTCATATTAGTTCTGCTATTTTATTTATAGTTTCGTCTTTTTTAAATTACATTTTTTGAAATTTTACGCATTAATTTTATATTCCAGTTGCGCTATGATTCAGGTTTTAATTTTTATTTTCTCATAATTTAATAGATTTTACAGCACATTCCATGGGAAAAACTCACTTTTACCGGTCGTTTTGTTTTTATCGAAGAGAGTGTTCACGGAACAAGTAGACTGATCAAATTGTCATTTATTTTTAAATGCGCCTTTTTCATGGCTTTGGACATAACACTTTCTCTTGTTGCAACTGTTGCATCTTATCGTTTATTAGCTTGGGCATTTTTTACTCCGTCTGAGAGGTTTTTCTTTTTTTAATTGCTCTAAAATTTTTTAGAGGATTTTATTGTGATGATGAAAGTATCAGAGAACAATTAAAAGAAAATACAGTTCCGACACTTATTCTTCTCGTTATTACATTGGCTGGCCCTTTCTTTATTATTGTTTTTGTAAATTTTATAAAAATGAGACGACAGAATAAAGGATTAGCAGGTTTGTATAATTTAAGTTTTTAAATTTTTGTTAAATTGCAGAAACATTTAATCGTTCAACTTATGTTTATCTTGACTATGTTGTTGCATTCTGGGTAGCAACTTTAACAATTGATATTATTAAATGTTTTGTTGGAAGGACGAGACCTAATTTCATTGCAATGTGTTCACCAAAAGAATTACATGATGTTTGCATTGAAAATCCTGAAGGTTTAAATTAAAATTTTAATAACATATTGTACTTGTATTGTTTAATGCGGTAATATTTATTTTCCATTTTTTAGCTTTTGTCTCAATTGCACACTGTACGACTGGTTGGAAAAAATCTCGTAACTCAAAACTCAGTTTTCCTTCAGGACACGCAGCAATTTCAGTGTTCTCTACACTTTTTATTTTCTTCTATTTGCGAGGATTGCAAAGACGAAATTCTGATATTTTTATGAAATTATTATTTATAATTTTCTCTTCCATTTTTATTCTTTTTACTATTTATTGCTGTATTTCACGTGTAACTGATTGCTGGCATTATTCTACTGATGTATTCGGTGGTGTATGTTTAGGTTCTTTATTATTTCATTTGCTCCTTCATAAGTACTACGGGACACGTCCACATTCAATTTAATTTACTTCTTACATTAATATAATGTGTTATCTAGGTAGCATGTTAAAAAATATTTTGTGCAAACTTATGGCTATTAAAACTTGTGTTAATATACATATATAACTATTAAATACTAGAGTTATTCATATGCGTTTTTCCGGTAACGGTAAATTCGGTAATTTACCGGTACCGAAAATTACCGATAATTTTCATAATCGACCGGTACGGTAAACCGGTAATTTTACCGCGGTAATACCGAAAATTACCGCGGTATTACCGTCCCGTGAATAACTCTATTAAATACTTTTATTTTTTCCTTTGAAAATGTACTAAATTATATTGGTTGATAAATTGGGTTTTATTCCTTACAATTGAATATTCTTATTTTTGTAATTTTTTAATAGATTTAATTAAATCTAGAGATAATGTATTTATTGTATGCTAAAATGAAATCGAAAAATGTTCTTTTCCATAGGAGATCTCGTTTTCTGATAAAATTTTTATTGTAGTAGTGAAGATTTTAATATGTCTCTTTGTCATAACAAATTTATTTTTTCATTAATTTTTGTTTTAATGTGAGAGCTAAAATAAAGGTTATTATATTTTTTCAGCATAAAGGAAAATTGGAACAAAATATGAGTGACACATCAGACGCGCGACTTTGTCGTTATTTTGCTAGTAATATTTGCTACAAGGGAGACAACTGTGAATTTTCTCATGATCGAAATGCTAAACCGGATTTGGTTTGTCGTTACTATCTACAGGGTGCATGCGTATATGGGAGCAAATGCAGGTTTATATTTATCCCTTTTTTCAACCGTTCTGAATTTAGGTTCGATCATGTTAGAAGTGCGATTGGACAGAGAGCAGGAGTTCCTTGTGAAAATCAAACACCTGTAAATGTTTGGCTTCAGAAATTAATTTTATTAACTGATTGTGAATCAATTTTAAAGTTTTTCTAAATTTGTAGATTTATACTTTTACTCTGATAAATATAAATTTTAAATAATTTTTCCTATTTACAGACTTCTTTCATTTCTACAACGCCTCCAAAACCGTTGTCAAAATTGTCTATCAATAGCAAACCTTATGTACCGGCTCCAATCCCTGTGTCAAATCCCTGGAACAAGAATGTTTCTCTGAACAATTTTCATAAGGATTTGGGGTTCGAGCTTGAATTACTTAACAGTCCTGATACTGGCTGTTCCTCAAACAATTTTAATTCATCTACTTTGCAAAAAACGCGGGGGATCGATCTTTCTAATGTGCCTCTTTGTCCGTATTTTGAAGTGGTTAGTGATTCATCAATTAATTTATTAAGATTTTGTCTTCTTTTTTACATCCTTATAAATTCTTAACTTTAGGGCCTATGTCAGGAGGGCGATTTTTGTCGTTTTGTACACGGTATGTCTTGTGATATGTGTCTGTTGAATGTTCTGCATCCCTATAATGAAGCTCAGCAAAAGAAACACCGTCGTGATTGTCTTGCGCAACATGAAAAAGATATGGAAGCAGCTTTTGCTGATGCTAGATCTGCGTAACTTTATAATTTTATTATTTTAAATAATTTATTTAGTGAAAAACAATGTGGAATTTGCATGGAGTTAATCGTTGCGAAAGATTTGCGCTTTGCTATTCTTCAAAATTGCACTCACTGCTTTTGTTTGGATTGTATTCGTAAATGGAGAAAACAACACAATAATTCGGATCAAGAAGTTGAGGCAAAAACTGTCCGAGCGTGTCCAGAGTGCCGTGTTCATAGTGATTACGTTATTCCATCAAAGATATGGATTGAGGATAAAGACGGAAAGGAAAAATTGATCAAAGTCTTTCGTGATAATACTAAAAAGGTAAACAATAATTATTTTTGTAAAACTGTAAGTGAAAAACTTTTTAGACGAGATTCCCTCAAAATTTAATTGAATATTTTCAATTTCGGGGGAAAGAGACTTGTGGCTTAGGGACTGGCATATCCTTGATATTCTATAAATTTGTGTTAATTTAGAGATTACTTGTTGGCATAAAAGTTCCTTTTTCCTTTCAGATCAAATGCAAGTACATAAAGGGGAGTGATGTTGATAGTTGCCCATTCGGCAATAAATGTTTCTACAAAGTAAAAATTTTGAATTTCATGAATCTAAAACCTCAAATTTTTCAGCATCAAATGCCAGATGGAACGATTGTTGAAGGAAAGTCGCCACGTACTCTGCGTAAGGAGCGTTCTAATAATTTCGAACTTTTCGAGTTCTTGTTGGTCTCTTTATCGGAGGATTCTGATGATGGTTTTGATTTCAGATTTTATTAAAGGACTGCTGTTGGGTTTGGAATAAATATATTTTTGTTTTCTTTTCTAAAAAGCATTTTTCTTTCCTTTAAATGCTTCTAACCAGTGTATATTTGTCGAATTTTTGCCTTCTTTATTTCTTTGTTAATGAATTTACTTAACCTTTAAAAATATCTCATGCTGCTCTAAGAAAAGAATATAAAATTAAATGTGCACAAATACTTTGAAAAATTTTAGAATTATGATGAATTTTGAATAATTAATAAAGCACATTTTTGAGTATTTTTTACATATTAATATTATATAGAGATAGCTTAATGGTGATTACCCGAACTTTAATCTGAAGAAAATATTTTCAAAATTTCTAAGGTGATGTTAAAACGGGTTTTAACCTAATAAAAGGTTTAATATCAAGGGCGTATCTAGCTTATTTTAGAAATTAGGCTATACATAGCTTTTATAGAAACTGGAAAACAAAAAATTTTAAGGAAACTATTATCGTTAAAATAACCAAAAATGTTAAAAAACAAAAAGAAATGATTCAAATTATTAGTTTTGTCTTTCACAATCTTTTAGTTTATAAAAATATTTTATGGACATGCCCTTGTATACTTTTTATGCTAAAATGCAATTTCATTTTATATTAAAACTTTTATTTTTTAATTCTTTTTCTTTAATAAATATTTTTAATAACTACGTAATAATTATAAATAAAAATAGATAAATTACTTTTCATAAGGAATTTTATCTTTCCTCGATTCTCTATCAAATGGATCCCTCCAAGAAGGTAAATGTGAATTTGCTGCAATTTGGTCACGTGTTAATGGCAATCTGCTGTATAATTCTGACTGTTTTTTTGCATAAAATTCGTGATTTATCTGAGAAAGAAAAAATCTTTTAGCATTAAAAAAACTGAACCAGTCTTTCATAACTTTCTAATAAGAAATGTGTGAAACAAAATTTTCAACAAAGGTTGCCTAAATATTAGAAGCATTTCAAGAGTGTGAGGAGAGTTTTTGATATAAGACTAGACAATTACAAGACCTATTAAGATAATTTTTTGGAAATCAAACTGTTTTTTTTTTGCTATTTCATTTAATAATCTTTTATTAACCTTTGGTTGAATTGCAGTCATGTAGAAGCTCAATACAATTGCTCCTACAGTTCCCATGATAATCATCTTACTTTTAGAAATTTCTAGATTGTTCTTAGTTCTAATGATTGCATCGAAAAGTCGAGTCCAAGGAGGAATTCGAGGGCCATCAGCTGGATAGCGCATTTTTTAATATTTATAATGTAGCTAAATTATAAACAACTAAAAATTAAAAAAAAAAGTTTTGATAAAAACAAGAGTTAAATTTAAAAAAATTTTCTGATAAATTTATTAACGTAAATCAAAATAAAACTATAAAATTTGAGTTTTTTCATCTTCTTCCCTATTTTTAAAAATTGTCCATCTTGATGGGGGCCAAATCAAATATTTTACTTTACCAGCCATAAGACCACAGTTTACCTAAAATTATTGCTAGAGTTAATTAAGTTTAAAAAATAACCGGTCCATATGCTCGACTATCCAAAACTGCTGGATCTTTTAAATTGTCTGACAATGCCCAAACATGATTATTTGGAACGAGAACTCTTCCCCCTTGTTTTGATTTTGCTGTATCCCCTGGTAGTGCAACTATACGTTTTATGTGATTTTTCGTTGGATCTGAAGGTGGTCTATAAATAAAAAATTTATTAACTTCCAGTAAGCTAAAATTAATTTACGTGAACACAAATATATCACCGACATATGGCTTCTTAAATATTTTTGAGACCCATATAAAATCGCCAGGAACTAAAGTTGGCTGAAATTTTTAAAATTGAAGAATGATATTTAAGACATTTTTAGGCAGTTATATTTAAGATTTGGTTAAAGTGACTGTTGTAATTTTCAATTCACAAACCGACATAGAAATCCCTGTAATTGACATTGGACAAGCAACTAAACCAAAAAAGGCAGTACATGTGCAAAATACCCCAGTTCCATGAACAATCTTTCGAAAAAAACCCATTTATTTCGTGTAAGAAATTCTTCGGTTTCGTCTAAAAAAGAAAAAGTAGTTTGAAACCAATAAAAATTCGATTCAGCGAACAAAGTATTCTAATTAAAATAATACAATAATAAAAACAATCAATTCTCATTGATTCAAAAATTTTATCATGAACATTTTAAATATAATGTCCAAATTCTTTTCAAAAGAATAAAGCATTTAGTCAATAAAAGTAGAGATCAGACCAAAAAAAGATAAATATTTCATGGATAAAAATTTCGAAAAAATTTTTGATCAAAATCACAAAAAAATAATTTGTTCAATCTCTGAAAATAAATAAAATAAAAACTTGAAAAAATAATTTATTTAAAGATCAAAAATATTTCACTCTCCAGCTTCATGATTTTCGATATCATAAATGAAAGACTTATTGTCATCGTTTCCAAAATTAAGTCGAACATCGCATCTCTTAATAGCAACATGAGGAAACAGATCCTCAATTTCATCCAAAAGAATTGTTTTGCCTAAAAAAGGAAGAGAATCAATGTTTTATTGAAATATTTTTTAACCAATTTGCTTTTTGTTTAAAGTGAAAAAAATTTGAGTCTTTTCTTTTGGCTTGTTTTTTGGCGGAAGAATATGACCACAACCAAAAACATCACCACCAACTATTGGACAATTAAGAAATTGTTTCTCAGTTCCATCAGCAGTGCGATAATATCCATCGCTGCACAAACGAAAATAGCATTCATTGTTCTTGTAAAGTCCAAGTTGCATCTCCCAATTAAACCATTTGAATCTAAATAAAATTAAAAATATTTTAGAGAGAGAAAACCTACTCATTCTCTTTCACATTATCAGGCAAGGCTGTTACTTCAAAAAATCGAAGAACATAAGCGTTTTCGGGAATTTCAGAAGGAATATCAGCCCTCTTAAATTCCTTTTCAGCTTTCAACATGATTAAATTATCGCTCTCTTTAAAAACCCAGTTTTTAGTTTTAAATAAATTTTTAATATCTAACCCATATTTTTGGTAGAGTGACTATATTTAATCAGAGCCCCATCATTACAGATCCAAACGACTCCATTACCTTCTTTACAATAACCGGTAGTTTCTTTCCAGCAATTTTGACCGCAACAATTCCAATTGTCAGATACGTTATTTATCTTGTTAAAACATTTAACATAAACCTGAAAAACATAAATTGTTGGTTTACTGAATTTTTATAAATTAAAAACCCACAGTTAAAAGTTTCTGCTTATCTGTCTTTTCCTTTAGAAGATTAGTAACTTCGAGCACTTCGAGCTAAATTTGAACAAAAATAAAATTAATCTGTAAGGAAATTAATTCGGTGAGGTACCTTTCCGCGCCGCCTATTCCGCGCCAAACCAGCCGCGCCGGCCGATTCCGCTCTGGCCGATTCTGCGTTGCCGATTCACCGCCCGTTATAAACCGCGCCACATTTATTTTTTTTGATTATATTTTTAAGTTTTTCAATATTTTTAGTCTCTTAAAAACATTAAATCATTTAAAAACATTTATAAAGCAAATTTTATTTTAACAAAATAATTAAAAAAGCTCCAATAGCAAGGAATTGACCTACTGTCCAATTTATAACGGGCGCGGATTCGGCAGCGCTGAATCGGCCAGTGCGGAATCGGCCGGCGCGAATTGGTTTGGCACGGAATAATCCCAGTCCGAAATTAATTACCTCAAGAGATTTAATTTTTTCATTTAATTCCTGCCGATGAACTGAACAAATAGAATTTGAACAACAATCAACGTCGTCGTCAATCTCGTCCATTTTTAAATGTTTTGAACTTAAAGAGAGAAAATAAATAAAATAAAATTTATTGGGATGATAAGAAACATTTTTATTTGAAAAAGCAGTTTCTATGTGAAAAAATTAATTCAAAAAATTTAAATTAACGCGGAAATGTAAAAATGACATTTTATCCTATGATTTTCGCAATTTTTAAATATTTAAGTATGAACGGAATAAACTGGAAAAGAACTCATCGAGCTTATGTTAATCCAATAGGACTAAAATTGGTCGAATTGGATAAAATATATAAGAATTCATTTCACTGCAAAAATTTTTACCCTGCGAAAGATTTAGTGCACGAAGTGATTACATTGAGACTCAATTAAATATTTATCAGAAATATTCTAACTTACTTAACATGCAGTGCATCTGCAATTACATCAACAGAAAGAATAAGAGTGTCAGCTTCCTCATCATACCAACCTTCTTCAGGATCCATAATTTCCTAATATGATCTGAGATAAAACACAATTATAAAAATTACCTCAAAAGTCATAAATTGTGCAAAACCCCAATCATTCTCCTTCGCATTGAATACGTGACTTATTTTGCGAACATGATCGTTTTTTCCCGGCTTTTTGGTGAGAATTTTGAGTTTAGCAGAACCAGAGCAATTCCACGAGGGATCTAAAATTAAATAAGAATGTAACCTGAACATAGAACAATAAAAATTATCTAAATTTTGAATAAATTTTTACTTCAATTGATATATGTATGACAAAAAGACAAAAACTAAAAACAAACCAGTATTTTCAGTATTACATTGCAAAAAGTAGCCAAGACATTTCTGCAAAGATCCATCTCCCTTTTTAGGAAGACTTCCCATTTCTCTCGACGTAGCTAAAATTTTCCATGGTAATCCGCGAATATAGACAGGGTCGCTCAGTCGACGAATTTTCGGTCCTTTATTAGCAAACTCACTAAACTTTTCGATTTTTAGAGTAATCTGTCCCTTTGACTTGTAGGGATCTAAAAGGGTCATTAAAATGCGTATTGTTTTAATAAGGTTAATATGTGTAAAAACCTTTGTCAAATTTCATGATATATGACGTTGATGCTGACTACTTGGTGCTGCTAATATTGATTGTTTTTAGAATGACCGTTCTTAGGAAATATAGACTCAACATAATTTCCTATTATTTTACTCAAAACTTTCGTTCCAAAATTATATATTGAATATTTGTATAGTAAAAGAGACCGTATTTTAAATTCCATAGAGAGGGATCCGTAGCGTCAAACTTTTTTCCGCGGAGATATATATTCAGAGAGATACTTTAAAGAAGTATAACTTAGTCTAACAAAGGGAGGGTCCCCAGGTGTCCGCGGGATTTCGGGATGAAACTTGGTGGGTAGATAGATTATACCCTACTTTTATTGTGAAATTTTCACCGTTTTTGCTAAGGGACATCTGGGACCGAGTTATGGGACCCGAAAGTTTTCTTTTCCACATATAAGCATTTTATTTCTTCTATAAATAAGTCTCTCGTTGGCGCAGTGTTACTGCTGCCGCCTATGATTTTTTCCCCTGGGTTCGAATCCTTTTCGTGGAAAATAATTTATTTAATTTTCAATTTGCAAAAGAAATTAAAAAAATATATTAAAAATATTTTATTATTAAATAAAATCTAGGAAGGGTTAAAAAATAAAATTTTTTTACAAATGTTTTAAATTAATAAAAATAAAAATTATTAAAAAAGAATTTATTTATTTTTAAAAGTTGTTTTAAAAATTAAAGAAAAAATATTTATTTTATTTTTATATTAATTAATTAATATTTATTGTAAATTAAAATAAATTTAAAAAATAAATTATAACTTACATATTTTTACAAATATATTAAAAGGACACATTCTTATTTTTGGTCTAGGTCTTTTTTATTTTTAACATTTTGTCAGGAATCCTTAGTTTTGTTACTTATATTAAAACAAAAGAAATTTAAAAATAAATACCTTTTTAATTAAATTAAATATTTATTAAAATTGTATAAAAATTTTTATTAATTTAAAACATTTGTAAAAAAATTTTTATTTTTTAACCCTTCCTAGATTTTATTTAATAATAAAATATTTTTAATATATTTTTTTAATT
Source organism: Meloidogyne chitwoodi (assembly GCA_015183035.1). NCBI lineage: Eukaryota > Metazoa > Nematoda > Chromadorea > Rhabditida > Meloidogynidae > Meloidogyne > Meloidogyne chitwoodi. The sequence goes on from JACZZP010000013.1 coordinate 1,287,991, forward strand.
TCTTTTGCAAATTGAAAATTAAATAAATTATTTTCCACGAAAAGGATTCGAACCCAGGGGAAAAAATCATAGGCGGCAGCAGTAACACTGCGCCAACGAGAGACTTATTTATAGAAGAAATAAAATGCTTATATGTGGAAAAGAAAACTTTCGGGTCCCATAACTCGGTCCCAGATGTCCCTTAGCAAAAACGGTGAAAATTTCACAATAAAAGTAGGGTATAATCTATCTACCCACCAAGTTTCAACCCTAAGTCCCGCGGACACCTGGGGACCCTTCCTTTGTAAGGATCATAACAATCTAATCTTTTGCTATTTTCTAAGATGAGTTCGGCTCTTTAATTTTTAAAAATTTTAAATAATTTTTATTTCCTAAATTAAATTTTTTAGACAATTATTAAGGCAGAAATATATAAATGAAAAAAATGAGATTATTATTATTTATATTGCAAGTTTTGATAAACTTGATTGCCTAGACTGGATGTTTTTGTGGATTTATTTCTGTTGCCAATAAATGCCTTGTAGATTCATGTTCTCCAATATCAATTAAATTGTACATTGCCAATGTTAAATAACTAATAATAATTGATAATTAAAAATTATTTTTATAAAAAAAAACCTTGCTGGCAGTTCTCCTATATTTAACGAAATCTAAAAATATTAATTAAAAAAAAATATTTTTTTAAATAAAATTCATACTTGATGTAAAATGAACACTCCATCAGGGCCCAATGTACGAATAACTTAATAGGATAAAATATTAGACATTTACTAAGTTTTAATAAAATAAAAAATATTTATTAATTACATCTTTCCAAATTAAATGCGGCCCCAGAATGTAAAGTCAGAAATGCTTGAAGTCGAAAACGTGAAGCTGAAGGAAAGAAAAGAGCTAAACAAATACAAATAATTAAATTAAATTAAAAAAATAAAATTAAAGTTTAATCATACATTTAGACCAATTGAAGAAATTTGCCCAACTGCAAAAACAAACAAATAAATACCAAAACCAAAGAAAAATAAATAGTTTCTCATAGTAAATATTTAATGTTAAAACACACATTACTGTTTCAACCTATAATATTTAAAATTATTAAAGAAAATTATTTTAAATACCCATCTAAGAAAGGGGGAGACCATAATATAACTTTTTAAATAAATAACCTGTACAGAAGCAGGTTTTCTTTTTGTAAAATCACAATGTGTTATTCTTGGAAAATGACCTGTTTCCTTTATAAAAAATATTTAATTATTAAAAATAATTTTCTTTTTGTTTTATTTTCTTACTTGCCAATCTAATCCATTAATTAAATCTACAAGAATTGAAGTTCCTCTCAATGAATACATTGGAGAACCTACTAAAGCATTTAACCACATAAACATTATACTTGCATTTACAGCTTGTATTAAAGTATAAATAACATAATAAAGAGCTAATTGGCCACGATTACGTCGACGTGAAAGGCGAATTCCATCCCAAAGGTATGGAGCTGCTTGACATTCAAAAGTATCCACTCGAGCTTCAAAAAATAAATTTAATTTAATTTTTTATATTCCATCAAAATGTGGTATTTCTCTCCCAAATTTAATGTATTAATTGGAAATCTCAGCATGTTATTAGAATTAAAATAAGTTGGTGGAGAGGAAGGGGCAAGGGAGGCTTTAGAAAAAAATTAATTTAAAAAAACTTTGAAAGTTAGATGTTCTAATTTGGTTCCAAAGATGATCAACATATTGGACACTAGCCTATAATAATAAATAAATTTGTACTTCTTTTTTTTTTTAATTATTTACCAAAATGTTTTATAAATAATTATATGTAAAAAAAGGATTAATAAAAAAAAGAAAATGTTAATAAATAATCTTAATTCTCTTAATCTTTCTTAAAAAATAATATTTAGAAAAAAGACAATGTAAATAAATAAAATTAAATATATTTCTTTTTTAAAATAAATAAATAAATATAATTATTTTAAATAAACATACAGCCAAATCATAACCAGAAAATTGTGCCATTGAACGCCAAATAAAACGAGGAATATAAAAGAAGAGAGCATGGGCAGCTAATACATAAGGAACCTAAAATAAATAAATATTTTATTTAATAAATAATTATTTTAATTAAGAAATAATTTTAAAAAATCTTTGATTTTATTTAAAAATTAAAAAATAATAATAAAGGATTATAAGGGAATAACTCTTTTATTAATTTTACTTTTCTCATAAATATCTATCTGTACGGTTATTTTTAAAATAAAATACCCATTGATAATAGTCAATGAACACTCTCTGTCTAGTTTCTTTATCATAATCCAAAGGTTCAATAAGATGTGCCCAATATGTTCCTTTTTTAATTAAAATTAAGAATTTAAATAAATTATCTATACCATGAACAAAACAATATTGATCAACAAATTCTGCCCATATTTTTGGAAATTCTGCAGGAATCCAACAACTTAATTAAAATAATATTTAAAATAAATAAAAAAATATTTACGTTATAGGATCACCCCAAAAATGTGTTGTTAAAAGAAGACCAGCAGAAAGACCCAAAATTGTAACTGTTACACGAGAATTAAGTCGACCAGCCTTTTTTTTAAAATATTTAAAATTATTTAAAAAAATTCTTTTTTTTTCTTACAAAATCTCCTTTTGGTTGTGTAAATAATTTGCCTATAAGGTTGTTTATGCTGTTTATTGCTCCTAATTGTGAACTCATCTTTTTCCAATTTTTGATAATACTTTTTAAGTAATTAAATATTATTAATTAAAAGCTGGTTTTTTAATTTAAATAAATATTTATTATTATTAAATATTATTTCAAATTTTACCAAAATTATTTTTCTTCTTTTTTTTTTTTGTAATTTTTAAATAATAGTTTAAGAATATATAATTTTATTTATTTATTTTGTTGTTTTTAGTAAATTTATTTGATCTCATTTAAATACAAAAATGAGAAAATAAAAAAGAAAATAAAAACCTTTATTTTTATAAAAATGATCCAACTAACTAACCTTTTTTCTATTTAATTTGTAAATACACGTTGTGGATTTTTTTCACTTTTTGTATTCTGCTTCTTCTTTGTTTTTGCATCAACAGACGTCCACAAAGTTTGCACCGTTTTTTACTTAAGTCAAGAATAGGGAAAAGAAGAAGAGAAGAGATGAGAAGTTATTGGCGCTAGTTCTGCGCACCCACTCACTCATTTCTTTTTATTCTTTTTATTTTTTTAAATGAGTTGTAAGATTTTACTTTGTTTCTTTTTATTCTTTAAAGTTTTTTATCCTTTTTTAATCACTTTTTTTAAATAAATTTAAATAATTAAATTAAAAATAAAATATATATTTATTAAATGGAAATCAACTTAACCAAAAATTTTAAATTTTTTTAAAGAGTAATTTAAAATATTAATATACAAGAATTATTTTATAAATAAATTTAAAATTTACAAAATTTAATTAATGCTATTACACTTTTTTAATATTTTAATTAATTAAATTATTTTTAATTAAAAATCTCTCAATTTTCTTTTCAAGTACTCTATAAATTTAAAAGACAATACAATTAATTGAGAATTGTTATAAAAATATTCTTTTTTTAATTTTTAACATCAAAATATAATTCACACAAATAAAACAAACAAAAATAAATAAATAAATAAATAAATATATGTACTTTTATTATTTAAAAATAAATAAAATACCTAATTATTCCCCTTTTTACTTTTTATAAAAATTAAATGATTCAAGAAAAACTTTTATTTTATTTTTTCTTTTGTATTTAATAAAGCTTTAAGTTACACACAATGCCTGTATTTTTATAAAAAATAAAATAATAAAAAAAGTTTTATATTTCTAGAATATTTTATTTTAAAAATAAAATAAAAGAAATCTGATCTAAAAATTGGAAGAAATAAAAATAAATAAAAATTAATTAATTAATTCTTAATTTTATAATAAAATTTTAATTTTTAATTAAAAAACTTTAAAAAATATTTATAATCAATTTTATAGCAAAAATTAAATTTATTTTTTCTAATTAATTAAAAAGCATAAATATATTTAAAAAAATAATAATAAAACAATAAAAAAATATTATTAAAAAATAGAGCTCGTTCTACAATGTTTTTTAGGAATGTTTTATTTAAAAAATTACAAAATAATAAAATGACTTAGCGCATAAATTATAAATTGCAAATATTATTTAAGGAATGCAAATATATTATTTATAATTAATTATATGAGAATTATTAGTAGTAAATTAAAAAAAAAAAGAAAATATAGGAAGAAAAAGAAAAGTATTTTTTGGGAAGAAATTTAAAAAATAGAAGAGTAAATAAAAACAAAAGGTGGAAAAGAGAAAAAAATTTTTATAAAAAATGCCAAAATTTTAAAAAGAAAAAAGAAGTGTTTTTTAATTGGAAAAAAAGCTGAGAGTAAAGTAAAAGCGATCGAGCATTTAAAAAGAAAAAGGCAAAAACTAAAAAAAAATAATTATATAATGGCAAAATAGTAAAATACCGGACAGTTTTATATATTTCTTTTAAAAAAATAAAATTAAAAAATAATAATAAATCAATTCAAATTTCAAATTTTAAAAGAAATATATTTTTGTTTTTTAAATTAATTTTTATGTCTAAAATAAAAAGCAAATTTTTAATAGACAAAATATATATTTATAGATTATTAAATTTCTGAAAATAGTTTTATTCAAAAATAAATTTTTAAAATTTTAAAGCAATCCAATACCTTTTAATATATAATTTGTCTATTAATAATTAAAAAGTACTTTTATTAGTACTATTTATTACCTCTTTGAACAATTGTTTTTAAAAGTGTTATATTTCCTTCATTATCTTTTAATTCTAATTCATTAATTCTTCCACTTTCAAGAATTGCTTTTATTTGTTGTTCATCCTTTTTTTAATTATTTTAATTATTTATTTTAATTTAAAAAAATTACCTCAGTGCCAGCAAAACGAACACGACTATAAATTGGGTTACGAACTTTAGTTATTGCTGTTCTGTAAAATTTAATATTATTAAGTACATATATTTTTTTAAAATAAATTCTTTATGTAACTGATTTCTCTTTTTTAATTATTATTTTTTAAATAAATATTTCCTAAGTATTATTAGAACGTTTGCCTTTTTCTAATTATAAAATATATTTATTTATTTTTTAAATAATAAAAATACCTAACAATCCTTTCTTCACTTCCATCAATTGAATTAACACTAACAGTCTCAAAAATAGTTTTTTCAGAATTATCATCATCATCTTCTTCTTCATTTACTCCAACAGAAGAAGAAACAATATTATTATTATCTCCTCCAACTCCTCCACCACCAAAAATAAAATCTTTTTTTTCTAAAGATGAAGAAGAAGGAATATTTTGTTTTTTAATTTCTTTTTCTTCTTTTTTTAATTCTTCAGTTATTTTTGATTCAATTATTTTTTCTTCTTTAGATAAATTTTCTAATAATTTTTCTGAAATTTCTGGAGATTGTTGTTGAGCAATAATATCAATTTGTTGAGCTAAAAATAAATTAATAAATTAAATGTATAAAGTACCACTAGAATCATAACCAGAACTAATCATCATTAATTCATTATTATTATTTTCTTTTTTTAATTCTTTTCCTAAATAATCTCTTTCTTCTTCTTCTTCTTCTTCTCCACTTATTTCATAGCTTTCTCCTTCTTCATCTCCTTCTTCTTCTCTAATATCACTTAACATCATAATATCTTCACAAGTAATACCTTCGTGTATTATTCCACGTTCTAATTGTTCAAATTCATTGAGTGAATCATCTAAATAATTTAAATTAAAAAATAAATTATTTAAAAATTATTTACTTGATCCTCTAGTATTAATTCCTTCTCCTTTTGTTGGTGAATGTTGTTGCTTTTTTATTATTTTTCCAGCTTCAGGAGAATGATGAGGACTTGAAGATATTAAAATTTTTCCTTCTCTTCCTTCAATTATTTCTTGTTCAATTCTTTCAAATTCTGATAAACTTCCATTTGTTGATCCATGGGCAGATGTGTTAGAACTTCGTCTACGTCTCTTTTCTGCTGGTGAAGCTTCAAGAGAACCTCCAATTCGATGTTGAGGTTCTTCTATTGGTCCTTCTGTTATTTCAACATTCATCTTTTTTTAAATAATAAATTCTATTTATAATTAATTAAATTAATATAAGGATATTCTCTTATAATAAGGCCCTTAACAGACCAATCCATCTATACATATATTTAAAATAATTTTAAATTAACCTCTTTTTTTCCAAAAGAAGAATGCCAATTATCATCATCAAAAGTTTTCTCTTCTTTTTCATGTAATTTAACTTCTTCCAAACTTTTTGAATGTACAATCATTAAATCTGAACTACCAATTATATTATCATGTTTTTCAGGAATTGAAAGAGATGATATAAAATAATTATTATCTTCATCATCTTCACCTTCTTTATGTGTAGATAATACAAGTAAATCATCAACAGGCATTTTAACTTTAAAAAAATATTTTAATGTTATTATATAATAATTTAAATATATTCTCTATAATTCTAGTTATGAATAAATATAAATTAAAAAAAGAAAAGAAAACTAACCATCACTTAAAAGCATAGATTCTTCTTCATCTTTTTCTTGTCTAACTTCTTCAATTTGTTTTTCTTCTTCATCTTCCAAATCTTCTTTTTGCTCTTCTTTTTCTAAATTATCTACTACTTTTCCAGTTTGTGGGGGAGTTGCAGCAATTGGTGGTGGAAGTGGTGATTTTGGTCTTCGGGGTGTTCCTGAAGGTAAAAGAAGTGAAGAAGATGAAGGATTTAAATAATTATTATTATTATCTTCTTGTTTTCTTTCTATTTCATTATTTTTAAATAATTCTGAAGGGCTTTGTTGTTGACTTTGTTCTTCACTAAATTCTTCATCACCATCACCATAATATAATTCAGGAGAATCTTTGGCTTCTCCTTCATTGCCACATTTCTCTTCTTCTTCTATTGTCAAAAATGATATTTCTTCATCCTCCTCTTCTGATCCAGAGGATTTTTTAAATTCAGAAATATTTATTTCTTCTTCTCCTTTTACAAATATTTCCCTTTCTTCTTCTTTTTGTTCCTTATCCTCTACAATATAATTATCATGATGTAGAATTAAACTATCTTCAAATGCTTTTTTAATAGCATCATCAACTAATTCTTCTGCTTGTTTAATCATTTCCAATTCTTCATAATTACTAATATTATTTTGTTCTTCTTTAACACTTCCTTCAATTGTTTGAGTCAATTTCTCCCTTTCATCATCTACTTCTTCCATCAATTTCTTCCATTCATCTCTTTCTTCACTTTCATCTTCCTTTCCTTTCATTGTAAAATATTCTTCTTCTGTCAAGTCTTCGTCTCCAAATTTATTCTTTTCATCAATTTCTTCATCTTCCTTCATTTTTACCTTAATCTCCTCGTTCACATTTATTATTTCATCATTTTCCTCTTCTACCTTCTCTTCTTCAATTAATATTTCAGCATTATCCTGCTCTTCTTCTTCTTCCTCTTTTAATTGAATATCATGATGTTCATTATATTCTTCCTTAAATATTTCCTCTTCTTTTTCTTTTTTCTCTTCACTCAATTCTTTAATATCTTCATTATTATCATCTTTATAATTATAAAACATTTTTTGATTATCAATTTGTTCAATTTCCTTTTCTTTCATAAAAGGTTCTTCTTCATTTATTTTTCCTTCATCAACATTTTCCACTAGAATAGAAGGTGAGGGCATTTCCTTCCTTTTATTATCATATTGAATATTTTCTTCTTGTTTTTGCTTTTCTTCTTCAAATTCACTTTCTTTATCTTCAATTATATATTCTTTTTTTTCTTTTATTTTATCTTCTTCATAAAACATTTTTTCAGTAATTTGTTCTGTTGGACTACTTAATTGTTTTTGTTCAGTTAAATCATTGCTTTTTATTTCTGAATCTACTTCCTTTTGATGTTCTTCATCTTCCTTTTCTAATATTTCCTCTTTATCCTCTTTTAAAATCTCTTCTTCTGAGATTTTCTTATTTATTTCTTCATTATTAACAATTATTTTTTCAAATTCTTCAGATGTTCTTTCTTCATTACATTTTTCTTGTTCCAAATCTCTTTCATAAATATTCTCTTCCTTTTCTTCTTCAAATGTTTTTTCATCAATAATTATATTAAATTCATCTTTCAATTCTTCAGGAACATTTTCAATAACTTTTTTAGAAGAATTATTATCCTCAATATTTATTAATTCCTCTTCAAAAGTTTTATTTTCATCCTCTTTTTCTTTATCATCAAAACTACTAACTAAATATTCTTCTTTTTCAACAAATTCTTCATTACTACTACTATCTTTATCTTCAATTTCATCAGATATTTCCTTTATTTCTTCTGAAAATAATATTTTCTCTTTATTATGTTCATCAATTTTAGTCATTTCTTTAAATTTTACAGAAGGTACTTCTTCCTCTTTATATTCTTTTATCTGTTCTACTTCCTTATCTTCAATATCTTTATAATCCTTTTCTTTAATTATCACTGATTCTTCTGCATTAATTATTTTATCTGACATTTCTTCAATGTTTATTTTCTCTTCAGACATTTTTTCCTTTATAATTAAATTTCCTTCTTTATCAGTCAATTTCTCTTCTTTCATAAATTTCTCTTCTTCAGACTTTTCTTCTTCTAAGCTTAGTCTTTTCTTTATTTTTTCTTCTTCAATTTTTTCTTCAAATTCTTCTAAATCTTTTTCAACAATTTTATATTCTTCCTCACTAGTTTCCTCTTTTTCTTTTAATTCTTCATTTGTTTTTTCACCAATTACTGCTGTAATATTTAATTGTTTTTCTTCTTCATTTTCTTCAATTGTCTTCTCCTCTTCTTTAAATTTCTCTTTTAATTCATCTTTTGTTATTTCCTCTTCACTAATTGTTCCTTCAAATTCTTCAGACATTTTCTTCTCTATAATTTTTCCTTCTTTAAATATTTTTTGTTCTTCTTCCTTCCTTTCTCTATCAACAATTGTTCCTTCAAATTCTTCAGACAACTTTCTCTCAATTTCTATCTCAGATTTCTCCATTTCATAATCATCATTAGGAAATTCTTTTTCTTCTAAACCTACAATTTGAGACAATTCTCTTTTTTCTTCTAAATCTAAAATTTTTTCTTCAGATTCAGGAGTTTCCATTTTAATTTCATATAACTCATTCCTTTCTTCTTTCTGGCCAATTTTTTCTTCCTTTTCTTCGATTACTATTTCTGATAATTCTTTTTGTTCTTTTACAACAATTTGTTTTTCTAATTCTTCTTCTTCCTTTCTCACCTCTTCTTCCCTCTCTTTTTCTTCAAAAATTAACTTCTTATATTCTTCAGGGGTTTTATCTTCATAAAATTCTTCCTTTTGCTCAATTTCCTTAACAATTCTTTCTTCAATTTCTTCAGGTAATTTCTCTTTGATTTTTATCTCATGTGAAGTTTCTTCTTTTTGACCAATTCTTTTTTCAAATTTTTCAAATGTTTTTTCTTCCTCTATTTTAAAACTTTGCTTCATTTCTTCTTCTTTAAATTCATTGAGTTCTTTCTCTTCCAATATTATCGAGGATTCTTCTTTTGTCTTTTCCTCTTTGGCAATTTTTTCAGAAGATAATTTATCTTCCATAATTAAATTTTCTTGTTCTTCGAATTCTTTATTTTCTTCTAATTCACCTTCCTCACTATTATTCTTTTCAAAGGGAACTTCAGAATTATTAAAATTCATCTCTTCTTTTATTAATTCTTCTTCTTCTTTAAATTTTTCAATAATTTCATATTCTTCTTCAACTGGAGGAGGAGTAATTTCAATAATTGGTGAAGGGGAAGGGTATGAATGAATTGGTGAACTAAGAGAAGAAGGGGAATAACGTTCATCTAAACTTTTCCATCTAGCTGCACTCATTGTAGGGGTTTGGATTCCCTGACAATTTTTATATAATTTAAAAAAACTTATTTAATTTTATTTAAATAAAAAATTGAGAGAGATAAATAATTATCTTCTCTCTAAAATTTCCTTTTATATACCAATATCTCACAACTTTAAAAATATTTATTTATTTACCTCTTCTCCTTGTAATGATAATGCCCTATCCATTATAGGTGTAATATCCACTGCTTCTTCAATTAAAACTTCTGGTCTAAGTATAACAGTATGAGTACTAATATTTTAATAAATTAATTTAAAAAATATATAATAATTATTAAAATTACCTAGATTGTTCATCATTTTCTTCTTCATCTTTTTCTTCTTCAATTAATTTTTTTCTTTCATCTTTATCTTCAATAATTATTTTTTGTTTTTCATTTTTATTATTAACTTCTTTTAATTTATCTTCATCTAATTTATTTATTTTTTTCCACCAAGGTTTTGTTTCAATTATTTCTTCTTCTTTTTCTTCTTCTTTTGGCCAGAGAAGTTCTTTTCTTTCTTCAAAAACTTGATTTTCATTAACAAAACTTTCTTTTGGTACTTGATTAAGCCAAACAGTTGAATTAATTTCTTTTGATTTTATAATTGATTGTTCATTAATTACTTAATTTAATAAAATTATTTAAATAAAAGAAATGACGATATATCAATCTCTGGCCAATTAATTAATTTTATTTTAGTGAAAGAATATAAAATAATTTACCAATTAATTCTTCCTTCTCTTTTTCTTCTTTACTATTACTTTCCATTTTTATAAATTCCTCTTCTTCTTCTTCTTTAGGTATTTGTAAAATTTCAAATTCTTCTTCCTTTGCAATTTCTTTTTCTTCTTTTTCTTTTAATTCATTTTTAATTAAATATTCTTCAACTTTTTCGATTTCTTTAGGAATTTCTTTTATTTTCTCATCAAAATTATCATTATCTTTACTGATTAAATCTTAAAAATTAATTAATAATAAATTAAAAAAAAATATTTAAATTTTCTTTTTACCTTCCTTTTTCTCAATTTCACTACTAAAAGCTTTTTCAACATAAAAAGGTTCTTCAGTAATAATTGAATGATAAATTTGTGATTGATTTTCTTTAATTGGTTCTTCTTCTTTTTTAATTTCAAAAAATAAATATTCAGTAATTTTTAAATATTCTTTTTTTAAATAATTTGCTTCTCCTTTTTCTTCAAATTTTTTTAATAAAAAATTGTTTTCAATTTCTTTTATTTTTTCTTCCTTTTCTTCTTGTTTTCTAGGGGATACTGTTGGTGAAGGTGTTAAACGAGTAGGAGAAGTTATTTTAGGAATTTTTGATTTAAATGCACCGGGAACATCACTGCCAACTGGAGAAGGTTGTCTTTGTTGATCATCACGAGGACTTTTTATTTCTTCTGATTTTTCCTAAAAAAATAAAGAAATTATTTTTTTTAAATATTTAATTTATGTTTTGATAATTATTTTATTAAGTTGGTTAATTTATATTTATTTGTTTTGGAAATGTTTATAAGTATTTATGTCTTTATTGTTAAGAGGTTATTTAATTTTTTTGTTTATTTTTTTAACTAGCGAAGAAGAAGAATGTCAGAAGGGCGGCCACATAAGAATAGACTCTTCTAATCCCTTCTACTAACAATTCCCTTAATTCTCTTTTTTAATGTTTTAACATCTTTTCCAATTTTTACCTTCTCTATTTTTTTCGGTTGTGGATGCCAACCAAATCTTTTCTTAGTCCCATCAATTGAATCATCAATTTCTTCAACTTTTTTAAGTAATTCAAATTGAGCTATTTTATCTTTTACACTAATAGAACTTGTAGTCATTAATGAATCTGATTGTGAAGTTATTGAAATTGATAAAGATTCTGGAGGAGGAGGAGATTCTAAAAATTATATTTTTTAATTAAAAAATATAAATATATAATTTATTATTTAAAAAGAAAAAAAAAGATTTTTATTTAGATAAATATCGGAAATTCTTTAAATATCAAAGTAAATTTTAGAAATGAGGTTAAAAATAATTAAATTAGAAAGGAATATAAAGATTAAAAAAATAAATAAATATTTTAATTAAATTAACCAAACACCAATAAATATATAAATACTTACAATAATTAATTAATTAAATAATAATTAATTTAAAATACTTCTTAGAATTACAAAATAAAATTATTTATTATTAAATTTATAATTTTATTTTAAAAATTAAACAATTTTTATATAAAATATATTATTATAAAAATATATTTATTTATGAGTATATATGTGAGAAATAAAACTTTTAACAAAAAATATTTTAAATTCCCCTATACTCTAAAAATATATAAATTCTTTTCTTTTTTAATTTTTTAAATTAAATTTTATAAATTGGAATTATTTTTTCGTTTCGAGTAGTTGTAGAAGAAGAATTATTAAAAGAAGGAAGAGGACGACTGCTGTATGACTGTTGGCCTTAAAAATATTTAATTTTGAACTTTTTTTTCAAAAATTCAATTTTCGAGTAAAATAATACAGCAAAATACAGTCAATACAGCAAAAAATGTTAGAGAATATTTAGAGAAAAATAACAAAATATTTAATAAACACAGCAAAAAATAAATATTTAAAAAAATAATTTTACCTTCATCTCTGATATATTGTTGATCTGTTGGTGATAATTGTCCAGAAAAGACAGAAATAGCACCAGCAGAAGAGGCTGCAGCTGTGAATTCATCAAGCCCTAATATTATTTATTTTTTATTTAAATAAATTAATTATTTAAATTAAAAAGTTATCGATCAATTTAATTATTTAAAATAAAATAAAAAAATAATAATACTCTAAAAAGCATTTTATTTATTTTAAAAATTACAAATTATATAAAAGCAAAAGATATATAATAATAAAGTGAATATATTATAGGTATATTTGTTTGTTTGTTACATTTTAATTTGATGGAATAATTAAAATTTAAATAAATTTTAATTATTTATATTTAAATAATTAAATATAAATTTAAAACTGTGATTTAAATTGAAAGAAAAATATTCTAAATTTATTTATTAAAAAAAGATATAATATTATTTATGTACGTAGAAATTAAAAATGAGGAAAAAATGCAAAGATTTACCACTCAATAATTAAATATAATTTAAATTAATTAATCATAATATATTTTCTTAATTATTTTAAAAATATATTATTAATTTCACAAAAAACATTAATTGACAATTAAAATAAAATTCACAAAAAAACATAAAAATAAATATTTAAAAAATACCAAATGATCGATAACTTTTTTTTAAAGATTTAATTTAATTTTCAAAAAAAAAACCTTTAACACGTGATTGACTTGTAGAAATTATATGTGTCCTTTTTTTAGTAACCATTGTAGAATCATCAATTGGAAAACTTTCTTGAACTTGTTCAAATTGTTGAATTTCTAGAGAATTTTTTTAAGGGATTTTATTTTTTTATTTTATTTATTTTTCTGCCACATTCCCCTCATTTCTTTTTTTAATTTTTTAATTTAAAAATATTTACCAGGATTTTCTCTTTTTGCCCATTCCTCTTCTTTTTTCTCATCTTCTTGAGTTGTTTCAACATTTTTTACTGGTTCAATTTTATTTGCACCTACAAAAATGAAATTGTTTAAAAAAGATTTTCTAAAATTTTAATTAAATATATTTTTATTTAAAATTTAATTAATTAAAAATAATCAGGAGAATGTGGCTAATTTACTAAAAATAAAGAAAAAGGTATAAAAGGGAATTTTTTAAAATTATTTATAAATTAAAAAACAGTCAAAACTTAATGAAAGCTCACAAAAACAACAAAAACACAAACATAAAACAAACATTTATTTTTATATTTTTTCTTATTTTTATTTTTCTCTTCTCTTACTAATTTTTTCCATTAATTTTCTTTGTAATTCCAATAACTTTTCAACATTTAGACCAACCATTCCAGGTGTTTCCTTTATTTTTTTTAATTTTAAAAAAATATTATTATTCTAAAACCGTCTCATATTGTTGTTTTGTTGTTATTGTTTTTCTAACAGAATTTACAATAATTTGTAAATCTGCTCGAGGATGACGTTCAGAAAGAAAATAACCCAATTTTTCAGTTAAAGCATCATCATCTGGTAATCTCATACCAGCTGCTTCAATTATTATTTCTGCTTCAAGTTGATGTAATTTATCAACTGAAGAAGGCTTTTCTTGTTTAGGAGAGGATATATTATTATTATTATATTGTTGTTCTAATTTTATTGGAATATTTCTTTTATCAGACATTTTTTTAGAAATTATTTTAATAAACTAGATTATTAAAATTGAAACACATTTTTATGTTAAATTTGACAATTAAAGTAGAAATTTTAACAAAACCAAAAATTACTGGATTAACTAAACATTATTTAAAGGGAAAGGAATATTATTTAGTTTAAAATCATTAGAAATACTAAAATAACTATTTATATATATTTTTAAATTTAGCTTAATCGGGAATCGATTTATTGGATTAAAACTTTTAAAAGTAAGAAAATATAAATTGATTTAATGTTGAGAGACAACAACAGTTAAATATGTCCTCTTCTCTCTATAAGAAACTTAAGAGGATAAATAGATAAAAATATTCTCTTCAGTAATATTCACCTAAAATATATATTCTTTTTTTTTATCTAAAGAGCCAATTGTTTCATTAAAATAAAAAATATATATATAATGGACATTATTAATTTATTTATTTACTTTCCCTAATTTAATTTTTAAAATTATTTTTATTTTTTTAACACAATAATACAAATACTATATTTAAACACAAAATATATTAACCAAACACAAAATAACAACAAAATTTAAAAATAAATTGAAAAGATATTTTTTAAGAAATATTTAAGTAAATATATTAAAAACTTAAAAATAAAGAGAAATATTAAGAGAATAAATTTTTTTTAATTATTTAAACAATTTTTTTTATATAAAAAGCCCAAAAGTGTATTTCAGAGCCCTTAACTATTTATTAAAGTAGACCTATTTTTATTATATTATATTGGTCTAGGTATTAATTTAATATAAAGATGGTATTCTCAATTAAAATAAAAGAAATTTATTCTCTCATTTTTGAAAAATAACTAGTAATTAATATATTTTGGGTAGTACTAATTAATTAATTTTGTGAGATTATTATTATTAACTTAAATTAAGAATTTAGAGAGAATTAAAAAAAAGAAATATTAATCTAATTTTAAGTATTTTTTAAAAATCTAATTTTATTATTGAGTGGCAAAACTAGGCATTTTAAATTTAAAAAAAATTAAATATATATTTTAAAAACTAATTTGATTGAATGAAGAAAAAAAAAAACTAAAAAAAAAAGAAAAGAGTACTTAATAATTATTAAAAATAAAAAAAGGAAAAAATAAAAGAAGGATATTAAATTGTTTTTTCTTAAATATTATTTTAAATTAAATAAGGGCTTTAATTAAGAGTATTTTAAATTTTGTCATTTATTTCCACGAGGACTTTTAATTTTTCTTTTAAAAAATTAAAAAAAAACAATTTAATAATTACCTCCTTTTTTATATTAATCTAATTAAAATACTATTAAAAAAAAAATATTTAAGCAAAAATAATTTTAAAATTTGCCTGCCTTTCTCTACAAAAATATTATATAAATATTTCTCTACTTTAAGAGTTTTTCTAATTTTTAACCTTCATGACTGCTACTTTCTCTTTTTAGTTTTTCTTCTTCATTATCTTCATAACCATTACTTTTTTCACGATTAACATTATCATAAGTACTAATACCTAAATCACTTGTTTGTTGTTTTTGTTGCTGTTCTTTTATTTTATTTTCTTCTTTTTCTTCAAATGTAGAACTTTTTTCAATTTCAGTAAGAGGTACTTCTTCTTTTTCTTTTTGAAAATTAATTTGTTCTTCTTCATAAATTTTAAATGGATCTTCTGTCTCTTGTGGTTTTTCTTCATGTATAACAACAGAAGAACCTTTAGATAAATTTTAATAAATTTAAAGAGAATAAATAAATACTTAGATGTTATAAAATGTCAGCGAATATTTAAAATAAAAAATAAATCAAAAATGTTTATTTTGGTAAAATTTAAAGAATTAATTTCTAGAAAATTTTATGGTAATAATTGTTTCATTTTTGTTATAATTATTTTAGATAATTTTCTTTAAGAATTATATATTTGCTGACAAAATTAACAATTTATTTATAGAGAGAGGATATTAACGGACCTTCACTACTAGGCTGAGATTGAATACCTTCATTAAAACTTTTTTTCTCTTCTTCATCTTCTTCCACTACTTCTTCTATTAAAGGTTCTGATTCTTCTTCTTCTTCTTCAACTGGGGAAGAAGAAGATTGAAATTCTTTTGATTCTTTTTGTTCAATATTAATTGGAGGATGTCCTCTTAAATGTTCTGTAGTAATTAAAGTTGTAGTTTGAAAAGTAGTTTGTCCAATTGGATTCCCTTCTTTATCATATTCCATTAAATATTGTTCACCTCCATCTACAACCATTGCCTTTCTACTTCTTTCTAAATAATCCATTGATTCATCATGTACATTTTCTTCATTTTCTGGCCCAGCATTAATTTTTGCTTCAGCCATTTCTTCCCATTGGGTTTGTTCTTGTTCATTAAGTGGTTGGCCAAGTTTTTGTTTTTCAAGTTGTTCCATCTAGAACAAAGAGAATTTTTTTGAATGATTTTCTTCTCTTTTTAGTTATTAACCTGCTGGCCATCCCGAAAAATTTGAGTTGTGACACGTTCATCAACCACGGGTTCATTAATGTCCTCAGAGTGATGAACATGACGTTCAGTTCGAGTAACCACCGTTTCAACATCAATTTGTTGTTCAGGAGAAATTAAAGTAGTAGTAGTGGTAACAGGTTGTGAAGCTAAAAATTGAGAGACTTAATTGATGTAGAAAATTTTTAATTAAAAAAATATAAAATTGAGAAAATTAAATAATTACACAGCAATATTATAGTGAAAATAAATTAATAAATACTCGAATAGATTCTCTTAGGCTTTTCATTCCAATTTATTAATTAAATATTTTATTATATAAATATTCTTTTTCTAATAAATAAAGAGTGCCTCTCTATTAGAGTAATTTAAAAATTTGAGAAAAACAAACAAACAAACAGGGACAAATAACAACAAACAACATTTAACAAATAAAGAATAAATAAATTGTTAGAATAATTTAAATAATTTTTAATAATTATACTCCCACTTTTAGGGTAACTAAAAATTATATTTACCAAAATAAATATTCAAAAAATAAAAATTATTTTAGAGATTTGACTTTGGTTGAGATAAATGTTAAAATTAACAAATATTTTGAAAAAAAAGAATATACTATTTTGTACTAATCTACTTTATAATTATGTAGAATAAATAATCAAGTAAAAAATTTAAATTTTTTATAAATAATAAGTAAAATTAATTAAATTAAAATAAAGTTATTTATTAAAAAAATTTAAAAAAAATTAAATTAAATATTATATTTAATAATTAGAAAAACTAAAATAAAATAAATATTAATAAAATATATATCAACAAACATAAATATATTATATAAAAATACAAAAAACATTCCAAACATAAACACAAAATTATTTTTTATTAATTTTATAATAATAAAAAAAAATTGACTAACCAATAAAAGGTTTTGAAGCAATTTCTACAGTTGGAGTTATAATTTCCTCTGATATTTTTATTGTTGCTTCTGGTTGTTGTGTTAATGACTTAGAAGATGTTGCTAAACTTGTTTTACTTGTAAAATCTTTTTTTAAATTTATAGGAGTTCCTGAAGAAATATTAATATCTGAATCAGCAGCAGCCATTAAATTATTATCTGAATCTGTCATACGAACACAAATATCATCACGGCCAATTTGTCTAAGTGCTTGACGAAGATCTGATTCTGTTAAAAAGAAAGAAAAAGGGAATATATTTTTATTTATTGAATATTTTGGAAATTATTTTAATTGTCAAAATAATTTAATAAATCAGTGGACATTTAAAAAATAAGTTAAAATTAAAATAAGAAGAGAAAGAGAAGAATTGTTTTTTTAAAATAAAATATACAAACCATTGGCAGAAGTTCCTTTTAAAAAGACCCAAATTTTTAACATGTGAAGAGGTTCTTGCCCACTTCCAGAGGGAATTTCTCTTCGAATTTGTCGAATATCATCAGGATGAATTCCAAGTACTCTTCCTAGTCTTGCCCAATCTGCCCCAATAGTTTTTGATACAAATTCAATTGGAATATTTGGATAAGTTTCTGCTACATTAACATTTAAAGCATCAGAATAACGTTTTGTAAGTGGAAGTTGTTGTTTTTTAAATGAATAATCATCATCTCCTCCTCCACCTTTTTGTTCAGATAATAAAAGTGAAGGTAAGGGACCTGTATAATCTGGCAACTTAAAAAAATAAAATATTAAATAAAATTTATAAAAAAACAAACAGTTATAGAAAGTAAACATATATGATGTTGAGGAGGTAAAGTACCAGTTCTATCTATTGGTTCTTTCATTACAGCAACTTTGCCAGAAGATGCAGCTTCTTGATCATCTTTTTGACGAACCTAAAAATTATATTTATTAAAAAAAAAGTATAATAAATATAAAATTGACAAAAGGTTCTTCTAATTTAATAAATTAAATAATTTATTTTTAAAAAATACCAAAGTCTTTTTATTTTTATCAAAATTAATTATTAATTATCAATAATACCTTAATATTAAAAGCAAGTCTATTTTCTTGAAAAGGTTGAAAGAAAATAGCCAATTGATCTTCTTTTTTAGTAACTGGAGTTAAATTTCCAGCAAATTCTAACCATTGATGTTTTCCTTCTAAAACTTCAACATCTTTTGAAACAGCAATTCTTTGAAATCCTTCTTGTTTTTCTAATGTTTTTTCTTCTTTATCATCAGTCATACAAAACATTCTAAGTTGACCTTCTGTTGGAAATGAACGACGAGCAAATACAACAAAACGTGCCATAAAAGGAATTGAAATTGATTCATTATATATTTCTTGAGCCATTTTTGCGGCATCTCTTGGAGTCTTTTTTAAAGAAAGAAAATTAAATATTAATAATAATTTATTTTATTAAATTTATTACTTGACAATCCATTAACCAAAAACGTGCAGAAACTGTTGTAGTGAATGAAATCTGATAAAAATATTAAATAAAAATTAATTATTTAAAAATAAATTCTTAATTTTGTTTTTATTTATACCTCATCACCAGCAAATGTTAATTGTGTAGTTCCTGTAATATCCTCCCATTGGGCAGGAAATATTCCTCCCGTAATGCTACATAAAAGACGAAGTGTTGGTGGTTCATGTTGTGGTTGATCTTTTTGGTCTTTTCCAAGTTTTTCTTGTTGTTGATATTGTGTTATCATACCTTTATTTGTTGATTGAGGTAAAGGAATACAAAGTGTAATTGGCTATAAATAAAATATTCCTTTTTAAGAAGAAAATAATTTACTTTATGAAATTTTCTTCTTCTCGGTTCAACAGTGACAATTGGAGAAACAGCAACTCTATTCCCATGAAGTTTTGTAACTAATTCTTGAGGAACAGGTTGAGCTTGTAGAGATACTTTTATTGTTTTTGTTAAAGAACCATCAGGAAATATTGCCTTTAAAATAATAATAAAATTATATTAAATTAATTAAATAAAACCTGAACATGAGGAACAACAGAAGAAAGAATTACTCCTCCTTCTGGTCCAACACAGTGAACCTGAAAATTATTTTATTTAAAAAAGATTTATCACATAGAGGCTAAAAATTTTATATTATATTTAGAAATAGTGCAATAAATAGAAGATATCCTTTATAATCTTAATTAGCTTATATTCTCTTGGTGACCTAAAAAAGTGTTCGCTTAAAAAGGGTGTAAATAGTTTATAGAGTAAAATTCTAGAGAATAAAGAGTAACTAATATTTATAAAAAAAAAACCCTCACTTCTTGTCTAACACGTGTAACAACAGCAAAATACATTGGAAAATCATTTGTTAAAATTCTAGTTATTCTTGATGTGTGTAATTCATCTAATTGCTGAAGTTCTTGAGCATCAAAAGATTCATTTAATACTTCCTAAAAAATTAATTTAAAAAATAATTAAAAAAAAACCTGAACAGCATCCTCAGTTGCCTCCAATTGATGTTCTTTCCAAAACTTTCCATCATCTGAACGAAGAATTACCTAACAAAATAAAATTTAAAAAAATTAAAAAAAATTATTTTTATTACAATTTCTCTTTCACGTCCACGTAAAGATGCAAAATGTGGAACTTCAAGAATAACAGGTCCAAGAAATTTGGCACCTGCTGGGCCCATTTCCAAAATTCTGGAAGCTAAAGCTTCACCTTCACTCAAACGAAGTGGAGTTGCTAATTTTTCTTTTTTTAAATAACGACAAGTTATTCGAATCGGAGCTTCTGCTTTACGAGGGGGAATTATTACACGAACACCAGAATGGCGACAACCACGCATTGCCCCACCACGAGCATCTACCATAAAAGAGATGAGAAAACTAAAAATTAAAAATAATTATTTAATAAATTATATTTAAAAAAAATAAGAAAAAAATAACAGACAATAATAGATTTTTAAAAAAATAAATAAAACAATATAAAAATTTAAAAACACTCTTAAAACACAAAAATATGTACACAAACCACTATTAATATTTTTTCTCAATTTTTTAAAACCTACGTTTTCATGAATAATTTGCTAAAAATTTAAAAAAAAACTTTTTTTCAAAATATTTTAATTTTTTTTTTTTAATTAAATTTTCTTTACCTAGGTTGTATTAATTCATTTCTATTGAAAGCAATATTATCATCATGACCATTTTCTAAAAAAGAAGGGTCTGGAAAGGCTGTAGAAATTGGAACATTTTGTGCCCTTTTAATAATTGCTTCAAGGTCAGCATCACTTGTATCGAAAGGAGAAGTACTTTTACTTAACTGTTGTTCACCAGTATGAATTAAATGAACAACTGCAGAATCACGTAAACCCTTTTTTATTTAAAAAATTAAATTAATTTAAAAAAGAATATTTTATTAAATTTTCCATTAATTTTAAGGTAATTTTAATTTTTAAATAAATATTCTAAATAAGAGAATATATAAACCTGTGTTATGGATTCATTAAAATCTCTAGCATGTTCAGCTGCAGCTACTTGATGATCATCTGCTTCTTCTTCAGAATCAGAAAATATCCTAAGCAATTTTAATTTCATTTTCTTTTTCAAAAAATTTTTAAATTTATTTTTAAAATAAAAAAAGAAAAGAGAAATAGGGTCACAGTATATTTATATAAATTAACTAAAATATTTATTTATTTATTATAAAAAATGCGCAAAGAGATTAATAAAAAAAGGTAGCAAAGTATTGAGCGAGAATTAACGCCGCAACAACTTTTTTTGTTTTTTCTATTATTTTTTGCTATAGAAAAATGAAAAGAAAAAAAGAAGAGATTGATTAGGTGACGATAAAAGAAAAAATTTTAATTTTTATGTTTAAAAATAAATATTTATATATAAATTTAATAGCGGAGAAATTGGAAATTGTCACGTTTGAAGGAAGAAAAGAGGATATAAATACAAAAAATAGAGCTAAATTTTTTTTCTTAATTTAAAAGAATTCCTAGTTTTAAATTAAGATTTATTTTTTAATAAAAAATCTTACGTTTCATTCATAGCTTCTGGATTTTGAGGTTTATAACGTTCATCAGTAATTGTTGTTGTTTCAGTAATTATCTTTTTTTAATAATTAATTAATTAAAAGTTCTCTTTAATTTTAAATATTTACCGTTGTCTCTGTTACAGTTTTTAATGTTTCAACAACAGAAACATAACCCAAACGTTGGGCAATTGAAAGAGGTGTTTGTCCAGACTATAGTTAAAAAATTATTAAAAATAAATAAAAATTTACAGAAGTTTTAATATTTGGAGATGCTCCATTTTCTAACAAATAACGAACAACATGATTATGACCTTAAAAGATTTTAAAATAAAAAAAATTAAAATAAAAAAATAAAACCTTGTTGTGCTGCTTGATGTAAAGCTGTATAATTAGTTTTAGTTTCAGCATCAATAATAGCTCCATGTTCTACCAACCATTTAACCATTTCCATTTGTCCAAAATGACAAGCAACATGAAGAGGTGTATAACTTTAATTTTAGAAATAAAAAATAATAATAATTGGATTAAATGTAAGAAAGGTGAGATAAATTAGAAAATAAAAAATGAATAAATATATCTATTTTTCATATATCAAAATATGTAAGAAAAAAGTTGATATAAACAGAGATAAAATAGAATTTAGGGAACAACTCTATTATATGAGAGAAGTTTAAAAATTATTTTTAGAATATTTTTAAATTTAAAATTACCCAGCATTAGTTTTAGCATTAACATCTGCTTCACATTGATAAAGTTGTTCAGCAACATTTACTCTATCTTCTTGTGCACATAAATGCATTGGAGTTAATCCATTTTTAGCTTTTGCATTTACCTAAATATTCTTTAAAAATAAAAATAAATAAATTTACTTGAGATCCTTTTTCAACTAATACTGCAACCATTTGTATATGTCCTTCATCTGAAGCTAAATGTAAAGGAGTAAAACCAGCTCTACTTTCTGCATTTGGATCAGCACGATAAGCAAGTAAAGATTGAGCAATTTCCATCTTTTTTTAAATTAATAGAATATAAATTATATATTTTTAAATTAATAAAACATTTTTTAATAAATATAAAAAAGAAAAGTTTTAATCTTATGTTAAAATAATGTTATTTAATTTATTTTTATTATTATAAAAACCTGATTCTTTTTAGCAGCAATATGTAAAGGAGTATAACCATTCTTAGCACAAGCTTGTGCTCTTGCACCATCTTAAAATAATTAAAAATTAAATCTTAAAAAAATAAAAAAATATACGTTCAAGTAGCAATTGTGCAACCTTAAAAATTGAAAATAAATAATATTATATTTTTAGTAAATAAAAAGATTTAATTTTGTGATAATTACAAAAATTGAATTAAATTTATTTTTTTTCAATAAAAATTTATTTATTTATTATTATTTAACCTTTTCATTATTATAATGTGAAGCAACGTGTAATGGCGTAACCTAAATTTTTTTAATAAAAATTATTTAACAAATTAAAAAAAATATTTTTAAAAGTTTTATATATTCAATTGCGCTCAAACTGCTTGTAATGAAAAAAGTAAAAAAGAAAGAAAACGGCAACTAATAGCTTTTTTATTAAGGTTCCCAAGTTTTCTCATCCTAAATAATATTTCAACTCACTTGATTTTTTCCTTCAATATCTATAGGTGTTCCCTTTTCAAGTAAAAGTTTAACAACTCCATAATTTCCATATTTAGCTGCCAAATGTAATGGTGAAAATCCTTTTTTAGTTAATAATTGTTTATTTGATTTTTTATCAAGCAAAAGTTGAACAACTTCTTCTTGACCTTCTTTTGCCTTTAAATTTTTTTTTAATTTTTTTAACAAAAATATTTTTAAAAATTTACTGCAATATGTAAAGGAGTATATTGATCTTTAGTAGCAGAATTTGGATTAGCATGTGCATTTAAAAGGATAAGAGCAATATCAGAATTTCCAAGACGTGCTGGAAAAATTTTTTTATTTAAAAATAATAAAAGAAAAAATACAATATTAACCAGTGATTGAGCTAACATTTTCTATTTTTCGTTTGGAAATATATCTCTCCAAAATTCTATAAATTTAATTAAAATATCTTTACCAGCAATATGTAAAGGTGTTTGTAATTCTCTTGCTTGTGCGTCTACATTTGCTTTATTACGTACAAGTACACGAACAATATCCTTAAATAATTAATAAATAAAATATTTAATAATTATTTCCCTTACAGTTTGATTTGCTCTAGCAGCTAAATGTAATGGAGTTTCACCACGTACTGTTTCACAATCAACATTAGCACCCTTTAAAATATTTTTTTAAATTAAAATTTCAATTATATTTTACTTGTTGAATAAGAAAAATAACAATATTAATACATCCCATAAATGAAGCAACATGTAGAGGTGATAGGCCAGATTCCGTTGTAGCCCCAACACTTGCATGATATTTAAGTAAAAGTTCAACAACTTTAATTCTATTCTTTTTACAAGCAATATGAAGAGGAGTAAAACTTAAAACAAGTTTTTTAATTTAAATAATAAAAATATAATTAATTACCCATTAAGTGCTCTAGCATTTGGATCAGCTTGCCTATCCAAAAGAAGTTTTGCTACATTAACATGTCCACAATGAGCAGCAACATGTAAAGGTGTTAAATAATCAACAGTAACTTCATCTACATTTGCTTTATGATAAAGAAGAATTCTAGCACAATCAAACTAAATTTAAATTTTAAAAAAAAATATTGCAAAATTCTCCAATATCTACATATCATATATCTTTAATATATTTTTCTTAAAAATATTTTTAAATATTATTTTTTATTTACATGATCTCCTTGTGCAGCCATATGTAAAGGTGCTAATCCATTTTTTGTTTTTGCAGCAATTGGAGCCCCTCTTTCAATCAAAATTTCAACAACACTATCATGCCCAGAACGAGCAGCACAATGTAATGGTGTTAATAAATCTCTTGTTCTACAATCAATAATAGCTCCTTTATCCAAAACTAATTCACATAATTTAACTCTTCCCCATTTAGCAGAGACATGTAAAGGACTAGAAAAAAAATAAAAATATTTTTTTAATTAAAAAAAGAAAACCTTATATTATGTCTAGCTTGAAAATTAACATTTGCACCTTTTTCAATCAATAATTGGGCAATATCTTTAAAAAATATTATATTATTTAAACAATTTCTAATTTATTTTTATTCCTCAATCATTTTAACTTCAACAAATAGGATGGAATAAATGAGAGTTTAGCTGACAAATAAGTTTATGTACCTGCATTTCCATAATGAGCAGCAATATGCAAAGGTGTAAATCCACTTTTTGATGTTACCTATAAATTATTTTAATTAAAAAAATATTTATTTTTATTTACATTAGGATTTTGTTCATTTTGAAGAAGTAAAGAAGCAGCTCTAGTATCTTTTTTTTTAATAATAATAATAAAATAAAAATTAAAAAACCATCTTTTTTAGCTGCAATATGAAGTGCAGGAAGTTTTACTTTACTAGTATTATCATTTTCCTTTTAAATTAAATTAAAATTTTTAAATATTTTTTATTAAATTACCAAGAGGAGAGCAACTATTCGATCATGACCTTGTTGAAGAGCAACAGCTAAAGGTGTGAAACCGTCCTAAAAAAAATAAAAGTTATTGGACGGTTAGTCCAGTCACAATATTTTCCCAAAAAGAAATGGAAACCCAAATATCCTATAATAATAAAAATAAGGAGATTGGGACAATTTAGAAAAATAATTTAATAAAATTATTTTAGTAAAAAATATATTTATTTACTTCTGTAGCCAATGCTTGATTAGCACCATGTGCTAACAAATAACGAACAACAACTTCATGATTTTCTTGTGCAGACATATAAAGAGGTGTAAATCCTAAAATATTGTAAAATATATATTTTTTAACATTTTTAAAAAAAGAAAACCATTTAATGATTGTGCATTAACATTAGCACCATGTTCAACCAAAATTGTAACAATTATATCTTGACCTTAAAAAATAATTAATTTTTAATTATTAAAAATTAAATTTTACCAGCTAAAGAAGCTATATGTAATGCTGTATTTCCTTTTCTAGTACTTGCATCAACAAAAGCTCCTCTTCTTAATAATTCTCTAACTACTTCATTATGTCCTTCTTTTGATGCCAAATGTAAAGCATTTAATCCATTAGAATTACAAGTATTAATATCAACACCAGTACGAAGAAAATCAAGAACATGTTCTAAATTTCCTGCACGTGAAGAACGTAAAAACATTGCATTTTGATCATTTCGGATTGGCTAAGAAATATTATTTTTTTTTAATTTAATATTTTTTGTAGTAAATATTTTTATGAATAATAATTTATTTTTCCTTTTTATTTAATAAATAATTTAATTATTTTTTAAACCTTAGAAGGCTGTAGAGGTTGTTCGGTGGAAGTTTGTTCTTGTTCTCCTGATGCACTGTCAATAGTCATTTTTAATCGATTTTCCTTTTTCTTTAATTTATATTATTTTCATCTCTAAAAAATTATATAAAATTTTTATCTACTTAATAAAAAAAATTTTTTAGAAATAATTTTAAATAAAGAAATTAGTAAATTTTTAAAAATAAATAATGTAATTTTAATTAAAAGGGACTGGAGATGCGCAGAGAATTATCGGTATAATATTCTACATATTTGGAAGAATCTTTATCAAATCTCTTTAAAAACTCCGTTATTTTGTAAAAAGTCTCAAATTAATTGAACAAGAATAATAAGAAATAATTATTTAATTTTTGTGAAATCTCCATCAATTTTGGTTAAACAAGAAAATAAATATTGTCAAAAAGGGGGATATGTACTATAAGGAATTTAAATGTGAAAAGTTCACATTTAAAAAAAATTCCCAAAGGAACTAATTAAACATAAAAAAATTATTATATAATGATAATTAAAAAAATAAATAGAAATAAATTATTTTTAAAATATGTACATATAGTATAATAAATAAAATAAATAGTCTTGAAAATAAATAAATTAATCATTTTAACTAAAAAAACATAAATTAATGTTTTTATTTTTCTGTCATGAAAATAACAAGAAAATTGCTTATATTTTGGTGCATTTCAAAATAAATTTATTGAATATATATTTGCAAGTGTATGTATGTAGAAAAGAATAAAATAACAAAAAAAAGAGAGGAGAAAATGAGTGAGAGATGCCTAAAATATATTGTGAGGGATATAAATAAGACTGGGCCAATATATTTATTTATGAGAAAGCATATCAAGGCCATTGGAAAAGAAATATTTTAAACAAATAAATAATTGGGTAGATAGAGTCACAATTTTATTAAAATAATTGTTAAAAATTAAAAAAAGTTAAAAGATAATTAAAACCACACCCTTAAAAAGTTGTTCTGAAATTACTAAATATAGATGCTCTAAAAGGATTAACTAACCTTCTAAAAATTTCAAAATTCTTTTTTAATTATTAAATATTTTTGTAATTAAAATCAAATATAAATATAAACTGATAATAAATTAATTTCTCTAATTTTCCTGCACACAAATAATCTCAATGCTATTTTAATAAAAATTCTCAAAAAATTAAAATATTTAAAATTGTTTAGCCTAATATTTAGTAAAAAAAGAAGGATGAATAGTATATAATATACAAACAAAATAAAATTTTTCTCTTAAAAAGCATTGGTTTTTAGCTATATAACATTTTAAGCCCAAGATCGATTTTGTCCCCTTTAGCGCTTTTTCTCTTCTTTTTGCCTAGTAGCAAATAGTAATATTTTCTATAAAATATTTCTTTTATTTTTTTAGAATATTTTTAATACATATCTGCCCTTTTTATATATTATTTTTAGTATTTTTACGAGAATTTACTGCGGAAAGACTTTTCTACTACAATCGGTGCTCGCATTATAAACAATTGCTAATTTGAGAAAAGCTTAAAATTTATAAAAGAAAAAGATGCCCAAAAATATTGTTAAATGAAATGAAAAGGAATTTATTTTATTATTTAAAAAGAAGAATGTATTTTTTAATTGAAAGCTAAAAATGGGCACAGCTGTAAACATAAATATATTTTTTAAATAATTATATAGGTATATTTGTTTAAATCAAATAAAATATATACTAATTTTTATTTCTTTTTAATATAAATTCATGAAATTGACACGAAAAAATTACAATATTTTTTTTTAAATAAAATATTTGTTATTTAAAATAATTAATTAAATTATATTTAAAGTAATGTGTAAGAAAAATTAATTAATTAATTAATTCTATTTTTAATATTTCACAAAAATTAATTTTTTAATTTTAAAAATTAAAACTTGTTTTTTATATTATTAATTAAAAAATGTCTGTAATTAATTTAAAAAGAAAATTAAGATTAAACTTTTTTTATTTATTTATTTATTTAAAAATTAATTATATAATAATTATATTATTTAAAAAAATAAATAAAATAATTTATTAAAAAATAATAATATTTAAATTAAATATAATTAAAAAAGACCCGTTTTAAAAATTATTTTCTGAGATATCACAAAACCGGCAAAATTATTCTCTCTAAAAATTAAATTAACAAATT
Source organism: Meloidogyne chitwoodi (assembly GCA_015183035.1). Taxonomy (NCBI): domain Eukaryota; kingdom Metazoa; phylum Nematoda; class Chromadorea; order Rhabditida; family Meloidogynidae; genus Meloidogyne; species Meloidogyne chitwoodi. Next base: position 1,316,287 of record JACZZP010000013.1, read on the forward strand.
CTGTGGTCCATTACATCAGTTAATTCCAAATTATCAATTTGAATATTTGCCCTACCTTTTCCATCTAATCTTGCAATTAAATAAAGTTTTTTATCTGTTGGTAATACCTAAAAATTAAAGGAACTCTTTCATATACTTATTTAATTATTTAAAATTACCTCAATAAAATCATGTTTCCACCCAAAAGTTTCTCCTTCTGCCGAAATTATAAAACAAGAAGAAAGATCACGTATTACACTATCTTGACAAATATGTAATTTTGCTGGTCCTTTATCAACAAAATAATCAAAATGTAGCCTTGCTAGTTTATTTAAATTAAATATTGGAGATTCTAAAATTGCTACTCTACTTCTAGTAAAAAGGACAGTAAATGCACTATTATTATATGATCTAAACAGTGATACTGAAGAAGCAACTCGAGTAGAAGTGTAAAGGCACATATTTCCATCATGTTCAAAATTACAGCTAAGGAGACGGCAAACATCTTTTTTAAAATAATTATTTATTTAATTATTTTTTAACACAATCACAATCCCAAATAAATTAATGTTTCTTTTGAAAGAGTCTCCTCCGCTTTAATTCTAATTTTAATTTAAAAAGAAGAACCCCTAATCTCAATTAAATTAATTAATTATTAAAATACTAATTTACTTTCATCAGGTATTTCATGCCAATCATTTATTTGTTTTTCTTCTATATTATTATTATTAAATAATTTAATTCCATTTTGTTGTGTATTAGATAAAATTCTTTCTCCTTTATGGGTAAATCCATTAAAACCTCTTAAATTATTTTTTGCAGCAAAGGCAATATTATTTTTAGATGAACATATTTCACCCTTAAAATATAAATTATCTTTAAAATAAGAGTTTTTGTCCTTTTAATAATCTTTTTTACCTTTAAAATAATAATTAAAATACCTCAAATTTCAAATCATCAATTGCAATAAGACCACCACCATTTTCACCAATTGTTTCAGCACGAAGAGCAAGACGAATAGGTTCCTCTAGACGAGGTACTTCTACAAGAATCTTTAATTAATTAATTATTTAAATTATTTACTTTTTAATTAATTTACCTCATCTCCATCATTTTCAATTTTTCTTTCTTCATTATTTCTTCCAACATTTTGACAATCTAAAACTTCAAAAGAATCTGCTCTAACAATACAAACACCAAATTGAATTTCATTTCCAGCACTTCCCCAACTACGAAAAGATAAAGTTCCACTATTTCCATTATTATTTGAAGGAAGAGTACATAAAATTCTTTCAGACAAAAGAACTGCTGATTTATTATGAGAATCAAGACGGGCCAATGCTACATCTCCAACTATTATAATAAATTAATACAAATTAATTTTAAAATATACCTGGTATAAGACTATTTTCACTAATTTTTAAATTTCTAGCCCCACTTAATATTCCAATCTCCCATTGAGTCATTCCATCAGTTAATTTTTCTAAATTTGCCCATTGACAGTTTAATGCTCTTTTAGAGAAATCACAATTCAAATCCTTTAAAAAATAATAATTAAAAGGAAAACTCTCTTTATTACTTTAGAAGAATGTATTGGCCTATTTAAAAAAGTATTAAGCATTGGAGCAGTAAATATATCAGAAGATAACCATCCTTTATTATTGGCAATATTACCTAATTGACCACAATTTAATGAATATTTATCTGTTATCATTTCAATATCATCTAATAAAACAAAATTATCAAAGTCTTTGTTGACATTTTGAACACGAAATACAAACTTTAAAAAATGAAAAAAATTAATTTTGGTATATATTTTAATTTATTATAATTGAATTTTAAACTCTAAACTGCATTTTACTGTATAGAAATAAAATAATATTTTTTATTAAAAATTATATTTTATTTCTTCTTTTAAATTAAAATAAAAACCATAAATTCTTTATTTTCTGAGGGTGTTTGAAATTGTTGTTGAACAATTGCAGGAGAAGTACCTAAAGGAACTTGTTGGCATTTTCCTTCAATCTCTTTCATTGAATGTCTTTCAAATAAACATAAATTTAATTGAATTCCTTTTGTTGACCAAATCCTTTAAAAAAATAATTAAAAATAAATAATTAAAAATTACCTAAATTGTAAAATAACATTTATAGAATCAGGACATTTTATTGGATCTGAAGTTAACATTCTAAAAGATTTTGTAGCATCATTATTAATTTCAAAAGTATTTCCATCATGTAAATCTTTAGATGAAATATGTCCTAAATATTTATTTAAATTAAAATAATTATAATAATTATAATAATTTACCAATTTGTTCTTCAATATATAAAAAAGCAGAAGGTAAATTTGGTTGTATATCTGTTCCTGTTTCATTAAAAAGAATTGTTGAAGGAAGTATTCCAATTCCTTTACGCCAAATCTTTTAATTAAAATATATTAAATTAAATAAAAATATTTAAAATACTCCATATTCTCCATATCCCATATTTCTCCATTTACAATTTTCATCAAATTCAGTACAAGATAAAGAAGAAGGTTTATCAACAAGTTCACCTATAGTAGCACTAGATATAAGTCTTGAAAAATAAAATAATTATTCTTTTTTTAAATTATTTTCTTACTTTTCAGAATGAAAGTCTGGTCCAAAATCAACTGAAAAATAAATTTAAAAAATAAATAAATTATTTTTTTTAAAAACTAACTTGAAACATGACAAAATTCTGCTTCATAAAATAAATTATCTAATAATACAAAAGATCCTTCTGGATTTTTCATATCATAAGCTCTAAGTCCAATATGAAAAGGATGGTCAAGTGGTGGAATTATTGCTGTACTAAAAATAAATAAAATAATAAATATTTTTTAATAAATACCATTCTGTGTTAATTTGAACTGTTCCACAGTCAATATGAGGTTTTTCAGGTAATATATACAAAGATTTTCCCTAAAATATTTTGAAAATAATTTTATTAAATAAATAACTTTTGTAGATAGGGAATTCTTTTACAAGTTGAGGAATAACAAAAAACACTAAGGTTATTATTGTTTTTAGTAATTTTTTAATAAATTCCTCAACTTACTTTTCTAATTAAAATTAATTAAAAATTTCCAAAGGTTATTTTAATTAAATAATTAATTACATTATCTCTTTGCTCAAATATTATAACTTCTAATCTTGCACCATTATAAAGCCAAAATCTTTAGAAAAAATTAAAAAATAATATTTTTACTTAGACAAACGTAAAAGTTAATTTTCCTGTTGTATTTTGACATTTAATTGGATAACTAATTAATATAGCACTTTGTTCTTTTCTTTTTTTATCTCCAACAAGAATTAGTTGATCACCTAAAAGAAAGAAAAGAGAACATTTTTATACTCTTCTATTTAATTAATAATAAAATAATTATCTCTTACCTATACGTACTCTTGAAGGTCCTGGCCTAACTTGAATCATCTAAAATTTAAACAAGTTTTAGTAGTTAGTTTTTAAGAAAACAAAAATGTTTTCACTTGCCGGAAACTCTGTATAATCCTCTTTACGAAATAAATGAAAATCAAGTGTATCAAATCCAGGCATTCGAAGATTTCTCCATTTACCTAAACAAAATTAATTTATTAATTCTTCTAATGTAAAAATTCATTACAATTATCTGGATTAGAGAAATCACAATTTAAACCGCTTGAATGACGTAAATATCTGACTTGTTGTTCTTTAAGAAAAAAAATTTAAAAAAAATAAAAAAATAACCATCATCCATTTTTTCCAATCCACCAGGACTCCATTCAATTCCTAAATATTGACGTAAACGTGCTCTCTCATTTTCATATCCAGGCATACAACAATTAACTATAAAAATATTAAATAAATTTTAAATTTATAAAAATTTTATTTTTTAACCTAAATTAAATAAAGAACAAAAAATTAAAAAAATATTAAATAAAGATAATTTAATTATTTTTTTTAAATTTAATAAATTAATTTTTATTTTTTGTTGCCTTCTTCTTTGTTTATTATTATTTAATTTTATTATTTTTTTATTTATAAAAATAATTTTAGTTGTTTTAATATTTGAACTGCTCTTTTGTAATTCTTCATTTTGTTTATAATATTTCATTTGAAGAATTAATTTTTTTTTAAATATTTTTTATTTTTAACTTTAAAAAATTTAAATAAATTAAATAATTATAATTGTCCAAAAATATTCGAGAATAAAAAGAACCCAATATTTACATATATGTAAATACGTAAATATATCAACTTTCAATTTAAAAATGAAAAAAAAGAGGAACGCATTTTGGCGATTTTTAACATTTATTTTTGGGGAAGGGTCTTCAACTCGCGGCAATTTGCCCGGAGCAATCCTGACGCGTTTTTATCTAAGGAATAAATAAAAGAGTAAATAAAAAAGATCGTTATCAGTCTTGACGATTGTTTTTTTCGTCGAAGACGGAAATGGCAGAAGAGAGGAAAAACTCTCCCTGTTGATTGATCCGAGGAACCAATTTTTTATTTTGTCTATATATTGTCTTTTTATTCGATTGAGCGAATAAAAGGATTACAAATATATATTTCAGGCTTTTTCAATGACAAATTAAAATCTTAATTTTGTTAAAATCTTTTAAAAAACTTTCTGTAAAAGAATTTAAATTTTTATGAATATTACAGTGAAAATAATTAATAAAACAAACAAAATTACCTATAAATATATCCTTTATAGAGGATATTTCAAAAATAAAAGATATTTATTTATTTCAGTCTAAATAGTATGATCAAAATTCAATACTTATAATAAAAGTAAACAAATAAAAAAACTCAACTAAATTTCCGTAATATCCATTTATATAATAACGATCATTCCTTATTATATTATTCAATCAAATCCTTTCAATTTATAATATCTTAAAAATATTTTTATTAAAAAAATCTCTCTTAATCCTGTTTGTTAATATTTTTCTTTCTCTCATCTGCAACTAGAAATCTTCCTCAATAAAAAAAGTTCAATTACGTTTTCACTATTTAATTTATTTTTGTATTATTGTCAGGTTTAACGCTTCTTCTATTTGGGAAGAAAAGGAGAAAAAAGAAATCCCAAACTAACAAAAACAGACAATATTGTAAAATAACAAAAAGAAAGGTGTAAAAGTAAATTTTGGACATTTTATACGAAAATATTTAAATAAAAGAGAATATAATTAATAATATTTTAAGTGGGGAATCAATTACAAAATTAAATAGGTATGTAGAGGTTACATATATTTAAAAGAAATAAGCATAAAACAAAAAACTAAAGTCTTAATTTTGATATTTGGTTATTATTAAGAGAATGTTTTGATAATTTGGGATATTTAAAACTATCCCTATTTTTTGGTCGTTTATTAGTCAAAAAATCAGATCAAAATTTAAAGTGATTTAATCCTAATTTAATTTCATTTATTACCTTTAACAATGAATATAATATTTAAATCTAATTCTCCTCATTATTAAACTTATATTCAATATCTAAAACCAAATAATTTTTAGTCGACGTAAATAAAAATACAGACATTGAATTTTTTCTTAATTTTCTGTTGGAAATTTGTAATTATTTAATTTTATTTCCAATAATATTTACTTCAAATTGTCCTTTTTATTTTTCTTTAATTGCTTCCATTTGCATAAAGTTTAGTCCATTGCTGAGCTGTTTGGATAGCTTCTACTTCATTATTTTTCCATTGTTCAGCAACATCGCTTAATTTAAAAATTGGTAATATTTTTTACTAATGAATTTTCTACTCTTCAAAAAAAATTAAGTTTGTTGACTGAATATGATTTTCAGTATTTGCAAAATTATAAGTCTCAAAATTAAAACATACGCAGCTAATGGGTCATCTGGATTTGGAGCTGAAAGCAAAGCTTGTATAGAAAGGAGAACAGTACGAATTTGCAAAGCTGGCGACCATTTATCTAAAATTTAATTTTTTGTAAAAAATAATATAAAATCGTAAACCTTTAAGAATATCAAGACAAATCCGGCCGAGCTTATCAATATTTGGATGATAGATCTAAAATTATGATTATTTACATATATTCAAAATAAAATATTATTTAATGTACCTTTGTCATAAAACGCACTTTAGGAGCAGCCATAGGATATTCTTCAGGTAAAAACAACTCTAATTTGAAAACACCACCTTAAAATTTAAAAATTTTAACCTTCAACATAAATTTAATAAATACCTGCAAAAGGACTAGAATCTGGTCCTGCAATAATAACATGAAAATAGCGGGCATTGCTCTCATCGGGGATTGCACTAATACCAGGAACTGGATCCTTATGTAAATAATTTTTAAAGTATTTATTTTCAATTATAGGTCAAGAGTTTCATTTAAAATTAAAGAATAATGCTTAAATTAGAAAAACGAAAGATGTGATAGAAGTCACATCTGAAAGATGAAATACCTTTAGCTTTTTCAATTTTTTGAAAAACAACCAAGTAAACAAATTTATGAACCCAAACACCCGAAACCCAAAGCCTTTTAAAACTTTTAGAAAAACCTGTAATAATCGTTGAGTTTCTTTTGCTATACGTCTTGGAAGCGCCATTAAAATATAATTTCCAGACAGTGGCCGTAAATCAAATAAAACGTATAAAATTTCATACAATTTTAGACAAAAGTTAGTATACGAAAGAAACGATTTTATAAATAAAAATCAATGCGATTAACTAATTTTAAACAAATAATAATGTAAAGCGAAACAATTTAGAGGATTTAGAATACAATTAAATCAAAAGAAAATATTTTAGAAATTTTAATTTATCTATCACGAGAGAAAAATAAATTTAATTTTAAAAATTTAAATCCTCTAATCCAAGAAAAAGTCAAAACATAAACAAAAAGAATAAAATGGGCATGCGTTAAATTACGAAAAATTTTAATCGCAAATTACCCCAACAAGAAAATATTTAGCTTACATTAACCCATTTTTAAAACAAAGAAACAAAAAAGAAAAGTAATAAATAAAAAAAAGAAAGACCACAAAATTAAAGTTCTTCTCTTGGCTCCTTTTTCGGCATTAATTCGCGAATCCGTTGCACAAAATCAACCTTCTCAACACAACCTTTACAACTATCCCCTAATTTGCGCAATAATTCTCTTAATTGTCCAACACGCATTTTGTCCAAATCCAAACTATCCCAATCAATTGGTTTATCTTAAAAATAAATCAATTTTAAACATTTAATTTATAAAATAAAAACCGTATTTTAATGAACAAATTTGAGCATCTCTTGTCATCAAATCTTTACAAACTTTAATTGGAGGCTTTTTATAAGCGAGTGGTTTAATAGCATCTCCAATGATTGAAGCAGATGAATCCTTATGAGCTCCAATAAAGAAACACTAAAAGCAATATATTAGACTTATTGTTAATTAGACGGTTAAAGAATTATTTTAAAAGAAAATAAGGTTAATGTAAAAGATAAATCAAATATCAACAATAATAATCAAATCTACCAAAGATTTATTAGTTAAAATTAAGATTACCATTTTATCTCTCTTTTCTTCGTCAGAATTCTTTGAATTCCCTTTGTTAGCAATATCAGAGCAATAATCCATTAAATTTTTACGGACAAGTTCATCGTCAATTCTTTCGCCTGAAGAATCAGCTTTCTTCATAACATCTTTCAAAACATCTTCACAGACTAAAAACTAATAAGATAATTTTTTTAGAAATTTCCAACCTTGACATTCATCTTGTGCTTTCACATAAAATATAATTAAAGTGGATAATATTATTAAGAAAATAAATTCTGATTTAATATAGCAAAAATTCCTAGGCAACATTTTTAATTTTTACTAAAAGAATAAAAATTTTAAAAGGTAATTAAAACCCAGACTTTAAAAGACGTCATCAATAAATAATCTATAACTTGTACACCAATAAACGACCGACAAGTGACTATTTCACTAGTCTCGAATACAAGGGCGATGGGACTTTTTAATGTCTTTTCTGGACGGTTCAGTGCAGTGTTATTTAACAGTTATATTTATTTACTGTTAATTATTTCCACTGAAAGAACAGGGAAAATTCAAAACCCAGAAAGATTTCTATGAAAGATCTTTTGATTTATTATTTTATTATCTTTTTTCTTTAAATTTCAATTGTTGACTTTTGACCATTCAATTTTAAGTCGTTATATTAGAATAATATAATTTTTATACATTTATTTGACAATTTTAGTGAAGTAACAAGGAAATAAATTATGAATAAAAATATAATACGTATATACAATAAATATAATATAACCCGTAAATTAATTTTTCAGGTAAATGATTTATTTCTAGGTACAACATTTAATGCCTCCAGTCTTTGGGGAGGTTTTCTGGCACCGCTCACAGGACGAATGGAAGACGCGCCTACATTGTTTTGTGTTGAATTTGCATTCATATTCCTCTGATTGTTCTCATAGATAGCATCAGAATAAACTACGCCATTAACTAACATTTGCTTTTTTCGTTGTTCCGCTTAATAAATATTTTAAAAAGAAACAACTAAAAATAAAAAACCAATTATTTTATGTTTCTCAGGATTGTACTTGTCCAAAATGTTCTGTCGAGTTATTGGCTAAAAGTAGAAAAGATAAAAATTAAAAAATTAAAAAAAACTTTAAAGAATTTTTGCACAAAATCATTGTCCATACTTTCATCAAGGCGTTTTTTCAATTTTGATTCTGCATCTTCCAATGGAGATTCACCATATTTTGAGGTTATTGAGCCAGAACCACTTCCATTTAATTCTGATGTAGCAGCTGGTGATACTAAAATAAAATATAAAAATTTATATTTTTATGTATATTTTTCATATTTTGTAAAAAGTAAGACACTAACCTGAATTTGGTAATGCTTGTTGGCGGATACTCAATTCTGGTAAAGTCCATCTTTCAATTTCTTCATCCCATATAGCTTCTCTTTTTACCCTTTCTAAGTTTGCATAATTACTTTCCTTTCGAATAGCAGCTTAAAGAATAATATTTTTAAATAATTATTTTTTTATTTTTATTTCCACCAGTGTTTTCAAGTATTTGTTGAAAAAGTTTTAATTGTTGATCTTGTCTTCTAATTGTTTCTAAATAATCTAATCTATCCAGTTCAAATTCATTTGATAAATCTTCTAATTCTCTCTCCATTGATTGAACTTTTAATCTTTAAAAAAATATTTAAAAAATTCTAAAATATTAAAATGATTAAATTATTTACCTTTCTTTATTATATTCTTTGACTAAAGCATCCAACTTTTCTTGTGTATTTTGATAAACATGTAATAAAGGATCTTCCTTGTCTTTATGCATTTCTAATGCTTCTATAAATTTAATTCGAATTTTACTTTCAAAAATAAATTTTATAAATACCAGCAAGTCTTTGCATTTTTGTTTCGGCCTCTTTAATTTTTCTTACTCGTTTTTGTTTGAGTGCTTCATTTCCTATTTGTTCACCTCCAACTAATTGCTGTTCTAATTGTTTAATTCGCTTTTTTGCACTTTCAGCACTTTGTCCTTTGCTCTTTGCCACTTCAATTTCTTCATTTGCCTTTTCATATTCTTTACGAAGTCTGTAATTTAAAAAAAGTTAATGTAGATTTTGAGTTTTATACTGATAAATATATTAATTTAAATGATAAACTATTTATTTTTTACATACTTTGCCAAATCAGTTTGTAACTTTTCTTTGCTTTTTTGTTCATTTTCATAACTTGCACGAAGCTCTCGCATAGCTGATTCAAATTCAGCACGTAATCTATTTCTTTCAAGTTCAAATTCTTCGGTATCATGTTGAACAATTGGTTTTTCGCCTAAAGCATTATCATTCATTTTTAACATTTTTTAAAATCGAAATATATAATCTTTTTCAAAATTTACTTGGTTGTTGGACGAGTCTTTTAAGTCTTTCTATTTCTGCCTGGTATTCTCTAAGCAATGCATCTTTCGGATCCTCATTAATTCTTGGTTTATTCTAAACATTAAAAAATATTTTTAAATATTTTTAAAAATATACCCGAATATTCTTTGCTCGATTTGCATAGCGCAAAGTTGACAAACTTTCATCATAATTATTATCAGAGGGAGAAATACATGCAATCATTACTGTTTTTGTATTTCCTCCAAGAGAATCCTTTATAAAAGTAGTGTTTAAGATATTATTAAAAAATAAGAAAAAGAACATGCCTGAAGTAGTCTAGTAAGTTTTGAATCTCTATAAGGGATGTGTGTTGAACGGCCATCAACTAGAGCAGATATCACATTACCAAGGGCAGAAAGTGATAAGTTAATTTTTGTTGCTTCTAACATAAACAAAAATGTCAAAATATTAACAGATAATATTTTCAGAATTAATCATTTTAATTATTTTCTGACCTTTAAAACGTTCTCCAGTTGCACCAGTTTTTGCTTGCCTTTCGCTTCCAGCCAAATCAACCAAATTTAATTTACCCATTCGAATATGCCCACTTTTGGAAAGGGCCTCTACATAAACTGTAAATATCGAATGTGACCTTAAAAGTAAAATTTTCATTAAATTGTTTTTTATAAACCTGCTAGAATCTTTGTTCATCAAAGTTGCACCAACATGTCTACTGTTAAAGCCTGTTTGCATTAGACTCTCACAATCTGAAAATTAATTTTTTATAATCATTATTTTATAATAAAAAAAGGAATCAAACCAGCAACATTGTGGCAAATATGCATTCCCAATCCAGCTATATAAACACCCTTTGTATACATTAAGTGTAAAAATATTAATCAAAGGAGTACCTGTTCTGGATGTTCCTATACTTAAAATGAAAATTAGAAAACATTCAAATGAAAGAATTTTTTAATTACCTTAACTTCTAATTTCTTTTTGCTATCGCCCAGCAGATCACGAATCTCTTCGTTGTAAATCTAAAATTTTTATTATTTCGTAAATATTGAATAAAGCTAAGTGTGATCGTTGTTTGTTTGAGCGTTTTCCAAAAAAATAGTATTAAGGAACAAACCTCTAAATAAGAAACGTGTACAAGGAATTTTGTGTGCTCTGTAGTAGCAATAGATTCAAAAATATGTTCAAAAGAACGTGGAATAATTCCGCGTTGTACAGACAATTGAGGATTGCCCTGCATTGAATAAGTCTTACCAGAGCCTTTAAAATATTAAAATCTTAGTTTTTTTTTGAATAAACCGGTCTGTCCATAAGCGAATACCTAAAATAAACATAAAAGCATAGAAAAATAATTTGAAAATATTTAATAAAAAATACCGTTCCATTGTAACCTTCAATAACATTCTGCAAAAAGTTTAATAAATTATAATATTTTAAATTAAAATAATTGAAACAATTTTTTTTCAAATATTTAAGAAAATTAGAAAAATTGTTATTCTAAACCTCAACAAGTGGATAGACAATGTCATTATATATTTGTTCGGCTGTAGATTCTAAGTAATAAACGCTGTCGAAGGTGAAAAGTTTAGGTGGATTTGTGCCATCGTTAAGTACGCACTAAAATATTGTTACCATTTTTGTATTGAAAATATTTTTAAGTTTTTTCAAACGGAAGTGTAGCTTATGTTAGCTAATATAGTATTATACAAAATTTAATTACCTGAGCCAGAGCCTCATCCATCTCAACACAAACCTAAAAAGCATGAACATTTATAAAATTTAGATATTATTTAATAATGCCTTTGAATTTAACTGTATTTCACGTTCATTCAGTGGTCTACATCTAACAATAACACGAACACTTTCTGCCATGATTCTCTCCTGATTTTTGTTTAATGTTTAATAAAAGCCCAAATACTTAAATAAATTAAAGAATGAAGACATTTGGTTAAAGATTTTTAAAATGAAATTTTCTTTGACAAAAAAATAAAAATTAAAAAAAAAAGAAAACTATCTTTACCTTCAACGCTCACGTTTTAAGGAGTCATTGCCTTGACAACCTTAAGCTTTAACAAAGCCAGCAGATAAGAACATCTTACCGAAGAAAAAGTATACACGTAGCTGAAAAAGAGAGGCAAATAAATAACAAAAAAATTTTGGTTTAAAATTTTTTTTGAATATTTAATTTAACAATAATATAATTTAAATTTTAATGTAAAAATACAAAAATAAACGCATTAAATATAATATCTGAAAACTTAATAAAATATTAAGAAAAATAATCAAATTCATAAGTAATACTCATGTAAGACAAACACACAAACAGATTTATTAAGTAAACAAAAAGTCAATATAAAATAGCTTTTAAACAAAAAATCTTAAAATCAGTTATTTCTTATTAACCCAAAGAAATATCATTTGTCATTAAACGGGTCCAATTTTTATAATTACGTTGACGTCGTTCCATTTCCTCTTTGCAGGCTGTTGCCAATTCACCAGCTATAAAATTTTTTAAAAATTATTTTTTTTTAAATGAACCAGAATTTGTAGCTTCTTTTAGACGCAAAAAAGGCCAAGTCATAAGAATTTTAGTAAGTCTAGTATTCGGAGAATCTATATGATTTTTTCCAATGGAAGAGTTGCTAAGGTCCGTTGAATTATTCTAAAAATTGATTAAAAACTTTTTCCAAAAAATTAAAATTGTAGATATTATTTAGAAAAACAATCGCTCACCCTCAAAACAGAGATAACATTATTTTGAGTAGGTTTCGGAATTCTATCACATGAGAGACAAGCGTAAACGCTTGGAGCTACATCAACTTCAAAACGATCACAAATAGTTTCTTTTACAACAACATATGAACAGAGAAAATTGAGTTTTAAAGTTGTATTTTTAATAGGGTTGATATCCGTCCACTTAAAAAGCTCATAAATCGCTTTTTAGCGATGAATTTGAAAATTTTTAGTTTTTTGGATTAAATTTTAGGAGCTAATTAATCACAAAAATACAAAACCTGAAAACTCCATCTTCGCTGTTACGAAAGAACTATTGTTTTCACTACGTTCCCTACAAAGTCGACATCTAAGCATTTGTGGAACAATTGAATCACTGTTAAAACGCCGCATTTTTGAATTCCTTAATAAAAAGTAGTACCGGTAAAATCAAATTTCTGGGACCGATAGGAATAGAGATTTTTAAGCATGAGCTACTCTTAAATAGCTGACTTTGAATCGTCCTTTACTTTATTTAAAAAAGGCATTTCGTCAAAATTTTAAAAAATAAAAATTTGCAATTAGAGTCATGATTAATTGTTTCTAACGTTTTTACAAATACTATAAAAAATGTTCATTAAAATTCTTTCTATATTCCAAATACATTCGATAAATATAGTCGCGTTCTTCAAATCATTTGATCTCGTCTCCACAACAGCATATTGCGAAATTCAGCAACAACATGAAGTCGTTATCACCGCTCTCGGCCGTTATGCTGACTACCGTGTTCTTTCTGTGCTCCACTGTGCTCTTCACCAAAATGTATGTTTATCATATTTTTTGAAATTTTGCTTAAAATTTAAGCTCTTCTCAAGAGATGTCGGTATCATCGACCGGATTGCCATCACCGACTGAGTTGCCATTATCGACAGGATCACTGGCCGGGATGAAAACATCAGACAAAGAACCTGTCCTACTTGGAGAGTTGCAACTTGGAAAAGGGTAATAAAATTGATTTAATTGCTTTAATATTGAAAAGCGAATTAACAAATTATATTCTTTCTAAAAACGAAAAATTCTGAAAAGTCTTTCCAGAAATTCCTTAATCTTATTTAATGATAGTTTTTTCAGAGATGCGGAGCATAAGCCTGATCCTATGTTCAATTCTATGTTCGTTCCTGAAAACAATATTAGCCAGATGATCGATGAAAAAGTAAAGCTATATGAAGGAAGAGTGAAACAGGTGGAAGATCATAGCTTGGTCAACGATCCTACTACTATGCAAGCGACTTCATCCAATGGAAGTGATATTCCAACTGGTAATTAAATAAACTTGTATTAAGAACTTTTGGATGATTCTTTTATTTTAAAAGGTGGTTCGTCTTCGGTCACTAAGAAAACTACGGCTACCATCAAAGGGAATGGGACAACTTCTATTGTTGGTTCTGAGGCTCCGTTAAAACAGCCTCGCTCACTGATTTACCGTTGGATTTGTTGCGGTGTTAGTGGCTTGTGAGTTTTTAATTTTTCTTTTTTAAAAATATTTTGAAAATATCGTTTTCAAATTTTAGCCTGCTGTTCTTGATATGCATTCTTCTATGCTGGGAGCAGTGTTGTCAGTCGCCGCACTATTGATGAGAGGGGTTGTCGCTGCTCAGAGAATGTTCGCATGTTGTGGATAATGTTGAAATGGCGAATAGGTATATTAATAAAAAAATGTAGAACGATAAATTGCCATTGTTCATATATTTGTCCCCTATATTCTATAATATTGTATTGGCTTCTTGTATGTGTATATTGGAATATGTTCCACTAAACCCTCAATATTTATGTGCCTAAATCCCTCTAATATATATAATGTTGTGTGATAGCATTTTCTCCGTATATTGTTTGTGTTATTGTATTTGTAAAATGTATACAAAATTAAATTGAATCGAATTTATAAGCTTTTGATTAAAATACTTTCTAATAATAAATGAATTTTATTATTCACAGAACAAAAACTTAACTATCAACTAATACTTTTGAATTAAGGCAGCTCTCTCGATAAAAAATTTAAAATACGCAACAGAACTTAAAAAAATAAATGTAACATTTGTGTTCAAAAATGACTCAAAAAATAGTAAGTCATTAGAGTATTTAAACTTTAGTCAAATTCTTGACATATTTGCACAACTAGCGATAGAATATTGAATTTTTGAAATGTTAGTTTTTTCCTTTTCAAATTCGCCTTTATTAGCTAAAACGTGGCAGTTTTTACTCCTTTATTCTTTAAAAAATAATTATTGATCTCACCAATCCTTTTCTTTAAAAGAAAATCTCCATAGATTATGACAAAATTTTATCTACTTCTAATTATTATTTTAATTGGACTTCTTAGAGGTTTTGCTTCAGGTTTTTATTTTTTAATTTATTTAGGAAAATTTTTCGAAAATTTAACCTAACTTTTTTTTTAAAGTTTTTAATTGGTCTATAGATAATTTGGCACTTGGCTCACTAGAATATTTCTAATTTTATGGTCCATTTTAATAAATAATCCATTCATCAATTTAGCTTAAATAAAAATACTAGTGTTAGACTGAGTGGAAAACCAACTGTTTAATTATCCGCAATTTAGTTAATTCGGTTGAAAATACTGCGGAAACGACGGCTGAATTTGCAAGTGAAATGCAAACTTCTAATTTGCAAATTCAAAACATGACAGAAACGATGGAGAACAAAAATGCTGATCAAACAACAAAAATGACTTTTTCTGCGACAATGCCACCAAGTTCTGAAGTAAATGATCACGCAACTTCTGTTGAAGAGGAAAAGAAAAGGCCAGATGAAAAGGAAGAACCTGAATTTAGGACAGGTTCAACTCTTAACCAAGATGGCAATTTTCGGCGAGGAGACAATGATCAGGCTAAGGAGAGAGTTTTTGACAATATGAATAATATTGAGAAAGAATATAAAATGAATGAAGCTTCATTTAATTCGAATAAGTCTGATGAAAATAGGATCACAGGTTTAGAATTATTTTCTATAAAATTATTGGACTTTTTAACAAAAAAACAAAATAAAATTAAATACAATTTAGCTCAACAAGTGAGAAATAATATTAATGGAGAAATGGAGCGTATTGAGGTTTAATTTTAATGAAAATATTTAACAATTAGTAAAAATTTAGGCAAAAATGGATGATGAATTTATTGGAGAAGAATCTTATGCTTTGCATTATTTTGCTATATTTATCTTGTTGTTTGCTCTCATTTATTTGGGTTATCACAGTCGAAAGAGGATTATTGGTTTATTTTTTTAGTTTTTTAATATTTTCTTTTTTAAAATATGGGAGTCTACACATTTTTCTTGGTATTTTTTGTGAAATGCTTGTTTTAAAATTTTTTAAAATAAAGACAATTTACTTTGAATTAAAAAACTCAATACTTAATTGACTTTTAATTCTTATAAATTTTAAATACTAACATAAGTCAAAATTTTATTAAATATTTTTTTTATTATGGCATTATATAAATTTTTTTATTGCTAATGGCCCCTGTCTTGGTCTTTTTCCAAATTTTTAGTATCAAACTGAAAAAAATATTTAATTTTTAAATAATCTTTTTATTATTTAACTATTTAAAATATATTTTAAGGTTATCTAGTCGAAGGAAGGAATAATAATACTCGTGGAGTCAGATATTGTCGATTGAGTCAATCCGTCAATGCTGCAAATATTTAAATAAAAATGTGAGTAATAATATTTTTGTAAAGACTCATACAATTTTTTTAAATTAATTTAATTTTTTCTAACATTTTATTTTTTAGAGTAATTGTAATATGCTTTTCATGTGAATTTGGCCAATATTTTATTTCAAATTGTTTTTCTCGGCCATTCCGCAACCAGTTTATTATAAATAAAAATACTTTTAACGGGTTTTTTACTTATTTTCCTTCTCTTTTTCTTTATTTCTTTCCCATTTATCATTAATCACATTTTTAGCCTTTGTGTTCTTTTTTTAATGTTTGTAAGTAGTCCAAACTGTTTTAACTACTTTAAATTTTGGATTAAATTGTCAATAATCTTTTGAGTTTTTTTTTAATTTAATTGAGTTAAATTTTTTGGAAAATTTCACAATTTTATTATTGAAAATAAAACAGATTGGAAGTAATAAAAAATAATTTATGAAGGGACATTAATGAATAAATATATTTAAAAAAACAAATTTTTTAATTAAAATAGATTTAATTTAAGAAAAAATTTTAATTGAATATAACCTATTTATATTTAAATATAAATAAATTTTTTATTATTTTTTTAAAGAAATAATTATTTTATTTTATATATTTAAAAGGGTACCTCACCCTTTAAATGATCAGTTCAATTATATTTTTCTGTTCCCTTTTATTTTCTATTTTTGTCCAAATAAATAATTAAGATATAAATAATATAATTTTTTAAAATAATTTTTATCTAAAAATTTCTTATCTTTTTTTTGAACAGGTAATCCCTGTCACTGACAGATGGTGTGATTATGAAATTAAAATAACGAAAGAGAACTGTTTATTTATGTGTTTGTCATTTCTTCTTTTTATTTAATAATATTTACAGCTGTTATTGCCCTATTAAAAAAAACAATTTTTGGAACGTTGTTCTCCGTTCCCTTATTTTTCTTTTAAAAATTAATTATACTTTTAAAAATAATAAAAGATGTTTACATTTAAAATATTCTCTTTTTCTGATTAATTTTTTTGATATTAATTAATCATGAGAATAAAATATATTAAAAATATATATTTTATATAAACAAAAAAGAAAGACCTTTTTATAGAAATTTACAATTTAAAAATTATTAAAGAATTGGATTTATATTTTTATCATTAAAAAAAATTTTAGTTCCTTTTTAATTTTTTAATATTTATTTCAGTTAAATAAAATAAAAAAAATGACTGAAAAAGTGTGATTATGTGAGAAAATTAAATATTTGCTTAAATTAAAATGAGCAATTAAACGAAAAAATATTTTAATTTTTTATTTAGAATTTAAATTGTTAAAATATAATAATAATAATCTTTCAATTCTAAAAATAAAATAATATAAAGATCAAATAAAAATAAAAAACGAATCAATATAAAAACAGGGAAAAAATAAAATAATATACAAAATAATTGAATTATATTTAAATGATAACAAGCAAAATAAAATATATTTTTAGGGTAAAATAATTAAATCTTTTAAGAGGTAATTTTATTTTATTTTTGCTTGTTTTATTTATTTATTTTAATTATTTTTAACTAATTTATTAATTGTTAATGTAGCATTAGTAGTAGGTATTTTTGTTGTATTATTATTATTAATTATTTTCTTTCTTCTAGGTAATGATTTTTTCATTATTGTAGTATTAGTAGAATTATTATTATTATTATCTTCAATAGTATAATAAGAAGGTGGTTGAAGATATGTTGAATAATAAAGTCTTCTTCCATTCTTTGGTGTTGTTATTGTATTATTATTATTATTATTAGAATCTTCTTTATTATTTAATGAAGAATTATTTATTGATAATAATTTATCATTATTTTCTTCTCTAAAAATAAAATTAATTTAAATATTTTAAATTAATATATTTTACCTTTTTTGTCTTCTTGCAATTTCACCACTTGCAGCTTTTCTTTTTGCAGCCATTACTGTTAAAAAAGATTCCTTTATATTATTATTATTTTGTCCATTAATTAATAATGAAGGTCTAGGTGGTAATGGTGGTGGTGGTTGAGAAGAATTAATTCCTATTTTTTTATTTAAAGAAGTAAATTTTAAAGGAATTTTTGGTGATCTTCCATTAATTGTTGTTAAAGGTATTGCTGAAGGTATACGACTAGGAAGAGGAAAAATAATATTATTATTATTTAATTGTTCTTCTTCTTCTTTAATAATTGTAGTAGTAGAAGGAGAAGAAGAAATTAAATTATTATTATTATTTAATTGTTTTTCTTCTTCTTCTTTTAATTCTTTTATTATTATTTCTTCTTCTTCTTTTTGTTGTTTATCTTCATTATTCCTTTAAAAAAATATTATTATTATTTTTTAAATTAATTTTATTTTACCAATATTCTTTTTCTTTAATTGGATTGATAACCTCTTCTTCTTTTTCTTCAATTTCAATATCCAAAAAAATTTCATTTTCCAATTTTTTAATTTCTTCACTATTTTCTTTTTTTATTTCTTCTATTAATTTTTCCTCAATTTTATTAAATAAATTTATTTTTTCTTTTATTTCTTCTTCAAAAAATATATTTTCTTCTTTTTTAATTTTTTCTTCTTCTTTTATTTTTAAATTTTCTTTTATTTCATCTAAATCCTTTTTTTGGATATTTTCAATAAATAAATTATTAGGTTCATTTCTTTTTTCTTTATTATTTTCTTCTTCTTTTTCTCCTTTTTCTTTATTTTCTTTTTTATTTTCTTCTTCTATTTCTTTATTTTTAAAATTATTTTTATTAAATTGTTCAGAATTTTTTAAAATAAATTCTATACAATTGTTGCCATTTATTGTATTATTATTATTATTATTAGTTATTGTTGTTGATATATTATTTATTATTTCGTCGTCACTTTCTGCAACTGGAGCTAATCGAGGGACTGAACAAAAAATAAAATAATTTTTAAAATGTTTTAGAAAACTATGTATGAAAAATAAATAAATGAAAGAATTCACCGAAATAAATTTTTTGATTAAATTTTAAAAATTTAAATTTTGAGTCTTTTTGGTGAAATATCCTTAGAGGAGTAAATCTTCTTAAAAACAAGAAGAAAATTAAAAAAATATAATTAAATTCCCTTACTATGTCTTCTATTTCGAATTCTTTCTCGAGCTACAGAAATCATTTTTCTCAAATCATAAAGGAATTGTTCAGCAATAGGTGGTGGTGTTGACATTAATTTAGGTTCAAAGAATTCTGAAAAATAAATAAATTAATTATTTAAATTATTTTATAATTATATTTATAATAAACTTACTTCTACGCATATAAACTTGCATTAAAGGCATTAAAGGAGGCTCTGAAGAAGCCTTTTGTTCTACTAAAGAAACTAAATTAGTAGAAGAACTACTAATACTAATTGGGGTCTTTTTTGTTGTTTTTGGTGATATTTTAATCGGTGAAATAGTCATTTAATAATTAAATATTTATTTATTTTCTAAGTTAAAAAAAGGAAATAATAATATTTTAAAAAAATAAAAAGTTTTCTCAGCTGATCTCTAATCACAAAAATAAATAAATATTTTATAGGGAGAAATATGTAAATAAATATACTAAATAATTTATTTAATTTTTGTTCGTTGCCCTTAATATTTTATTATTTTTATTTTTTAGTGACAACTTTTTATGAAAATAAATATATTTAAATATATTATTTAGGTATATTTGGCTCTTTTTTAAAAGGAGAGTATTTATATAAAAAGATAAGAAGAGAAGGTATATTAAATTAAAGTAATAAAAAAAGAAAAGAAAATGAGTAACCCTTTCCCCTCTTTCTTTCTCTCGAACATTGTTGGGCGGAGAGAAATAAAAAGAAAAGAAAAGGTAAAATAAAGAGAATGTTAGAGAAAAATAAATAAAAAATAGAACAAAAATTAATATATTTATTTTTAGATAATAGAGTACAAAAAATAATTAAATTAAGAAGAACACATGTTTTAAATAATTATTTTCACCTGAATTTCAGGAAAAAAAGCTTATTAAAAAAGAAAAAAAAGCTCTTTTAATTCCTTAGAGAATTAATAGTAATTTTATTTTTTTAATATTTAAATTAAATATTCTCTTTTTATTTTTTAAAATATATTTTAAATAAATCCTCTCAATATTATTATTTTAAATAATTAATTTTTAAAAAATTTGACAATAATTTCTTATTATTTAATTAAAAATATTCTTAAATTTTTGAATTAATTAAAAAAAACAAAATATGAAATGATTATTTAAATGTTATTACTTTCAAATAAATATTTTAAGAAAATTATTTAAAAAAATAAAATTAAAAAAGAAAACTTTTTAATGATGACTCAAAATATAAATATATTATATATATATATATTTAATTAATTTATTAATTTATCAGCGGAAATTACTATAATAATAATATTAATATTATTTTTGATTTCTTTAATTGATTATTAATTAAATAATATATTTATTTATTTAGATGATGTGCGCATTTATTTATATATATTTTACCTTCTTTTTTTATTCTTTAAATTTATCCTCCCAAAAAACGGAAATAATAAAAAAAGATCTTTTTTTAAATTAAAGCGGAAGTGTTCAGAAAAATTAAAAACAGTTGTTTAATTTTTTATAAGTTTAAGACAAAAATGGAATCAAAAAAAGAAGAAGAAAGCATAAATAATTAAAAAAAGAGAATTTATTATATTTAATTATATCTACACTTTTTACTTTTTTTAATTACCCACAAAAACTAATATTTTTAAATTTAAAAAGACTTTTAATTATTTAAATATTTTTAAAAAATAATTATTATTTTCAAAAATATTTACAAATAAATATATTATTTTTTAAAAACTTGTTTACAACAAACCCCCCTTCCCCAACAAACATCAAAATTTAATGATTAATTTTTATAAAATTTAATAAATTAAAAAAATATTAAAATATTTTAATTTTTCTAAAAATTTAATTTATTATTAAATATATTTTTAAACATTTTCTCTCAATTTTATATTTTTTTTAATTTAAAAATAATTAATTAAACATACCAGAACTAAAATAAAGTTTTCTTTTTGTTCCATTTTGTTGTTCTTCATTTTTATTTAAATTATTTATATTATTATTATTATTTTCATTATTTCCACTACTATATTCACAAGATGAAGAAGAAGAAGAAGAATAATATTCATCTAAAGAAGAAGAAAAAGAAGATTTATTATTTCCTTTTTGAGGAGATGTTAAAATTAAAGAAGAAGAAGAAGATTGTTGTTGTCCATTATTATTATTAATTAAATTATTTATATTATTATTTTCTGAACGTATTCCTGCCACTGCTTTAACTAATGCTTGATATCTTAATTGACATTCAGAAATTGCTTTTTCTTTTTCTTGACGAGCATAATGAAAAAATTGCATTTGTAAAGAGTGAACCTATTTTTTTTAAATAATTTTTAAATAAATAAATATTTAAAAAAAATAAGTTGACTATTTTATTTATTTTTATTAATGTTACATTTTTAATTTAAATATTTATATTATTTAAAAATAATTAATTATTTATTTTTAAATTATCACAATATTCACATTTCTTTTTTAAAATTAAACAAAAATATAGAAAAAAAAGAATTTTTGTTTTGATTATTATATTTTATGGAAGAAATAATAAAAAATTAAATTAAATTAATTTTTAAAATTTTTATTTTTGTTCAAGTGATTTAAATATGTTTTTCTTAATACTTAAAAATTTGTTTTTCTCATTTTTTGAAAAAATAAATATTAATTTTATTTTTTTCAAATTTTTATTAAAAAAATAAATAAACCAATTTTCGTTTTTGAACACGCCAACAAACATTCCAAAGAATAATAAAACCAAATAAAGAAAGAAAAAGAAAAATACTCAAAAGAATAATTATAATTACCTTTAAATTAATTTAAATTAAATATTATTTAATTAATTAATTATTTAAACAATTTAAATTAATTTATTTAATTTTAAATAATTAAATTTATATTATTTAAATAAAATACCTCAACTCTTCTTCCTTTTTCTACTTCCATTCCAATATTTTCATTACCAATAATTATTTTTTCTAATTTTTCTTCATCTTTAAATTCTAAAAATAATAAAAAATAAATATTTAATTTAATTATTTTAACCAATTTTTCCTTCAATTCGAAATGTTAAACAAAAATTATCATTTACTCCTCTTTTTGTAGAACATTCTAATTCTATTCTAATAATTCCTCCAGATAATTCTTTTATTTCTTTATTATTTCCAATCCACTAAATTAAATTAAAATTAATTAATTTAATTAAATTAATTAAATACCAATATATTTCCATTATTAAAATTATTATTATTTTTTTCTTCTTCCCATTCTGCCAATTTAAATAATTTTTTTGAAATTTCATTCCATTTTGAATTATTACCAAGAAAATAAATTGTTTTAATTAAACATTTTGGACCTCCACGAGAACGTATTTTTATTCCATTTTCTTTATTTTATTTTTATTTTAATTAAAATAAAATAAAAAAAACCTTTCCAATTAATATTTAAATTTAAAGGTTTTTCTTCTTCTTCATTATTATTTAATAAATTAAATATTGGGACATATTGTGATGATTGTGGAGATAATAATTTTGTTAAATTTTGTTCAAATTTAAGAGAATGACCAATACAATCTTTTTAAATAATTTTTAAATAATTTAATGTTTTTAATTTAAAAATAATAATTTTCTCTTTTCTCTAAATTAATTTTAATTTTTTTAAAATTAAAATAAAACCATTAATTTTAAAAGAACATTTTCCTTCTTCTTTATTATTAATAAAAATAGGTTCATTAATAGGACAATAACAAATACAATTATTATTATTATTATTATTATTTAATTGTTCTGAATATCCTTCTTTTCCAATAATTTCATTACAAGGTTTTTTACAAAATTCTTTTTTTAAAATAATTAAATCTGAAATATTTTTTGATCTTTCAATTATTTTCCAAAATATTAATTTTTGTTTTTCTTCTTTTTCTTCTTTTTCTTTTAATAAATTATTTAAATTATTAGGTATTGTTGGTGAGGTAATAATAAATAAAGGAAATAAAAAAAGAAATAAATTAATAATTAAAATAATATTATTTAATAAAATATTATTATTAATCATCTTTTTTTTAAAAATTAATTTAAATAAATAAATAAATTATTATTTATAAACAATAAAAGAAAAAAATGTTTTAAAAATTGTTTTTTTACTAAAAATTTTAACAATTTTTACGCGACAAAAATAAATGTAAAAAAAAAAAACAAAAAAGAAGCTAAATTAAGGTCAATGTTTTTTTTTTAATGATAAAAATGTAAAAATAAATATTTTGGCAAATAATAAAATATTTATTTAAAAAAATTAAATAAAAATTGATCAAATTTTAATTAATTAAGTTAAATTATTTTAATTAAATTTATATTTTTTAATTTTTTTGCAGGTGTAGAAAATTAAAAATAAAAAGATGATGAGAGAGAGATAAAGGGTTTTTTTAATAAAATAATTAATTAATTAATATTTATTTAATTAAAAACCTCTACTTTTATAATATCTCTGTCTTTTGTATAAATAAATAAATAAATTATTTTATTTTATTTACTACAAAACCGCAATATATCCTCTCTCTCTCTCTTTTTCTTTTTTTTTTTTCTTAAAAATAATTCGTACAAAACCATTGGCGCACATTCCAACTGGTTGTTATTTTGATGGCTTAAATATATTATAATAAATAAATAAATAAATAAATAAATAATTGCGCAGAATTTATCTTTAAGAAGGGATATATATTTAATAAAATATATTTTAAATATAATTATTATTTATTTTTAAAATTATTATTAAAATGGAATAAATCTGATAAAATAAAAATATTAAAAATCATTACTTAGTTTAATATAATAAAAAAGTTGAGAAGGTTTTATATAAAAATATCGAATAGAGAAAATTAAAAATAAATAAAATAATTTTAAACAATTAATGAATTAATAAAAACAAAATAATATTGGCATTAATAATAAAAAGTACAATATATTTATTTTATTAAAATTAAAATATTTAAAAATAAAAACGAGAATAATAATAATAATAATAACCTTTTCTATCTAAATATCTGTCGCCATTCAAAAATCTCGGTCAAATCAAAAAGGATAAAAAAATAAAAGAAAGTCATTTCTTAACGGAGAGACCTTATTTAAACATATAAATAAATCAAGAATAAATAAATATAAATTAATTAAAATATTTTTATTTTAATAATTTTGTT
Source organism: Meloidogyne chitwoodi (assembly GCA_015183035.1). NCBI lineage: Eukaryota > Metazoa > Nematoda > Chromadorea > Rhabditida > Meloidogynidae > Meloidogyne > Meloidogyne chitwoodi. The sequence continues at coordinate 1,340,881 of JACZZP010000013.1, forward strand.
TATCTCATTATTTGTTTGATAAAATTATAGGGATTTATTAAAAATAAATAAATAAATTTATTTATAAAAAATTAAAAATTAATTTTATTATTAAGAAAATTAAAAATAAATAAATTTAAAAAATAATATTTAAAAAGCAGACAAATCTGTCTAATATTTTAATTAAATTAATTAGTTTTTAGGTTAAATAATATTTAATTTTATAAAAAATAAATAAATAAATATATATTTATTATTAAAAAATAAAGGTCATTTAATAAAATATTTAAAAAATAAAATAAAAGTAAAATAATTAGTATGCATGCACATACTTTTACTAGACTTTATCCGAAAAACAATCAAAATGAGGATAAAAAGTAGTTTTTGGGGAGAAAAAGAAAACGGAGATTAAATTTTTTAAATAAAAAAATAAATGAAAAAAAAATTTAATATAAATTTTTGCCAAAAAAACAAAAAAAATTTAAAAATTATTGGTCAGATTAATTATTTAAAAATATTAAAAAGTAAAATTTAATTATAAAGATTTGCCTTTTATTAAATTAAATATAATTAAAAATATATTATAAAAATCAAAAAATATTCATTTTTGTTTTTTTAAATTCTTTCAATTATAAAATAATTAAAAATAATTCAGTGAACTGAAAAAAACTTTAATTGTTTTCAAGGATATTAATAAATAAATAATAATATTATTATCAATTATTTAATCATAAATAATAAATTAAAATATATTTTTTATTAAATTAATTATTTTCAAATTAATAATTAAAAATAAAATTAATTTTATTTAATTTTTATCAGATTCTTTATATACATATTTAAAAAAAAACAAAAGAAAATATAAAATTTAAAGTCCCAATAAAATAAAATAATTTTTTTTAAAAAGAAAAAGATAATATTTTTGTAAAATAATTTTATGAAAATATTTTAAATAAAAAAAAAGTTTAAAAAATAATTTTTTAATTTCAAAAACAAAACTCCAATAACTATTAAAGTCTTCTTCTCCTTTAATTATAATTTAAAATAATATTTAAATAATTATTTATTTAATTTAATTTCACAAATCTCCTCTTAATTGTCGTTGTAAATGTAAAATAATTTTGTTACGTTCAGAAAGTTGTTCTTGAAGAGAGGCATTTTGTTTTCTTAAAGTTTCCAATTCTTTAAGGTCCTAAAAAAATATTAATTAATTAATTAATTAAATGTGTGTTTTGAGACAACAAAAATAATTATTAATATATTTAATTAAAAAGAGTTTTCTTCTTCTTATTTTATTAAAAAAAGATTTCTAGTTTTTGACAGTTCTTTCCGTTTTTATAAAGGTTCCAGTTCCATGACATTTTTAAATGTTAACAAATATAGAAAAAAAAAGAAGAAGAAAAAGATGATGGCCAAATATTAAATTATTATTAAATTAAATTTTTGGTAAAAAAAAGATTCAAAAGGGAAAATCATAAAAACTTGGGATTTTACAAATTTTTAAGTAAACAAAAAAATAAAAAATTAATATAAATTTTACTTTTTGAACAGATTCACGCAATTTTAACAAATCAGACCGAAAATCAATGACAAGTGCTGAAGCAGCAGTTATTGAAGGGGTAAAAGAAATACAGTCTTCTGATTTACCCAAATCATCAGCTAAAGGCATTTGCTCTTCTTTAGGACCTTTTCTAAATAAATAAATTAATAAATAAATAATAAATTAAATATACTTTATTTCTTCAAATCCATTTGTAGATGTTGCAGTAATATAATTATTATTATTATTGTCATTTAATTTTATAAATTCAGAAGAAAGCCTAAAATATTTTAAAATAAATTTATTTTTTAATTATTTTATTTAATTTTAACACCTTCAATATATTCTCTCTATCATTTATTTATTTACTAAATATTATATTTCATTTAAAGAAACAATTGGTCAAAATAAAATAATTTTATTATTTCAGAATTTTATTTAATTTAAAAAATATATTTATTTTTTGGCTAACAAATAAGAGAGAGAAAGAGAGTAATTAATATTAAATAATAACGATAATTTAATTCTTTTTAATAAAAAAACCTTTTTCTATTATTTTGTTTTGTAGAAGAAGAATTACCCAAATTTGTTTCATTCATTTTATTTTCCAACATTTTAAGAGAAACTTCTCCATTAAATGATTGTTGTTCTGCAATTAAAAGTAATGAAGATTGAGAAGAAGAAGAATTTATTTTATTATTATTAAATATTATTGGAGTAGAATGTGAATGAACACAAGAAGTTGGTTCATCAATTAAACGAAAATCAGAACCAATAATAATTGGAGAAGTTGTTGTTTTTGTTTTAGTACTTAATAGCATTGTTTTTTGTTGTTGTTTATTATCTCTAAATAAATATATTTTAAATATATTTTTAAAATATTTTAAAAAGATGACACTCAAAATTACTTTTTTTTCTTCTAACAAATCAAAATAAAAAAATGGTAAAAAGAGGTCATAAGTTTATATAATAGATGAATCATATTTTATAAAATTAAAAAAAATATAATTATAATATTTTTTATTGCTTATTTTCAACGTCAAAATATTAAAAAAAAATAAAAATAAATTGATCATAAAAATAAATAAAAGCAAAATAACAGCGATTTTTTAAAGAAAAATATATTTTTGTTGGTAAAAGTGTTGGCCTCCACTTATATTATTTATTTATTTCCTTTAATTCTCTCTTTAAATGGCTTCTATAAAATATTTAACAAAAACATTCTTCTCTCTTAGCTTCTTTTAAAAAAAAAGAATTGTTAAAAAATAACGAGCAGACCCGCGCAAAAATTAAAAAAAAAAATAAATAAAACTCTTTTAATTATATAAATATTTTTACTTCTTTTTTAACCCTTTTACACGTCCAAAATTCTTCATTTCCTTTTTTTCATGTGTCAACTATTTTAGATCGATCAAATTATTCTTCTCTTTCCGTTATTATAATTTAGTTAATTTTTAATAAAAAAAGATCTTAGAATTAAAAATATTTTTTTGCTACTTTTAATATTTTCTCTTCTTTTTAATTAAATAATCGATCATTAAAATTAATTTTTTTTTTAATTTAAAGAAAAATAAGATTTTATATAAATTAATAATTTAATTAAGGAGAATATCCGGATTAATAAACACTTTTTTGGTTTAAAATACTAATAATAAATTAAATCAAAACTTACTTTATTATTTCTTCTTTATTTTTGTTATCTTTTTCTTCTTTTTTATTTGAATCGTCACCCTTTTTTATATTTCCCTTACTCGTTACAATTGCTTGAATGTTTGATTTTTTATGTGACAGCCGGGCCACCAATGCTGGACGTTGAAAAGAAGAAGAAGACTTTGACTTTAAAGAAGAAGTACCATTTATTAATGTTGTTTTTGTTACTATAAGAAATAAAATAAATATATAAAAAATACACACATTTAGGTATTTTAAACCTTTTAAATAAATAAATAAATAAATAAACAATTAACTAAATAAATTAAAGAAAAAAGTAAAGAAGAGTATTTTCTTTTTTTAAATAGGAATGAAAATAAAATAAAAAATAGGCTAAAAATTATTTAATGTAAATTAAATTAAAAAGATATATAGAGAATTTAAAATAATTAATTAAAATAATTTTATTTATTTTTTAATTTAATTTTCTGAATTAAAGGGCTAACCCTTATTATTATAATAATTAATTCTCTCTTTTATTATAAAAATATTTTAATTTATAAATTCTTAAAAGTTGCGGAGTTTTAAAAAAGATTAAAACCAAATGAAATAGAAAAATAAAACTACAAGAGTAAAATAAAAATAAAATAAAAATAAAGGAAGGATTCTCGCATTTCTACTCGGCAAACAATCCCTTCGGGAGTAGTGAAAATGAGAGAAGAAAATTAAAAGAAAGAAAAGATGTGTTTGGGATAAATAAATAAATATATTTATTTATTTTTAGGATGTGCTTGATAGTTAGAAAAGAAAATAAAAATATGCTAGAAAACAGAAAAAACCCTCTAAAGTATTTGACAAAATAAATAATTTAATTTAGCTGAGAAAAAAAGTGAATAAAAATTTAAATAGACTAGAAGTATAGAATTAATTTATTATTATTTTTTACCATTTTTAGATAACTTTTTTTCCATCTTTTCTCCACCACTCCCATTAATTAAATTCTTTTGTTGTTGTAATTCTATTTTTTTATTTTTATTTTGTTCATTTACTAATTTTTTATCTTCTTTACGTCCAAATCTAGAATTTGTTCCAAAAATAAATCCTCCTCCACGTTTTGTATTAAAATTTATTTTATTATCTTTTCCATTTTTTAATAATGATTTTGGGGGAAATCCTACAGGAAATTGTTCTACTGCTGGAGAATTAGCAACACAAGAAGATTCACTTTCTGCTAAAGGAGCTTCAAAATATTTGTTGTTTTGTACTGTACGTACAGAATTATTAATTGATCTAAAAAAATTAATTATAGATCTCTTTTTTAAAATTTAAAAATTCGGAAAAAATAAGAGAATTATAAGGGAAAAATAAATATTTTATTAAATTCTTTAAAAATCTATTCTATTAATTACTTTAATTACCTTAAATGTGCTGGAATAAAAGATGATTTTGTTGTCTTTGGCTGATTTTTGGAAACATTATTAAAACCAATTTTAGTGCTTGTTGTAGAGCCTTTTTAAATTAATTTATTTTTTAAAAGAAATAAATTAAATAAAAATTGATTACTTTTCTCAGTCTCCTGTTGTCTATTTTGAGGAGCATTAGCACTATGTCCTCGTCTACGTAATAAAGGACTAGCCTCACAAACTCTGTTAGCTACCATTCGTAAACTTCTTGTTGAAAAAACCTTTAAAACATTTTTAAAATAAAAATAAATAATAAAAAACAAACCCTTCTTTTTCCTGATTTTTCTTCTATTTTTTGTTTTATTTCTTCTTTAGGCTCTTTAATTTTTTCTTGGTTATCATTATATTTTTTCACATCAACTTCTCCAAAAGAAACACTCACAGCAGATCTTGTTTGACGTACATTCTAAAAAGAAAAAATCAAATAAAAATATTTGGGAAATCTAATAGAAGTAAAATTGATTTTAAATGTATTTTTAAAAAACACAATACATCTAAAAATGTGAGGAACAGATGGAAATTGAAACTATAAAGAAACTGTCCCCAACAATAATAAAACTATAAACTATTTTATAAATTAATTAATTAATATGTTATACCATTTCTGATGAATTTTGTTTAGAATCTAATGAAGAAGAGCCCAAAGGTGGAAAAGACTGAGGTGATTTACGAAGAGAAGGAAGAAGTACACGAGGAGGTGAACGACTTCGACGAGTTGTTGTAATTGTAGTTATTTTTGTAACAGAATCACCAACAGAGGAAATTGGAAATTCCTCAGATGAAGGAAGTTTTTGAATAAAAGGTAAATGTTCTTTTTCAGGTTGTGATTGATAAAAAGAAGAGAAATTCGGATTTGTCACTTGCAATTTTCTAAATTTTAATAAATTAGAGAATTTTTAAAAATTATCTTTTAACCAAAGAAAAGTACTAGTTAAATTAATAATAAATATTATTACCCAATATTTGTTTCCAAATCAATGGTTGATGAGGCAATATTATTCTTTTCTTGTTCTTTAATGTTTTTTACTTCATTTAGACCTTCAATATTTAATTTTTCTTCTTCTTTTTGGTTTTCTTTTAACTTTTCAATAATATTCTCCTCTTCTTTTTCTGGTGTCCAAATGCAATAAGCAAGTTCTTTTTGAGGTGAAAGCTTAGGATAATTAATTTCATTATCATCAACAAATTGCACTTGTTTAGTTGATAAAAGTTGAGATTCTTAATAAATAAAATTTAATATTTTAAAATAAATTATTAACCTTTTTCTTGACTAAAAAATTCATCTGGAGGCAATCTTCTAAGGCCTCCTCCTCCAGGAGAACAAAGAACCAAAGTAGTTGTTGGAGAACGTCTTGGAATAAGAAAAGTCCTTTCAGAATTATCATTTCTTCCTCTTTGTTCTTCCATACTTTTTGATTTTGGTATTTCTTCATTAATTTTACGATGAGGAATACGACTTTTATGTCCAATTTCTAAACTTCTACTCATTGGCAATTCTCCACCAACATTTTTACTAAAACTTCCTCCACTTTTAGTACTAGTCAAACGACTTAGTCTGTTCTAAAATAAATATATTAATTTAAAATTATTACTTAAAATTATTATATTTATTAAAAAAAACCTTAACAGAATGTGCAACTGACATAAGTGGACTTTTTGGAGGTCTCTGTTGCTTTTTCTCTTCATTTTCAAAATCTTTCTTTTCCTTTTTTTTAACAAACTTTGGTAGTCGACTCGTTTTTGTTGTTTCTACAATTGTTGTTGTAGAAACTCCCATAACCTAAAATAAATATTTTTTAAATTTCTTAATTAAAAAATTAACATCATCATCTGTTGTCATTAGTTGGTTTGGCAAAGGTTCATCTATTGGATTATTCTCATCAATTATTTGAACTGTTTGTAATTGTAACCCATTACTTGGTCTTCGAGCCAACATTGATTGACTTGATTGAATTGATTCGTTAGAACGTGATTCAGGAATTGGGGGAATTGCTCTATTTAAAGGTGGTCGAGGTCTATGAGTTTGAAATCCGTAATGAGAAATCTTAAAAAAAAAGTTAAAATTAAAAGATAATTTTCCTCTTATTTAAAAAAAGTCGATATAAAATAAAAAAGTGAGAAATAATCAAAATGACAAAATTATGTTAAAATAAATAATTTTGAATATTGTATACTGTAATTTTAAATTTTATTTATTTTTTTAATTAAAAAAAAATATTTTTTTACCAGTGATTGTTGTTCTATATTTATTAACATTGGTTGTTCAACTTCATTATCTTTACTAATCAATACATTAGATGAAGGTGGTAAATGTGGAAAATGTAAAATTAATTGTTCATTTTCATTATTTTGTTGTTGATCATCATTAAAAGGAAATGTTATTATTTGTCTATTATTAGGAGTTATTACTCCCCCACCAGCAGTTGATGAAGGTGTCCATAAAGATGATGGACTTATACAACTTCCTGCTGAAGAAGGTGGAATAGTTGTTGTGGGGGGACGAGTGCCTGCTATTACCATTACAGCACAATGAGTACGTGGAAATGCTGGAATCTAATATTAAAATATTTTTAAAAATATTTTAAATCCTCTAAAATAAAAAGAAAAATAACAAACAGAAATTTGGACAGATGAAGAATTACAAGTTTGTGAACAACAACTAATTGGAGAACCAGGAGATGCAGCCGCGCGTCTAAGTCCACGAAAAGGGCTAAAAAATTAGAAAAAATAATGAAAATATTTAAATAAAATATTAAAAAATAAAAGATTTAAACAAAAAAAATATATTTTAAAAATAAAAAAACAAATCTTAAAAAGAAAAAAAATAAAACAAAAAAAAAGAAAAGCAATTGCGGGGATTAATGTGACCTTTTTTTAGTCCCTATAGAGAAAAGAGAGAAAATGAGAAACTAAAAAAATGCCAGCGGGAATTATACTAAATATTCATATATTTTTTTATTTTTATTTTCTCATTCTTTGATGGTGTCCATAGCAAATTGTCAAAACATTCAAATAAAAACAATTCCCAATAGAAATGTTTTTGTAACAAATTTTTACTTTTTATTTAAAAAAATTAAAAAAAAACAACAAAAATCAGTTTAAAAAAATAAATAAATATTAATAGTTAAAAGTATAAATAAATAAAAATATTTTTTTAATAAATATTTAAGTTGAAAAATAAAATAAATAAATATTTTTAATATTTTCTAAATTTATTTAATTTTTTTTATTATGAAAAATTCAAAATAAAATTAAAATAATTAATTTGGTTTATTTTTTAGTTCCCCTATTTTTTTCCATTTTTTACCGTCTTCGACGTTTTCCACTTGGCCAAATCCTTTCCAAAAGGCTCTTCATTCATTTGTGCTGATTAGTTAATTAATTAAATATTCAGAAAATTTTAAAATAAATTAAATAATTTTTTTATAATTTTTTAAATAATATTTAAATAAATTTAGTATTCTATTTAACATTTTTTATTACTAAAATAAAGTAAATTTTATATATTTTTAAAATTATTTAAATAATTTTAAAAATTACAAAAAAGTTAAAAAGTTAATTAAAATTTATTTATTTTAATTATTTTTAATTATTAAAATTTTATAAAAATATTTATTTTTAATAAAAATTCTAAAATAATTTATTTATCTTTCCAATTAGCCAAATGTAAGTTCTAAATTTTAAAAAAATAAATGAAAATTGTTGCCTAGCAAAAAGTGTAAAATAATGAAAATAATGAAATAAAGGAAGATAAAAAATAATTAAAAAATAAATTTTTATATTATTTTTATTAGTTGGCTAAGAGATTTATTACAAAATATTAAAAAAAACTTTATTTACTAAAAATAATATAAATGGTAAAAATAAAATAATTCTAACAAATTGGTGGGAAAAATAAATAAATAAATAAATATCGATAAAATTAAAAAAGAATTGCAAATGATGGGAAGAAAATTTGCAAAATTTAAAAAATATTTTAATATTTTTTGTTATTTTAAGTTAAAAAAAATAAATATTTAATTTTAAGTATTTCTCAACTTTCACAATAGTGGGTAAAAATAAAAGAATAAAAATGAAAAAAAGTGAAACAATTCAAATATATATTTTTATTTATTATTTTTACTTATTATGGGAAGCTTTAATATTTGTTAGTATATAAAGAGAATTTTAGATAAAGTGGATAAGATAAGGAGACAAAAAATAAAAGAGAAATATGTACATAGACAACAACAACACTTTCTCTCTCTTTCTCTCTCTCTCTCTCAATACTTTATTACACAAAAAATAATAAAAATAATATTATTAATAAATATTTATTAAAAAATTAACATAAATTCCTTTTATTTTAAGAATTTTATTTTTCTTTATTTTTATATAAAAAAGAGATAAAAAATAAAACATTTATAACTCAAATAAATAAATAAATAATTTTAAAAATTAAATTAAATTAACCTATGCATAGATTTTGTTGTTAATAAAATTAAAGAAAATTTTTGATTAAAACTTTTATTTTTATTTTCTTCTTTTTCTTCTCTTTTTTCTAAAATAAAATAAGGAAAAGTTCTTTTTTTGTTGTTTTTTATTTTTTTAAATAATAAAAAAGGTTTTTTAATAATTTGTTGATTTTTTTTAATATTTAAATTGGCATCCATCAACTGCCCTTTACATGCACCTGAATAATGAAAAAAGCAGTTAATTTAATTAAAATAATTAATTAAATAAAAATAATTATTTTAATAAAAATAAATAAATAAATATATTTTTAAATAAAAATAAGTAAAAAGCTTTAACAAAATAGATAAATATAAAAGTTTTTTTTTAAAGAAGGATTTGTGGATATTATTTTGATATAAAAGAGAATTATCTAAAGAAGAAATGAAGATAGTATAAAATTGAATTTATTTTTATTTTTTAAGAGAATTTTGTTATTTTTTTAGGCAACGAATAAATTGATAAAAAAAAATTAAATTTATATAAAATAAAATAAAAATATTCTAAAAAATAGAAAAAAGCTTCAAATATAATTAAATAAAAATTATTTAATTTATTAATGTTTTTTTAAATAAAAAAAATAAATTTTAAGCTTAAAATTTAAGTAAAAAATAAATATTTATATTTTGCGATTTTTGCTCTCCTTAAAAATTTTAAAAAGAAAATATTTAAAAAAATAAACATGAAAAATAACCTTAGAAAAAATCTTTTTTCTCAAAATAAATACAAGTCCCCCCTCTGTTCCTTTTTTTGTTCACATTTCCTTTTTCTTCTTTCTACTTATTATGGCTAACAATTTCTCTCAATATGAACAGTCAATATAGACTTGGCAAGTTTTGTTAGAATTATTTATCCTTTTTATACTTTAAAAAGCAGTAAATTACTTTTGAGGGAAATAATGTAAAAAAAGAAAGGTGAATAAATGAGTAAAAGAAAAGGAGAAAAATAAATAGCCTTTGGCTAAAATTATTTTTAAAAATAATTTTAAATGTAAAATAAAAAAGTGAGATATATTATTTATTTTAAAATGTTAAAGGCTTTAATAAATTATTTTTTAATTTTTAATAGGAAAAAAATTAACAATTTAAAGAAAAAACATTTTTTAAAAGTTTTTCGAAAGTATGAGTGACAAAAAAAGCCAAAACATTTAAAATTATAAAATTAAAAAAAAACAAAAATTAAATTTAAAAATAGTTAAGTTAATAATAAAATATTATTTTTTAAAGTTAATTATAAAAGTAAAATTTCTTTTAGAAATGTTGGGGATTTCGCAATAATTTTATGAAATAGTTTTATTATTTAAAAATATTTGGCTATTAATCTTGAATTTTGAAAAGATAAAAAATTAATTAATAAAATATTATTTATAAAATAAAATCTTCTTTTTTATTTAAAAAAGTAAAGATGTACTTTTTGCCAACAAATAATTTAAATAAATATATTTATTTTTTACTTTTTTTATTATTTCTTGTCAATATAAGTCTATAGGCTTTATATAGCTGACACGTGTACATATATGCGCAGAAAAAATCCTATATTAATATTTAAAAAGAGAATTAATTTGTTAAAGAGGAGAAAATATGTAGAAGCCACAAATTAAAAAATAATAATACTTTATAATTTTTTAAAAAATAATTACTAATTCTTTATTTTAAATTATTATATATTTTTAAATATTAATATTTTAGGTATAATTAATTTTGATTGAAAAATAAAACAGTAAAATTTCAATAAAGTCTGAATTTTAGTTAAATTATAACTCTGCAATCTAATTTATTTAAAAAAACTTTTAATTTTTTTAAATAAATTAAATCCAGTCTAATCATAACTAAGTAAAATTATTTAAATTATTTAAAAATAAAATATATTTTTATATTTTAAATATTCAAATTTTATATTATTTTTTATAAATTAGTAGTCAAATTAGGGAAATATGTCCACATTCTGTGTTAAATGTTGAAAATGCTTCAAATGTTGAAAATAAGTCAAAAAGTAATGGGTAAAAGCAGCAATAGTCACCATTGAGTTTATTTTTATTCTTTGTAAAAAAAAAAGAAAATTTATGCATAGAATAAAGGGGAAACACATGCCATGCCAATGACGGAAATAGTATGTATGTATTTTTATAAAATGGATAAGTTTTTATGCGCACATTTTAAATTATTTAAGCAAAAGAGAAGGACAATAGGTTAAAATTTGGTATAATTTATAGTATTTATTTTTTGGATTGTTTTGCTTTTAGCCATCCTGTGTGTTAAATTATTTTATTTTTGATAAATAATTTAAAGCAACATTATTTTTATAATAATAATTTAACTTTTCTTCCAACAAAAAGTTTTTGTAATTTTCGGTTATATATACGGAGTTTTGCAGACATTTCCTGAGGACTATTTTTGCAGATATTTTATAAAAAATATGAGACAATATAAAAAATAAATCAATTTAATTCCCAATACATACCCAAGCATTCATCACTTCTTCAAAAACATTCCAATCACCAATCTTCTTCACCTGTTGGCAAATTCAAAATCTTCATTTTCATAACGGATTACCAAATTATTCCTCACAATTCCTTACAAGGGAACATCCCGAACTGTCAGTGCGAATTTGATATATTTTTTAGTCCAATGGAGAGCAACCCCGACTTCCTTTGTAAATAAGTTTCCCTATGGTTTTTCAATCTTTGGGGACCTATAACTTGGCCCATTGTTGTTTCCGCGGACTAGTTTTTATGTCATTCGACTCAGCTCGACGAGCTCTTTCGTATGACATATAACTCGTCCGAAATAAAAAAAGTATGGAAACTGTAGTCAGGCCAAAACATAAAAAAGAATTGTATTTTTGTTTTCTCCAAATCTTGCAGAGATGCAGAAAAATTACGAAGGCCTGCCATAACAAAGAATTTTTATTTCTCAAATCCCAATCAAAAAAATCCTCCTAAAAATTTTAATAAACCAATAATCATTTTTTGATTTTTTCGAATGCTTTTCTTCTTTCTTCTTCTCTTTTTCAATTGCTTTGAACTTCTTCTTCTCTTTCTTTTCTTCTATTTCTTCCGTTAACTTGTTTAACTCCTTAATGACCTCATTTAACTTAACACTCATTTTGTTCAGGTTATTTTCAACCTAAAGGAAATATATAGTGAGTGCTCAATTAAATTTATTAAGTGCTTATGTTAGTGGATGATAACTGAGTGGCAAAGGTGGTTAAGAGGTCTAGAATAATTTTCATTCCCGGACCTATCACCACTTGTTTTATATTTTAAAGTTTAAACCTTTTCCAAACGCTTGTTGACATCTACCAAATTCTCTTCTGATTTTGCTAGAGAAATCTGAAAAAACAAAAATATTCTATACGTTAAATAAATTACTTCCAAAATAGAGACACGCCCCGGCGGTTTGTCATAGACATGCTTATGATAAGGATTAGTGATAAGAAAAAACAAATATCAGATTCGTAATCAGCGCCCTCGAAAACCCATAAAAACACATTTTTACTATTCCTCTGCGATTATTTAGGATGGCGCCCAATTGGTGAATAGGGACACGCCCGATTGGTCGCGGGCCGACTGGTCGCGGCTGACTGGTCGCGACTTATTGGTCGCCGGCCGATTGGTCGCGAGGCCGACTGGTCGCCGGCCCGCGACTGCCTATTTTTAAATTTTTTTAATTTTTTCTCATTCCATAATAGAAAGAATAAAGGGCTGTTTTTTGAATACATAAACCCTTTTTCTTGAAACCCTAGTTTTGATTATTTCAATTTTCAGTTTAAATTTATAAATGCCTGAAAAACAGAAAGAGAAGAAGCACGTCTATGACAAACCGCCGGGGCGTGTCTCTATTTTGGAAGTAATTTATTTAACGTATAGAATATTTTTGTTTTTTCAGATTTCTCTAGCAAAATCAGAAGAGAATTTGGTAGATGTCAACAAGCGTTTGGAAAAGGTTTAAACTTTAAAATATAAAACAAGTGGTGATAGGTCCGGGAATGAAAATTATTCTAGACCTCTTAACCACCTTTGCCACTCAGTTATCATCCACTAACATAAGCACTTAATAAATTTAATTGAGCACTCACTATATATTTCCTTTAGGTTGAAAATAACCTGAACAAAATGAGTGTTAAGTTAAATGAGGTCATTAAGGAGTTAAACAAGTTAACGGAAGAAATAGAAGAAAAGAAAGAGAAGAAGAAGTTCAAAGCAATTGAAAAAGAGAAGAAGAAAGAAGAAAAGCATTCGAAAAAATCAAAAAATGATTATTGGTTTATTAAAATTTTTATGAGTATTTGCTTTTCTGTCAATTTTTTTGTCAAATAATCTTGTAATCGAATGCATCTGTTCAGCTCATATTTGTATACCATTTCTTAAATCTACATGTTCACAAACAAAAAGAAATGTTTTTCTAAATTGATGCAAACGAAGATGGCGACGACGTTCTAAAAGACCATATACTGAAGTGGAAGAGGTGTCAGTTGCAGGTGATGAAAGAATAGTGACGAGACGTTTCTAAATAATAAAAAAATGTTAACATAAGCAAATTTTTCATTAAAAATTCTTTTCAAAAAATTGTACAAAATTATTTTTAAATTTAACATTTAATTCATTGCAAAGTCCATCAGATAGAAGTGCACGTGAGTTAATATGAACATCACCACCTAATTCTTTAATACATGTTTGTGCAATACCCATAGCTAAACGAGATATTTTGTATGTTAATTCAGCGAGTCGACGCCTTCGTGAAATATCTGCAAATTGTTCAATTCGGATTTTATCAACCCAAACTGATTGAGAATCAGAAGAAAAATATTGGTTAAGTTGATCCATTTCATCAAAAATTGCACGAGGGATTGCCTAAAAAATTAAAAAACGTAATTTGAAATATCTTTTAGAAGGTGTAAAACCTGAACAACTCGGTCATGCGCCTAGTCGGGCGTGTCCCGATAAATGATGGCTGACTGCCTACCGTCTCTCCGACATTAACCTCATTATTTTCTCTTATAAGGAAGAAAAGAGAAAGAAAAGTAAAGAGAGACAAGAGGAAAAGTCGCTCATTTCTTTCTTTTTACCCAGTACTCTATCGCTCCCAAAACTTTGAACGGCTATTTTTTAGTTTGGGTGTCGGAGCCAAAAATTGGCAATATGTTATCGACCCTGCTCTATACGATCGTGCAAAAAAAATCGAAATTCATAGTTACAGTTCGTGAGTTCCCTTGTTAGATAATTTAAAAAAACTTCGACTATTTCTAAAGACGTTTCCAACTGTGAAACAATTTCAATATTTTTGCTTTGAATAAATTTCTGATTTTTTATTTTATGTATTTTAGTTTAAAATGCAGAATACTCGGCTGCAGCAATGCCTTAAAAATTTACATAATTATACAATCACTGGCAATTGTTTACTAGCAGAACTTTATCGTTTATCACTTATTACTCCTATTGATTTTCTAAATTTTCAAACATCACGTTTTTCTAATTTGTTAATTGACTTCTCTTACTTTGAAAACCGTGTGTCTTTTGATAAATTTACAAGACAAACAGAGGTTAATTTTTATAAATATTTTTTTAATGTTTTCCAATAATTTACTTTAAATTTAATTCGAATGAATTAAATTTAACAATTTATTTTAAAGTTGATTATTAATTGAATTATTAATTTACATAAAAATATTATTTTCCAGGAGGGTCGTCAATTAGACGAAAATTTTTTTGCCACTTTCACGCCTTTTTTGAATTCATTTGCGCGCTTTTTTGATCAATTTTACATTTTACTTACAGATTTTATTGAGTTTGTAACTAAAAATTATGTTTGATAAAAATATTTTTAATTAAATTTTAGCTTCTCATTGGAATATATTAACAGTTGGAATGAACTTTTTACTCGTCACAAATGTATTGATGAGTTGAGAATGCTTAGTGCACAACTTCTATACATTTTGGGTCTTTTGCTGGTTTTATTTGACTACAAATTTCCTGCAAATATTCGAGAAAGAATTTTCGTATCTTTATATAGACTTAGGTTTTGTTTTTTAGATTTCTTAAAATATTTTTTTCATTTAGGATGGATTTTGTGCCGAGCAAACTTGAACTACTCGTAAATATTTGTCGAAATCGGAGAGAGCCATTCGAAACTTGTTTAGCGTATGTATGTTTTTTATAAAATATTTTGTAATTTCTAAAGCTTTAAAAGATATTATAATTTATCCCAAAAATTGATTTTTAAAAATTTTATTTATTTTAGAACTCTCGGAATCAATGGCCAGTTTATTAATCAAATGCTCTCATTTTTCCGTTTCTACAAAGGTTCAAGAATTGGATGGATAGAAAATGCTTTATATATTTGTTTATATTTTGAAAAAGATCAACAAACATTAAAAAGTCAATTTTCTATTATGCGTCAATTAATTGATAATTATTTTACTGATCGTTGGATTTTGTATTTTTATATAGATTTAAAAGGTTAAATTATTTAAGTTTAAATAATTCTTTTCAATTTAAGTTAATCTTCATGAAAAATGGGAAGGATATAAAGCAGCTAATGCTGCTCTTTTAAATGTTCGAGAATTGTGGCCAATAACAAAATTAGCCTCTTCACATTTAAATGTTATTCAAGCACCTTGTTTTCCATCAGGTCTTTTAAGCCTAGAAAAATTTGGAGATTATATAAAAATGATTTATGAGTTCAATTCAAGTTTAAAATGGTTGATTTTGCACAGCTCTCAGACTGGTGATTTTTTTTAATTTTAAATGTTTCAAATTAATTTTATTGATATTTTTTAAAAAAAATTAATAAAAAATTTCAGCAAATTCAAAATTTAATTTAACTTCACAAATTAACAAAAATGATTTATTGGATGCACTCAAACGATTGGCACAGTTTGAATTTAAATTTAAACAGGTTTTTACTTACATTTTATTTAATATTTTGTTTCTAAAGGCTGAGAAATATTTGCGTGGAAATAGAGATGAGAGTATAGAAAAACTTAAAAAACGAATTGTTAATAATATATCCCAAATTATTGCTTTTATGCCAGCTTCGTCAGTTTCTACAGATTCTTCTAACTCCAAAAAGACAGGTTATTAAATATTTAAATTCAATTACAATTTTTTAATCATTTTGTTGTTTAGCACGGATTGTCACCTGGCTAGAATCTGTTCGTAGCAGTATTGACCAATTAGAAAACAATTTCTCTGATAATGATAAAACAATTCAATTAATAGAAAATATTTGCTCAAAAATATCCGCAGTTTCTTTTCAACATATTTCTTCTGAATCATTTGACAAAAAGCAGCAAAATTTAATTCTTCACCATTCGCTAGAACTTGCTAATTCAGATTTACGTCGGTTACAAAACATTTTTTCTCTTTATAGAAATAATGTTGACGAAACGACGCAAGAGGAGGTTTCTATCTAAAATAAATAATATTTTATTAATTTTTGAGCATTGAAACTATTTTAAATAATTTCTATTTTATTTTTAGAATACCTTATGCAAATTAACTGATTATTTTTCTACATATTTGTTTCTTTTTGTTGATGAACATTGCTCTCTAATTGAAAAACTTTTGCGTGAAAATCCTCTATCAGTTCGTTTTATTTTTCTCAAATTGTCAGCCGCCGTGAATGGCTTATTTATTTGCGGATCAGAAAATAAAATACCTGAATTATTTTCAAAGAAACTTTCATTTTTTTACTACAAAGTTTTAGAAGTTAAATTACGTTCAGTTGTTCAGGTTTAGATTTTACATTTTCTAAAAGATATTTCAAATTACATTTTTTAATTTTTTAGGCAATCCCTCGTGCAATTTTTGATGAAATGGATCAACTTAACCAATATTTTTCTTCTGATTCTCAATCAGTTTGGGTTGATAAAATCCGAATTGAACAATTTGCAGATCTTTTACGAAGGCGTCGACTCGCTGAATTAACATACAAAATATCTCGTTTAGCTATGGGTATTGCACAAACATGTATTAAAGAATTAGGTGGTGATGTTCATATTAACTCACGTGCACTTCTATCTGATGGACTTTGCAATGAATTAAATGTTAAATTTAAAAATAATTTTGTACAATTTTTTGAAAAGAATTTTTTAATGAAAAATTTGCTTATGTTAACATTTTTGATTATTTAGAAACGTCTCGTCACTATTCTTTCAACAGATCTATCACCTGCAACTGACACCTCTTCCACTTCAGTATATGGTCTTTTAGAACGTCGTCGCCATCTTCGTTTGCATCAATTTAGAAAAACATTTCTTTTTGTTTGTGAGCATGTAGGTTTAAGAAATGGTATACAAATATGGGCTGAACAGATGCATTCGGTTACAAAAGATTATTTGACAAGAAAATTGGCAGAAGATCAAATGGTTTAATTTTTGAAGATTTCTTATCCTTAATCAATTTTTTTCAGTCATCTCCAACTCTTGGCCCCTCCACTGCGGTTTTGTTTTCTACTTTACCTGAAATAAATATTGGCCGCTTCTTTGACTTTATGTTATCCGTCACAAGACCAAAGTTATATTATTTTAAGTTAAGAAAAATACTTTTATTTTTTAGTATATGCATTTATGATCCAGCTGAATCTATTTGGCGTTCTGTTTCTGATCGAAAAATAAAATTTTCATATAATGGATTTGCTTCTCTAGAGGTTTATGCTTTTTATATATAAATTATTTTAAAAATAATTTACTTATTTTTCTATATTATCGTCATATTTTTTATTCAATAGAATGTGTAGATTTCTAGGCAAAATTAAATAATTTTCATAAAAATTATTTTCAGAATTGGATGCTTTTTGGTCTTTCAACGCTTACTGGATTAATTCTTCATAATGAAATAACTACCTTTACTCAAAAACTTGCTTCAAAAAACTTTATTAATACGTTCTTGTCCAATTTTCAATCAACTTCAATTACTGATATTTCAACGCTTCAGAAATTTTTTCAACAACAAAGAATTCCATCTACACAATTTTCAATTGATGGAAATGCTAAAGAAGTGTTACTTTCAATATCTAAAATTGGTCAACTTTATATTCTTCTTGCAAACTTGCATATATTTGTGGATGCTGAGATTAAAAGTCAATTGGGTGTTGTATGGAGAGCATCTAGCAATTTTTGGAGGTTTTTTGATTTTCTCTTATTTTTATACTTATGTTAATATTTTGTTATTTTCAGTGCAATAGAGATTGACAATTCGGATTCTCCTGTTCCTGAATTTTCAGAAATGCTTAATTTTCGGTCAAATGAACTTATTGATTTATTACCAAAGGTTTGTTTTTATTTATGTATATTAAATTACTATTTTTCAGTTAGCTTTTGTTAAGTCTTCAAAATCTATAATTTTTCTACTTTCAATTATGTTACATTTTTTGCAATTTGGAAGTACAAGTTTGTTTAGAATTTTAATATAAATTTTCTTTAATTTTTAATAATAATTTTAGCAATTTCTTCAAATAAGAGACGCGAATTTTTGGACAGTTTTACAGTTATTCAAGGATGCTTTTTATTATTAAAAGAAAATTGTTCAGTTTGGAGGAATATTCCTTATTTACGTTTTAATCGAAATTCACGTATTCCTAATTTTTTAATTAATAAATAATATCTCCTTATTATGGAGTTAAATTAGTTTTTTAAAATTTGCTTGTAATTTATTATGTTGTGATTATATAAATTTTTATTTTTGTCTTTTTTTATTTAAAATATTTATTATTAATTTAATATTTTATTTATTTATTTACATTTGATTATATAAATTAGGGTGCAGCCCCGACCAATTGGTCTGGTTGTCGGGGTTTGGCCTGTCGGTGGAGCCTGTCTGCTGAAATGTCGGGGGACGGAATTGTCGGGGTTCGGGTCGGGGGAGGAGAAAAGTCGTGGGACGGGGCTGCACCCTAATATAAATATAAAGAGCATAGTACATTTATCAAAATGAGTTTTTCTTTAAGCATTTTTCGGGCGGTTCTTTTCTTGGGGGTAATCTTTATTCTAGAATATAAAGGTCAATTACAATTGATTTTTCTATGCTTGAGAACTTACTTTTTTATAATTTTAAATAATTTTTCCTTTTTTACAGATTAAATAACGGGTAATTCAATCGTTATTTAGTAGAATGTCTGAAACTAATTTCGTCCTAAATTTTTTTTCCGGTGGCGTTGGGGGATGCTGTGCTGTTGTAGTTGGTATATTATTTTATATAAAAATTATTAAGAAATTTGTTTTTAGGACATCCGTTCGATACAGTTAAAGTACGACTTCAAACAATGCCAAGACCGTTAAGTGGCCATAAACCATTGGTTTATTTTGTTAAAATTTTTTTGAAAAGTTTCTTTTTAGTATACCGGTGCTATGGACTGTGCCCGGCAAACGGTTACAAAAGAAGGATTTTTTGTAATTTTTTTAATTTAAAAATAATGTGAATTTTTAATTTTTAAGGCTCTCTATAAAGGAATGGCAGCACCATTAGTTGGTGTTTCCCCGTTATTTGCTGTATTTTTTGGTGGAACAGCCGTAGGAAAATGGTTGTTACAAAAAGATCCTAATAAAAAACTTTCTTTTGCTCAAAATTTTACTGCAGGTTTTTGATTGTTTTTTTTTATTAAAAAATTTAAATTTTAGGGGCAATTGCTGGAATTTTTACAACTTCTGTAATGGTTCCAGGCGAGATCTAAACTTTTAAGCGAATCTCAATTTTTAACATATTTTAGGAGAAAGGATCAAGTGTCTTCTTCAGGTTCAGCATTCGGGTAGTGCTGCTCAAAAATATAGTATGTATTGATAAATAATATTTCATTTCCCTCGTAAATCTTGCACTGATAAATTCTTTAATAATAAAAAAATTATTCATAATTTTATTAATTTTAGATGGTCCAATCGATGTTATCAAAAAACTTTACAAAGAAGGTGGAATTCGAAGTATTTATCGAGGAACAGGAGCAACACTTTTGAGAGGTTTTTTTTTAAAATAATTTTTTTTTTAATTTATATTAATTTTTTAACAGATATCCCTGCAAGTGGAGCTTATATTTCTGTTTATGAATATTTAAAGGCTAAGTTCTCTGGTGAACAAGGAAAATTGACACCAATGACTACGTACTTAATATTTTCATTTATTAATTAACTTTTAATTAAAATTATAAAATAATTTAAATTTGTTTAAATTTAAGTTTGATGGCTGGTGGTTTTGCTGGGATTGCTAATTGGTCTGTGTGTATTCCAGCTGATGTAAATTTTATTTTTTATCGAAAATAATTTGTAAAAAAATATTTAGGTAATGAAATCACGTTTACAAACAGCTCCAGAAGGAAAATACCCAGGTTATTAAAATTATTTTTAAAAAATGTTAAAATTTTAAATATAAATAAGATGGAATAAGAGGAGTTTTTCGTGAAATTATGCGTGAAGAAGGTCCTCGTGCGTTATTTAAAGGGTTTGCACCTGTTATGTTAAGGTAAAAAAATATTTTTTAAAATATATTGAAATGTTTTTTAGGGCATTTCCTGCAAATGCAGCATGTTTTTCTGGATTAGAATTAACTCTTTGGCTGTTCCGTAATTTACATTTGGGTTAAAATAATAAAAGGAATATAAATGTATTTTTTAGAAAACTTTGTAAAATCAAATAATTTTTTTTTTACATTTTCCAGTATTTGTGTGTTATAAAATACAATTTTAAATTGTTTTATTTTAACTATTATGTTTAATGGAAATTAAAATATTTTAAATTATATGAGTTAGATCTTTTGGTCCTCTCTTACTTGTAAATATTTCTGACTAGATAAACTTTGTTCCAAAAAAGTAACTATCTACATATACATATATAAGTTTAGAAATGTGTAAATTATATTTTTCAAAATTCTTCCTCAAAATATTTAATTTTACCTTTATATAATAATAAATAAAGAGAAAGAAATGAATGAATTGTTCGATTCAATTTATTTAATGTTAAAGAATGTAGTCTCACAGGAAATGTATTTAACGGTATATATATCTATTTAATACAAAAAATAAAAAAAGGTTAGAGGGATAGAGACTTGGTAACCACCAATGACAAGATGGAAATGAAAAAAGGATAAGGTAATGTTGTGGGTAATAGGCACAAGGGGAATATAAAATATATTTATAAATATATTAGAAGAGGTAAATATGAGATTTTAATAATTATTTACAAAATTATTATATATTTTTTATTTGTTTTTTAAACTTAAATATTCTAATTATTTAAATTTAATTATTATAAATTAATTAATTATATGGTCAACCCTTTATTTTTATTTTATTCTTTGTTTAACTGGAATTATTATTTTTTTAAATAGAATTATTTTTTCGGTTTATTTATTTTTGGTCATCTATTCTTGATTTATTTGAGAAATAAAAAATTATGTTCGGTAGCATAATATTTATTTATACTAATCCACTGCTAATACATATTTCATTTGAGTGGCCATCGGGTAAAAAAAAAGTCTTAGAATTGCTCTTTTTTAGCTTTATATTAGTCCCTTCCATCTTCACCCCATTGCCCTTTTTTTCTCCTCATCATCGCCAATTTTCCGCCGCTGTTTGTGTGTATTTATTTATTTGGCTTTTTCTACTCCGTTTAGCTGTCCTTTCCATTCCTTCCCTTTCTTTTATGTCTGCGCTTTAAGGGGGAAGGGCATTTGCGGCTTTTCCTTAGTTGTTCATTTCTCCTCAAGTTTCAACTTCTGCTTTTCATTGAATTTTTATTTAACAAAGCGGACGGGTCGAGAGTGGAGCTTTGCACGCACTTTAATATAAATGTGTGTTTATTTTAAGTGGAATTGTTTTTTAAAACCTTTTAAATATTTAAATGAACTTTTCATTTAATTTATTAAAGAAAATTTAAAAAATTATTATAACTTTAAGTCAAAATTATTTAACTTTTTTATTAGATTTTAAGTAAAGTTTTTTCCTCTACAACGAATTTAACTTTCTTTATCTCCATTAAGGTTAATAATTTTTTTGGGAAAAGAATTTTTAAAGTGGAATATGAGGAAAGTTTTTCTTTTTATTTATTTATTTTTTAAATATTTTATTAGCTAATAATTATTTTTCTAAAAATGTTCAAAAGTGATAAACTTCAACAACAACCAAAAAATTTTAAAGAAAAATCTCAAAAAGATATTCATAATCAACAACATTTACCTCATAGTGGTGCTTTTGTTATTAAAAGGCCAGCACATTTACGTTCATCTATTATTGGTAAAATAAATAAATAAAAATAAATAAATATTATAATAATAATTAAAAATAGATAATAATAATATTACAACTTCAATTCAACAAAATGTTCAATTTCCTACTAGTTCTCATATTCTTGTATATTTTTTTTAAATTATTATTATTTTATCATTTTTATTTTAATTAGTTGGCAGTATTTCCTTCATTAGAAGAATTTATTCATGAAAGAGAAGTTTTACGTAGTGTATTAACTGATTTACAACAATATTTTTGTGATTTGGATATAGAATTAGAATGTTGTACTTTATTTGAAAAAGGTGATATTCTCAAATGTTTAGATGATTATTTGCTTTTGGCTGATACTTTATCTAATCCTAATAGTACAGCTTTAGTTTTTATTGGAGATCGTTATGGAGAAGAATTACTTCCTATTGAGGTTTTTTTAAATAAATTATATTTAATTTATTATTTTTAAAGATTTCTTCTTTTGAATTTAATGCTTTAAAAGAAGCAGCTTTAGAATTAGCTGATGATGCAGGACTTCTCTTAGAACAATTTTATCATTTAGATAGAACCAGAGAACCACAAATATATCAATTAGTTGCTAATAGAGGTTAAATATTTTATTTAATTTTTAAAATAATATAACATTTTTTTTTCCTTCAAATTCCCTAATTTTTTCTACCCTTTTAATTTAGTACCCTCATTTAACATAAATACTGTAACTCCCAAATTTAGTCCTAAATTCTCAGTTTTCCTTAATTTCAAGAGATGGAATAAATCGGAGTTATTTTATATTTTAACCTTTAAAATTATAAAATATTTACAATTTATCCTTTATTTTTAGATTCTGAAGGCGCTAGAAAATTATGTAATGGAATAAAACGTTGTGCTGCTAGAGCATTTGAGGATGGAGCGGTAATTGTTATAATATATATTTTCTTTTTTAGAATCTTTATCCTTTTTTTATTCAAAATCTCTCACTTATCTCATTCTCTAATATTTTAATATTTATTTTAATTTTTTTAAAATTAGTTTGGACATTTAAATTTAACTGAAGAAGATTATAAAAGTAATACACATTTTACAAAATCTTTTATTGAACTTTGTGCAAATACTGTTAAATCAAATAATAATTCATTAATTATTACTAGACGTTTTGAAAGTATTTTTTAAAATTAAATATTAAAATATTTAATTAATTAAAGATATTTCAACAAATTTAAATGAACGATTAATTGATCCTGCTGAATCAGAAGAAGCTAAAAGATTAAATTTTTATAAAGTAAATTTATTAAAAATATCAAAATTTGTAAAATTATAAATAAAATAATTTTTTTCTAACCAAAAAAATTAAGCTTTTTTTTCTCTTCACTTTTTATGTGCTCATTAATTTATTAATAATTAAACCTGTAAAAATTAGAAAATTCTTAAAAAATTAAAAAATAATTAAATTGAGATTTTTACATTTTTTAATAACAAAAATAAATTAAATATAAATATATTTTTATTTTTAAAGAATAAATTAAGCATCAATAATAATAATAAATCAACAACAGAACAACAACAAAAATATTTATCATTTTTATTAGATTTAAAAGGTTTAGATTTAAATTCATGGAGTCGTTCACGTGAAGGAATAACTTATTTTAAAGATTTAGCAATTAAATTAATTGAAAAAATTAAAATAATTATTTTAAAATTATATCCAGAATATAATAATAATAATGAACAACAACGTTTATTACCTTTATTACCTTCTATTAATTTATTAGAACAACAATTAAATATTGCTAAAGTAATTAATTAATTTTTAAATAATTTTAAATAATTTTTAAAAAAGGCAGAAGAATTAATTCATAATTCTCATTATTTATCACGTTTACCAAAAAATTGGATATTAAGAAAACGTTTAGATAATCAAATTGATTTAATTTTAATTAAAATAACACAAAGTTTAAAAGAAGAAAAATTAACTTCTAATTTTTATATTCAATTTTATGGATTGCCAGGAAGTGGGAAAACAGCAACACTTTGTAGATTAAGACAATTATTAGAAAATAAATTTATTAATAATTCTGAAGAAAATTCTTTTATTTTTATTACACGGTTTATTTTAATAAAATATATTTAATTATTTATTTATTTTTTTAAATTTTAAGTTTTATTCATTTAACTGATGGAGCTGTTTTTGCAAATGAATTACTTCGAAATATTTTTCTTTCTGTAATTTTATTTAAAAAAATATTTTAAAAAAATCTCTCATAATTTAGGTTTGTGATAAAATAAAAAGACCAGATTTAGCATCATCTTTTATTAAATCCTTTCATCTCAAAACAATTTTAGCTACAGCTAAATTAGCTTTTGATAGTCAACAATCTTCAATTATTTTTATTTTCTTAGATGATGTTAATTTAATTAAATTTGGAAGAACTTTGGGAAGAATTAAACATATTTTAAAGAAATTATTACCAAATATTTGTTTTATTTGTACTTCTTCATCTACACTTTCTATACCTATTTTTGCTCCTCATACTATGGAATTATTAGAATTGGCAACACCAACATTGGATGAGGTAATTTAATTTTTAAATTAATATATAATTATATTAAAACACATCTCAATTAAAATTATATGTTCCCTCCAGCCTACCTTTGTTCCTTCCAGCCTACATTTGTTCCCTCCAGCCTTGCTTTTTTAGCCATTACTTAAAAATTTATTTTTAAATTAAAGGCTATTTCAATTCTTTGTGGAATTACAAATGAAGAAGAAAAGAATTCAACATTTCGTTTTACATCTGATCAAATAAGCATTCTTCGAAAAATGTTACAAAAAACTTCAAATATAAATTTAGCATTAGGTTTTATTCAAAGAGATGAAATACTTGGTGGTTATGCTGATGATATTTCTGCAACAATTGAACAATCTATTGGTTTATTTGTTTTTATTAAATAATTTATATTAATTTATTTTTAAAGAAAAAGCAGAATTTCAATGTGGAACAGATAATGTTCGTATTTTTTGTGAATTTCTTTGTTGTGCCCCTTGTGGGTTAACTTCTTTAGAATTGTTAGATGCTTTTAGAATGAGAAATTATGCTACTGGTTTTATGTTTGAAGTAAAAAATAAATTAATTAATTTTATTTATTTATTTATTTTTATAGCCACAAGATGTATTAAGTGCTACTCCTTTACTTGTTCTTAGACAATTAGGATCTCTTTTAGATTTTATTATAATGGATAGAAGAAAAATGTTTGTTTCTTTTTATTTATTTATTTATTTATTATTATTTTTTAATTTTCTCAGTTATTTCTTTCGTTCTTTACAATTTGCTCAAGCAGTTCAACAAAGATATTTACAAACATCTGGTGATATAAAATTAGCAAATGAAACACTTGCAAATATTTTTTTAAATCAAAGTGAAAGTTCTTTACAAAATGGTAATGAACAAGAAGCTTCTGCAATGGCTATGGTTTTCCCTAGACCTTTATGTAAAGATGGGGGAATGGGCATTGATATTAGAAAAGCAAGGTTATTAATTAAAATATATTGTTTACTCCCTCTCTTCTAATTAATTTAGTCTTTCCTTTAGCTTTACTGTTCAAATAAAATATTTAAATATTTTTATTATTTTTAGATTTCATTGGTATTATTTACTAAGAGCAGGTTATTTTTTATTTTTATTTTATTATATTTTATTTTTTTTAAAAAAAGGTGGAGTAGAATCTTTAAAACGTGAAACACTTTGTTCATTTCCTTATTTGGAAGCAACATTTAGAGCTTTGGGTTTAGCTAGATTTCTTTCTATTTTTGAAGAGTAACTAATTTTAAAATTATATTTTAAAATATTTATTTTTAAAAAAGATGTTTACTTCAAATATTAGATAATGATTTACTTTGTTTGTTAATTTATTTTATTTTAATTTTAAATATTTATTTTTTAAGATATTCTTGAAGGAATATTACTTCCTGCAATTGAAACACTTGTTAGAGAACCTTTACAATTTGTTTCTGAATGTTTTTTAAATTATTTAAATATTTTAATTGTTTTTTTAAAGTTTTAAATCGTCTTCGATATACAAGAGCAAAGAATAGTGAACATTTAAATAGAATGGTAGAACAAGCAATGCAATGGACTGGTAAATGTTTTTTTAAAATTAATTTATTTTCTTTTTTAGATTCTTTTGATTCTTTTCCATTATTAGTACCTTTAACTTGTTGGATACCTCCTCCTAAAATACAACAAGTTTAATTTTAAAAATAAAGAAATTATTATTTTTTAATTTTTTAAATAAAAAGGTTCTTTCCTTCACTTTGCCTCAAGTAAAATATTTATTTTTAAATATTTATTTATTTTTTTGTTTTTAGTGGAAAGCTTCAAAAACAACAATATTACAACCAACTTATAATCATCAACATTTATTAGGTTTTAAATAAATAAATATATTTAAAAACTTTATTAAAGTTGCTGGAAATGAATTAGCACAGGGATGCATTTATATGTTTCATATTGCTTCACAATTATTAATTAGAACATTTAATACACCTAAACATTCACAAGTTTATTTTTAAATATTTTTAATTTAAATTAATATAAAAGATAACTTCATTATGTGCTTCTAGATGTAAAGAAGTAAATAATATAAATATTTCAATACAACAACAACATTTTTTTACAAGTGCAACATCTGAGGGAACAATTCAAATTTGGAGTTTTACACAAGTAAATACTTTAAATAAATATAAGTATATTTTTAATTTAATTAAAAAAAAGTCTGATCCTTTAAAATCTTTGGATGTTAGTTCTACACGAATTTTTACAACAGCTTTAAGTAGTGATGATAAATGGATTGTAAGAATTATTATTTAAAATAATTATTAAAAAATAGTCTTTAATAATTAGAGGAATGAAAGAAGAAGAATATTTAATAAAAATTAATTTTTTAAAAAAAGGTTGCCGGTTCAGCAGATTCTTGTGCAAGAATTGTAACTTTAGATAGTGGAAAAGTCACAAAAGTATTTAGAGAACATACAGGTAATTAATTTATTAATTATTTAATTTAATTAATTAATTAATTAAATTAAAGGTCCAGTTGTTGGTTTACAAATATCTTCTGATGATGCTTTATTAGTTACTGGTTCTGGTGATTTTGCTGTTATGGTTTGGGATATTGAAAAAGAAATTATTATTGTATTTTTAATTTATATTTAATTTAAATTTTTTTTTATTTTTTAGACTCGTCTTCAAGGGTTTGTTTTTTAATTAAATATTTTATATTAAAATTGATAGTCTTATGGCCCCAGTCACTTGTTTGACTTTAACTAGGTATTATTTAATTAAATTAAAAGTTATTTTTATTTAAAAAAAGAAATGATGCATTTTTGGCTGTTGCATGTGAAGATGAAACTTTAAGAGTATTTTCTCTTGTATCAGCACAAGAATTACATGAATTAGTAGGACATGAATCACGTATTAATGCTTTACAAGCATCTAGTGATGATTGCAAGTATATTAATTATTTATTTATTTATTTTTTTAATTAATTTAAATTAAAAAAAAAAAGATTATTTGCTGGAACTAAAGGAAAGATTCTTGTTTATGGTATTTTTGTATTTATTTATTTAAAAATATATAAATTAAAATAAAAGATATTCACAATGGACAACTTTTAGAAATTTTATTAGTTCCTCAAGAAAGACAACCGGTTAGTAAAAAATAAATAAATAATATTAAATATTTTAATTAAAATAATAATATTATTTTATTTATTTAATTTATAGATATCTTCAATTAAAATAAGTGATGATGATAGCTTTGTTATAGCAGTTGCTGGTTTATTTATTTTAATTTTATTTTTAATTTTATATAAAAAAAGGTGATAAAATAAGTATTTGGGCTACAAATTCAATAGATAGAGATATTGCTTCAATTTATCAAAAAGAACAACAAAAAATATTAAAAGAAATTAATTTAGATTATAGAAGTAGAATAAAAACAAATGAATCAATTGAAAGTCAAATATCTTCTTTTAATAAAGAAGAAGAAAATAATGAAGAATTATTTAATAATAATAATTGTGTTTCATTTATTCAAATTTCTCCAGATGAGAAGGTTTTCAAAAGAAAAAGTCATTGGGGGAAATATTTAATTTTATAGGGGAATATCTTAATTATTTTATAATTAATTAAGAGAAATATTTAAATAAAAACAAAATTTAATTTTTTTTAAATAAATAAAATTAATTATTATCCATTTTAATTATTTTTAGGGAGCAGGTTGTGGGACTGTAGATGGAATAGTTGCTTTTTGGGATCTTGATGTTTGTCAATGCATGTAATAATTAAAAATAAATTATTTATTTAATTAAATAATAAAGGTGGACAAGTTGTCAACAAAAAACAGGAAAAGTAACAGCTTTAGGATTTACAATAGATTCTTTTTTATTATTAAGTGGAACACAACAAGGTAATTAGTTAATTAATATTTAAATAAATTAATTTAATTAAAATAAAAGGAAGTATTTATTTTTGGGCAACAGGAACAGGCCAATTACTTAAACAATTACAACTTCATTCAGACTCTATTTTATCATTAAATGTTTTTTTAGAAAGTGGAAGAAATAATGAATTAGGAGGAAAGTAATTTAATTAATTAAAATAAATAAATAAATATTTATTTAATTAAAGTCAAGTAATTCCAATATATCAACAACAACAATATCAACCTTTAAGAGTTGTTTCCTGTGATTCTTCTGGTTAATTATTTTAATTTTAATAAAATAATAATTAATTAAAAAAAAAAGATAATGCTCATATTTGGACTTTACCTTCTATTGAAGAAAATAATCGTAAAATAGAGGTTTAATTTTTTAAAATAATATTTTTAAATTAAAATTAGTTTATTGCCTCAATTGCTAATATTTCTCCTCCTCTTTATGTTCGTCTTTCTGGTTATTTAATTTAATTAATTTAAATATTTTTTAATTTATTTATTTTTAGATACTGTAATTATTGCAAAACATTCTGCTAATCCAAAAGAGTAAATTTATTTAATTAATTAAAAATTATTTTCTAAAATAATAAAAGAATTTCATTCCAAAAAAATATTATTTTTTATTTAAATATAAAAAAAAAGATTTTTAAAATAATTTTAAATTTTAAAAAGAATGAATATTTGGACATCTTCTGGTGATCGACTATTTACTCGTTCTAAAGTTCATCATAGTGAAGTATTTATTTTATTTATTTTTTTTTAATTTTATTTAAAAAAAGCCAATAATTTGTTATTCTGTTAATCGTTCTGGAACAATGTTAATTACTGGTTCTATGGATTTTTCTTTAAAAATATGGCAAATGGATACTGGTGGATTACTTATACAAGTTTATTTTTATTTATTTAAAATAAAATAACCATTTATTATTTAAAAATAATTAATTAATTAAAAGGAGAGGAATGTTGGGAAATAATTAATAAAATAAATAATTTAAAAAATTATTATTATTTAATTAATTTAAAAAAAAAGATTTTGGTTGGACATGATGATATTCCTACATGTTGTTGTGTTAGTGAAAATGGACAATTAGCAGTTAGTGGTGCCAAAGATTTGTTAATTTTAATTTATTTAAATAAAATAATTTATTTAATTAATTTTTAAAGTAAATTAATTGTTTGGGATATACAAACTGGTTCTTCTCTTCATATTTTAAAAGTTTATTTTTTAATTAATTATATTTTAATTATTTTAAGAGAACTGCAATTCCTCAATTTATGGAAATTAGTTTGGATGGAAATGTTTTTTGTACAAGTATTTTTTTAATTTTATTTAACCTCTAATTTAATCTTTAATTATTAAAAAAAGAAATTGTGAAATAATTTAAAATATTATTATTTTAAAAGGTTTACAAGATGGTTGGATAGAAGCTTGGAATACTCCAACTGGTAGATTATTAAGTTCATTTAATACACATAGAAAGGTAAGAAAAGAGTCTTTTTTTAATTTAAATTAAATAAGATTGAACAATTAATTATTGGTGCTGATGGTGACAGAATTCTTGTAAAATTAGCAAAAACAGCCCAGTTTTGTTTTTTATTTTTTAAATAATTAATTTAATTTATTTAAAAAAAGACTTCCAATTATTTGTCTTCATAATACTCCAGCAAGTTTATCTTCAACTTCTGCTAGTCGTTATGAACGTGTAATTATTAATGGAGAAGAAAGAATTGAAGAAGAAGAAAATAAAAATAATTTATTATTAGAAGAAGAAGAAGAAAATATTTTAGAAAAAAGTAAAATATTTTAAAAATAAATTAATTTATTTAAATTAATTTAAATTTTAAAAGATGATTTATCAATAAAATCAAATAATGATCATTTAAATAATTTTCAAGAAAATCAAAAAATAGATCAAATACCTTCAACTAGTAATAATCAACAAATAATTAATAATAATAAAAAAGTAATAATAATTAATTTAAAAATAATTAATTTTAATTTAATTAAAAAAGAATTCAACAAATTCAAAAGAAGCAATTTATTATGCTAATAATGAAAATAATAATAATTTATTAAATAATAATAAAAGAAATAATTCAATATCAACAACAACAAAACAACAAAAACATTCTTTAATATTAAATAAACAACAAAGTTGTTCTAATCCAGAATCTACTGGTTATGGTGGTCAAATATCTACATTAAATAATAATAATAAAAATAATAATAAAAGATCTAAATTTTGTATTATTATTTAAATATATATTTTGTATTTTATATTTATTTAATTAATTAAAATAAAATAATTGTCCTCTTTTAATTTAATTAATTAAATAAAATATAAATTTAAATAATTTTTATTTTAAATTTTTAATTATCTCAAAATAAATAAATAAATAAAATTTATTTATTTTTATGATTCATTAATTTTTATAAAAATATTATTTTGAAAGAAAAAAAGTTTTTTTATCCTTAAAATATATTTATTTATTTTTAACAGCTGTCTTCTTATTTAGTTAAAAAAAGATATATTATTATTATCCAATATTTATTTTTTTTTAGTAAAAATAAATAAATAAATATTTTATTCCTATTTTATTGCAAACTCTTCTTCTATTCTTTTGACTTTTAGAAAAAAAATAAAAAATTATATCTTCTGTTACATTTTTTAAAAAATATTTTTGTGTTTTATTAGTAATTAGGATATTTTTGTTTCATTTTAAATATATAGAATTTTAATTAAATTATTAAAAAAATTATTAAAGAAAATAAGAAACCTTTAAAAATATAAAATATTTTTAATTTATTTAATTTTAAAGATAAAAATATGTTATTAAATATTTATTTAATATTTTTAATAATTTTGGTTGGATCTTTAAATGCTTCTAAAAAAGTAAATAAATTAAATAAATTAATAAAAATAAATTAATTTATTTTAGAATTATCATCAAAAAGAATTAAATGAATTAGAAGATTTATTAGATGAATTAAATCAGGGAAAGTCAGGTAGAGAAGTTAGAGAACAACAAAGAAATATTGGTAAAATTATATTTAATTTAATTTTTATTTTAAATTTCAGATCCTTGTGACCAACATATTTGTGGTTGGGGAAAAGAATGTATTGTTGATAAAAAAGGACGTCCTATTTGTGAATGTAAATAAATTAAATTTAAAATTAAATTAAAAATATATTTAGGTATTTCAAAATGTCCAGAACTTGAAGATGATCCATTAGACAAGGTTAAGACAATTAATTTTTAATTTCTTTAAAAAATGAAATTATTGTTAATAAAAGTATTATAATATTTATTTAATTATTTTTCTTTTTAAAAAAGGTTTGTGCTAGCAATAATCAAACATTTACTTCACTTTGCCATCTTTATCGGTAAAAATAAAATAATTTATTTTAAATTAATTCCTTTTAAATATATTAAAATATATTTAATTTATTTAATATACCTATCTCACCACTAAAAGTGAAAATAAAGAGAACTTTAAATTAAAAAAATATATTTATTTTTTAAATAATTTTAAAAATATATTTATTTATTTTTTTTAAAGTCAACGATGTATTTGTAAAAAAAGAAGTGGATTGGAAAATGAGTAAATTTTGTTTAAAAATACTTATATATTTATATTTATTTATAATTATTAATATTTTTTTGATGTGAAAACCCAAGTAATCAAAAAATTCATTTGGAATATTTGGGTGAATGTAAACAACTTGATGATTGTACAAATGATTTAATGCTACAATTTCCAGTAATTTTGTTTAAATAAAATAAATAAATAATTATAAAAAAGGAACGTATGGCTGATTGGCTCTTTCAAGTAAAAATATATACCTTTTCTTAAATAAAAAAATATTTTAAATTGTTTCAAATTAATTCTAATAATTTTAATAATAAATAAAAGGTAATGAAAGAATTAAAAAAACGACGTGAACTTCAAGGTCTTGAATGGGAGGAACTTATAAATGAAGCAGAACAAAATGATGATAAAAAACATGCCTACCCAGTTATTTGGAAATTTTGTGATTTGGTAAAAAATAATTTAATATTTAATTAATATTTCTTTTTTTTAGGACATCAAGGTTGAAAAAAAAATAAATATTTAAAAAATAAAATATATATTTTTGAAAATATAGCCACATGACAAACATGTCTCTCATCATGAATTAATTCCACTTACTGCACCTGTTATTCCAATGGAAAGTTGTATTAAACCTTTTTTGGAAGAATGGTAAATATTAAATTTTATTTTAAAGTTTTTTTCCTTTTAAGTGATACAAATAAAGATGGCTCAATAACTATAAAAGAATGGGGTATTTGTCTTGGATTAAAAGAAGGTAAAAAAATTAATAATTAAAAAATATTTAAAACTAATTTTCAGGAGAAATTCAAGAACGATGCTAACATGTTTACTAAATTTGAAATTTAACTATTTTATTTTTTTAATATTTTCCAAAATTTGCCAGTGACTAAATTCGACTGTAACCCCCTTCTTATTAATAGAAAAATACATGCTGTTTAAATTTTTGTAATTGATTTTTTATGCAAAAATTTATATATTACATCCGAAAGCTTTTTTAAAAAGCTACATATCGAACATATATAAATACTAGCAAAGTGTCCAACCTTCGGATGTCCTTCTTAAAATAACATAAACAATAAAATCATACATAATTATAAACATTTCAAAAAAAAACAAAAGAAATTAACAAAATATTATATCCAAACATCTCTAAAACAAAACACCTAAATTACTATAACAAAAATAATTGTCTACATAATTACCAATTTCTTCTGAATTATCTTCACGATCGAGTTGATAAATTAAAATTTTGTATAAATGTTAATTTAATAAATTTTATCTTTATCATTTTTTGTTATTTTTTAATTTTTTTGTATATTTTCTTGCTTTTGACCATTTTATAACTTTTCTCACTGGCTTTTTTTTTTATTTTCTTTTATGAAGTCAGGCGCACGAGAGATTACGTGAATAGAGAAAAATAAATTCAAAATTTGGCATAATGTAAAAAGAAAAGATTTAGTGGGTCACCTAAGTTGAGTCAGCACGATTGAGTTAGACACGGTTGATTCAGCACGGTTGAGTCACCGTTTCTCCTAACTTCGTTTGAAGCCCACTAAATTCGTTCATTTTGGTCTCATTCGACTCAGCTCGAAGAGCTCTTTCAAATGAGCTATCATTTGTATTTTTATATAATTCGTATCAAGGAAAAAACTTGGATGAAATATTTTGACGGTGACTCAACCGTGTCTGACTCAATCGTGCTAACTCAACTGAACTGCTCACGATTTAGCTAGTTTTCGCGTGTGCGTCAACTGGCTGAAAGTGCTGTGTCAAAAAAAGAGATTTTTGCTTGGTGCACAACAAGTTTTCTTTCGCTAATAGTGTTTTTTACTTTTTGCGTTTTTACACGTTCTAAAATAACTTTTGTGCACACTTGGCACGAATCATGAGGTGGCACGACTTTTCGTCAACGGAATTTACGTCAATGGACCATTCGTCAATACTTTATGTCAACGGACTTTTCGTCAATAAACAAATTATTTAAAATAGAAAAAAAGTAAAAAAAAATAATCTAAACAATAAAGTCATACATAAATATAAACATTACCAACAAAATAAACAAACAAGATAACGAAATAATCATCCAGATACCCAAATTTACAATCGTCTAACACAACAGAAACTACAAAGAATAGACTAACATAATTAAAACATTTACAAACAAAACAATACATAGAGAAATTAAAACATGATCAAGCATGAGTCAAGTTTTAAGCAGTGGTTGGAAATTTTCATTTTGCTCGTACTTAGTACCAGCCATATTTTTTCCCTCGTACTCGTACATCGTATTACCTTTATTTTTTGCTCGTACTCGTACTTCGTACCAGTCTTATTTTTTCCATCGTACTCGTACCTCGTACTTTCCTTATATTTTTTTCTTGACTCCTAGAATCTTGGCTCATAGAACTAACGCCTTAGCGTGGCTCCTAAGACACCAGTTTATTGAACAAACGCCTTAGCTTAGCTCCTAAGACACCAGTTTATTGAACAAACGCCTTAGCTTAGCTCCTAAGACCTAAGTCTAGAACCAACGCCGTTAGCGTAGCTCGCCAAACCTTAGTCTCTAGAACCAACGCCGTTAGCGTAGCTCGCCAAACCTTAGTCTCAAGCACCACCACGTTAGCGTAGCTCATAGACCGTTGACGTTGCTCGTAGACGTTGGCGTATCTTGTAGTCGTTAGCATACTCCTAGAACCTTGGCTCATAGAACTAACGCCTTAGCGTGGCTCCTAAGACACCAGTTTATTGAACAAACGCCTTAGCGTGGCTCCTAAGACACCAGTTTATTGAACAAACGCCTTAGCTTAGCTCCTAAGACACCAGTTTATTGAACAAACGCCTTAGCTTAGCTCCTAAGACCTAAGTCTAGAACCAACGCCGTTAGCGTAGCTCGCCAAACCTTAGTCTCTAGAACCAACGCCGTTAGCGTAGCTCGCCAAACCTTAGTCTCAAGCACCACCACGTTAGCGTAGCTCATAGACCATTGACGTTGCTCGTAGACGTTGGCGTATCTTGTAGTCGTTAGCATACTCCTAGAACCTTGGCTCATAGAACTAACGCCTTAGCGTGGCTCCTAAGACACCAGTTTATTGAACAAACGCCTTAGCTTAGCTCCTAAGACACCAGTTTATTGAACTAACGCCTTAGCTTAGCTCCTAAGACACCAGTTTATTGAACAAACGCCTTAGCTTAGCTCCTAAGACCTAAGTCTCTAGAACCAACGCCGTTAGCGTAGCTCGCCAAACCTTAGTCTCTAGAACCAACGCCGTTAGCGTAGCTCGCCAAACCTTAGTCTCTAGAACCAACGCCGTTAGCGTAGCTCGCCAAACCTTAGTCTCAAGCATCACCGCCGTTAGCGTAGCTCGCAAAACCTTGGCCCATAGAGCTTCCTCCGTTAGTGTAGCTGACCGTTGACGTTCCTCGTAGACGTTTGAGTCACAGACAGTTGGCGCTGCTCGTAGAACAGGAGAATGGTAAAATACGCTGTTTATATAGTATCGAACTTTTAAACACTTATATAAAAGCTCCCATTTCTACTTCCCCAATCAGTTTACTATAAAATCTCGGACAAACATATAGACAAACTCCTCATTTAATATATGCATATTTAGTCATTGACAAAAAGTCCGTTGACTTAAAATCCATTAACAAATATTGACGGATGGTCCGTTGACGTAAAGTCCATTGACAAAAAGTCATGGAGCCAATCATGATCGTTCCAAGGATTAAATTGAATTTCGTTATTCATTTTATCAACAGTTTATTCCAAATTTAAATTTATCAGCAATGCAATTAAAACAATTAATTTAGAGGCAATCCTTAACAGTTTCTGGTGTGTAATACATACCTATTTTACGACAACAATTGTGTTGTGACAAATCAGCCCGCGAAAAAACCACCCCCAAATTTTTCGCCAATTTTAATTGAATTATTCTAAAATTTTTTGTTAGTGAAATACTGGGCCAGGACTACCAGAAAACAGTTAAAAATATTATTTTACTTATGTAAGTGGGTATTTTTACGTTAATTTAAAAGAATATTTTATAAAAGAATGCCGAAAAATTCGCTTGTTAAAAAGCTTGAACGAAATTCATCAGCTAGAAAAAAGACTACTGAATCTTCTTTTGGAGGGATTAAAAATACTGTTAAAAATTGTATGCTAGAAGCAAACAATAAACCATTACGACCGTGTGGTACATTGCAGCATAAATTAATTCATTTACATCTTCCATTTCAACAACATTCTAAACTTCATGTTCGATCGGGTATCTCAGCAAGAGAAGCAATCTCAGCAATACTGAAAGTTTCTTTTTATTATTTATTTATTTTTTATCATGTTCTAGAAAAGAAATATTATTCCCGCGGTGTGCACTGTTCATAGTGATTCTGATCCAAAAAGCGAACAAATTGATTTACAATTAGATTTGGATGAATTGGCCCGTCGACTTACTATAAATGAATTATGGGTTCATAGCGAGTGCATGCAGTTATTTAAAAGTATTAATTATTTGAAATATATAAAAATTTATAATTTAAAAGGTATTGATCATGTTTTTGTGCCAAAGACATTCCTTTCTTTGGTAAATGATTGTTTTTATTAATGTTTTTTAAATTTTAATTCTAGACTTATTGTGGTGTTTGTCGGAAAATAATACTTTTTCAAGGATATCGCTGTGAGAAATGCCAGGTTTTTCAATTAATATTTTTAAATTTATTTTAAATTTTAGTTTAATTTTCATAAACGTTGCTGGGGTCAAGTTCCCGCTTTATGTGAACCTGAGAATATTTCTTGCGATTTAGAAAGCCAGTTGAGAATTGTTTGTGAAAAATACAGCGGTCCACATGCTCAAATTGCAACTGAAATTCTCGACAGTTTATTACCTAGTTCTGGTTCTAATCATGCGTCTACTTCTTCACAAGGTTTATGTTGTCATTTTGATATTTTAATTAAAAACTAATTTATATAAGATATCTAAAGAAAATTTTAGGTCGCCTTGATGACTTTGTATATCGTGGTTTGGGTGTTTGTCGAAAAGAATCGTCTTTGGCCATTGTACGTAATCTACATAAAACACGTGATAGATCATCATCAGCCCCAAATATTAATATTGTTCGTGATGAACTCAGTTTTGAACAAAAGGTTTTCTTTAAGTAACTAATTTGAGAAAAACTCTTAATTTACAGCGAACACTTCAGGCCAGTTCGATGCATTCCGGATTGTATAATTTTATTAGTATGTTTACTTATTTAAATCTCTAGGCAACATTTTTTCTAGATTCGTCCAAAAGAGATTCAGATTCCCAACCACGTTCCCACACTCCTTCGTTGTCTCGGGATAGAATTCACACGGAAGGAAGCAATTGTGTTATTCAGCAAATTAGTACAGAGGCATGTTGCAGTGGTAGTAGCATTACAACAACAACAAGTGGAATTGGTGAAAGTATGCTTTGTAGCAGTGCATGCGGCGCAATATCTGCTGCTGTTTGTGGTTGTTCTTCATCGTCGTCTTCTTCACTCTTTCCTCCTCTTCTAACTACTCCAACTGGTTTAGTACCACCCAGTGGAAGTGGGCAGTCTTCCCGTCAACATTTACTTCCTCATCCACTTCAGCAACGTTTTCATCAGGTTTTTTAAATTCTTTTCAAAAAATACATTGCAATTTGTTTAGGTATCTTCCTCAGCTTCTGCTTCCCCAACTTCAACATGCTCAAGTCCACTAGTCTCAAACTGTCAAAATTCACAGCAACATTTAATGCTCATTGACGGACAACAACCAAATGTCTCCGCCGGCGGCAACTTCCTACCTGCTCCAGTAACATTGACTCCTCCTCAATCAGCGCCTCCTCAAAAGACATCTCATTCTTTTTTTATGGATCAACTGAGACTTCGAAGCAAAAGTATATCATTTTAAAATATTTTAAAACAAATTTGGGTTTTGATTAAGTTTACAATTAGATTAGGTAGCCAATTTTCAATAATTCCAAGGATTTTTCTAATTGTTCTAAATTTAATTTTTTAGGTCCAAGTGACCGGACTACTCTAAGTGCTGCTGTTTCTCCTTCTACTGCTGGAAGTTCTTGTTCCTTGGCTGGGAAAGAGTTGATTTGTACTACTGGAACCGGTCAATTGGGTATAGTTGGCATTCCACGTAGAGGATGTGAACGTTATAACAAGAAAAGAGGCGGAACCATTGAAGACTGGGCAATTCGAAGTGAAAATGTTATTATGAAGGAAAAAATAGGAAATGGTTCATTTGGAACCGTTTATAAAGCTGACTACTTTGGTTTAAAAAATTTTATTTTTATTTTTTGTTCGTTTTCAGGTACTGTTGCAGTGAAGAAATTAAACATAACTACTCCTGGGCCAGAATTGTCTTTAGCATTTAAAAATGAAGTAAAAATAGTTTTATTAGAATTTAAATAATTTAGAACATTTTGAATTAATATCTTTTTTAAATGAATATTTATATTAAAAATTGTTAAGGTAACCGTTTTGAGGAAGGCACGTCATGGAAATGTTCTAAATTTTTTGGGTGTCATCAAAGAACCAGAATTAGTTTGTTTTTTATTTAGCCTCTTTAAGATTTTATTTAGGCAATTGTTACTCAATGGTGCTCTGGTTCTTCTCTATATCGACATTTACATATTTTGGAACCAAAAGTTGACTTTGAATTACAGACAATTTTGGATATTTGCAAACAAATAAGTCAAGGAATGAATTATTTACATAGTAGAGGAGTCATTCACCGGTTATTTAAATTTAAATAGATATATGTATTTTACTTATTCTAGTGATTTAAAAACTAACAACATTTTCCTTGCCGAGGGTACTTCTGTCAAAATTGGTGATTTTGGTTTGGCTACAGTTAAAACACGAACAAATGCATTACCTAATGGTGCTCCTAATCCTAATCCTACTGGCTCCATTCTTTGGATGGTTATTATTTTTTAGAAATATATATCGTAATTTTTTTAATTTTAGGCACCCGAAGTTATTCGCATGCAATGCGAAAACCCGTACAGCACCCAATCTGATGTTTACGCTTTTGGCATCTGTTTATATGAGCTTTTGACTTCAAAGTTGCCTTATGACGATATTAAAGACCGTGATCAAGTTTGTGTTATTTTTTTCTTTTATATTATTTTTAACTTTATTTTTCATTAGATATTGTTCATGGTGGGTAGTGGACTGCTTCGACCTAATATAAAAAATTTGCGTAATGATACGCCAAGACAACTTAAAAATGTTTTTGAGCAGTGTATTAGATTTAAACATTCTGAACGACCTGAATTCAAAGTCGTAAGTTAACGAAAATATTTTTCTTAAATAAAATACATATGAAACAAAAATTTTAAAATAGTTAAATTTTAAATGAATTTTGAATTAAGAACTTTTTAATTTACATATACAATTACTTTGATATTTAGTAATTTTTTTAGATTTACTCTATTCTTGACGAACTTCGTCTTCCAAAACTGAAGAAATCTACCAGCGAACCAAATTTAAATTTAAGACATCAAAGTGCTCCATCATCACATAAATCAAGTCCGCATCATCCTCAACAGCACCAACGGTTATAATAATAGTTTAATTTTATTTTTAATTTTGTTCTTTTTTCTTCAAATTACATAATTTATGTACTATATTTTCTATAAAATTTTTTGTTATACTAAATCTTGAGCTTATTTATTTTTTAAAAATGCTAAATTTATTCATTTAAATTTATAATATAAATTGAAACTCTTTGTCTTTTATATAATAAAAGCTCAAGCATTCCATTTGACTCATGAAAATTCCTTAACTTGCGCAATTCCTTTTTATTTTATTTTTTGTTTTAATTATGTCTACATATATCATTTTTTAATAGTAATCAGGCATGAAAAAAATCATATGTGCGAAACAATTTTCTGTTCGTGATAAAATAAATAAACAATTTTTAAAAACAATTTTTAAAGCAAGAAACGTGGATTTAGAAAATTCTCCATCGTTTCTTGTTTTTTTTTTAATAAATTATTGTCTAATCAATTGGTATTGATTCCACTGTGTATATTTATTTACAAGTAAAACACTTACTACATCTTTAAAATTATATACACGTATGTTTAAACAATTTTTTTACGTAGTCGTAGAATTTCTAAATACAAGTGAAGTAATGTTTGTATACATTTTTTAGGAAGATGATTTTGATTATTCCAAATAAATTAAAATTTTGGTTTGGCGCTTTTTCGTGCTTTGTTCTCTGCACTTTATCTTTAGATGGTTAGTTTATTTTTTTATTAATTTTGAATAACTTATTTAGTACCCGGAATTAAATTATTGCTTGACATTAAAATTAGATTAACCATTCAAATAGAGAAAATTTTAAATAATAAAAGTTATAAGGTTACAGAAATTAATTTTTCTAACATTTCAACGTTAATTAGTATTTTTCAGAAGGACTTTTCTTCCAGATCTCAGACCCTCCAGATCTTGCTTTTCTTTATCAGGTATATAAATATTTAAATTTTTTGGATAATTTTAAAATTTTCAGATAAATCCTTCATATCATATTGGAAAAAGGTTAATATCTTAAGATTGACTTACTAAAAAATTAATTTAGATTCCCGGAATATCCTTTGAGGGTGCGTTTTGTCTTTTACTACTTACATTAGTATTATTTCCATTTATTAAAATATAAAGGATGCGAGTCTAACCTATTCGGATCCACCAGAAGGTTGTGAAGAACTTGCCTCTACATATGGAAAAGTTATTCTTTTGGAAAGAGGGTATTTTTTAAATTTTAAAATTTTTTAATAATAATTAAGTGGATGCCCTTTTATTGATAAAGTTCTTAATGCTCAAAAGGCTGGCGCCGAAATTGCAAGTGAATTTTTATTTTAAAAATTTTTTATTTAAAAAGCTTATTTGTTAAAAAATTTTTTTAGTAATTACTGACTCTTCGTCTGGTAGTGATGATTTTATTGATATGGTTAGTTAATTTTTTATGAAAAATAAAACCTGTGAAAATATTTAATTATTCAAAAACTATTATAAATGAGTGAAATATGTAAATTTTGAAAATGTACAATTAAATATTTAAAAATTTTTAGGTGAGCGATGACACAGGCAGGAAAGCGAATATTTCTTGTGCGTGGTTACCAGGAAATTCTGGGTTTATTTTTTAATTTTTAATGTTTATTTTTTATCAATTTTTAGAAGACGGATTAGACAATATTTAATTTATACAAATCCAAGTATAAATATTGACATTCCACTAAATTACACAAACAAATCATTGAGAGATACATATTCGCAAAAACCTCATTGGTATTTATTTACTTTTAATGTTTAAAAATAATTTTAAGGGAATTATGGTGATTTTTGAAGAAAAAAATCTTAAAAATTGGAGATGTTAAGAAAAGTTCAACAAATTTATTTTTTGTCTTTTTTAATTCCTTAATTGTGCCTTTAAGTTAAAAAATTGTTTAGATTTGTTACTACGGGGTTAAATAAATACATGTATATTTTTCACGAAGGATACACATTTCAAGGGTTTTTTTAATTTTATGTTTTTTAGTGTGAAGACCTTGTTGTTGCATTGTTGATTTAAAAAAATTTTAAGTTAAGGAATCTCTCCTAAAGACTAAGTTTTAGCTCGTGGATTGTAGAATACAATAAAAAATGTTTAAAATAAATACATTATGGACTAGATAAAAATTGAAAATGTGGCGTTAAAAATTAAAATTTATGTTTCGTCGTCTTATAGGTTTACACTATTATACACACATATATTTTTTTATCTTTATTATTCTTTTCCCTCTTCTGTCAAACAGTTTGGACCTGTTTTACAATGACGTTTGACGAATTAGTAATTCGTTAGAAAATTTTTTTTTTTTTTAATTTCCTCTTAGTTTTTTTCGAATGTGACAATCCGCCCGCGTCCCATTTTGGAGAGAGAGTTATTCCTTGCTTACGGACAAGGACCTTCTCTTTTGAAAGAAAATATATTTTTGAGAGAGATAATAATAAAGTCTTTCTATTTTCGTTTCTCTTCCCACTATTAGAAAATTCTACAATACGCACGCATCAACTAGGTTTTAGTCGAAGATTTCTTCCCATCACAAAGCATTTGCTAGCTCCATTCACATTTTTGTCTTCGTGTCGACCAACTATGATCATCGATTCACTCCTTTTCCCCTCTATATTCCCTCATTTTTCCTTTTTTTTTTATGAGAAGAGGTTGTCAGCCCCAGTTACTACCATTTGGCCTCTGTCGTTGACAACCAAACCAAAGACAAACTCTTCTATTCCTCTAAAAATGTTGGGTCTCCAATTTTTTCTTATTATATTATATATATTTTGAAATGCATAGCAAAAGCTGGCGAAGCGAGTTCTCGGCAGCCAACCAAAATATTGGCTACCTTTAAAGATGAACTGCGTTATATTAAAGAAAAGGAGGAAACAAATTCTTTTTCTAAATAGTTTTATATACATATTTTGTATTGTTGAAGTGATGGCGAAAAAATAATCTATCCCCCCATCATCCCTATCTTTTCTAACGCCCTCCCGGTATCCAAAATAATTTTATGTGCTATTTTCCAGACGCTTCACTTATTTATTTCACCCAAACCAACCTTTTCTTGTCTTATTTATTTATTTATTTTTACTCTTCGATTGAGGAAAAATAAAATAAGAAGTAAAAAAAGAATATTAGTCAATTTATAGAATTTTGCAATAAAATGGTTTTTTATGTAGTACGTCATTCTTTTCGCATAGGGCTTTTCTCGTTTTTTTTAAAGTAATCAATTTATGTACTAGATAAATATGTACACGAAAAATTATCTAAAAAGGGGTTCTGGATTTGAAAAGAAATATTATTTTTAGTAAAATTAAAAAAAATTGGATCGAGAGAAAATAAGTAAAAATTAAAAATGGAAATTTTAATAATAAATTTTTTAAAAACTTTAATAATTTTTAGGATGACAATATGTAATTAGGACAATTTTGTAAATATTTTAGACGAAACTTTAAATTTGAACTGTAATTCATC
Organism: Meloidogyne chitwoodi; assembly: GCA_015183035.1. Classification (NCBI taxonomy): domain Eukaryota; kingdom Metazoa; phylum Nematoda; class Chromadorea; order Rhabditida; family Meloidogynidae; genus Meloidogyne; species Meloidogyne chitwoodi. The sequence continues at coordinate 1,384,319 of JACZZP010000013.1, forward strand.
GGCTTTTGTTATTCTATTTTTAAATCTTAGCAATGTAATAAATTTTTAAAATATTATTTTTACAATTGTTAATCAAAAATTAAATATTAACTGATAAAAAAATATTTTTTGGTGATACCGCCAAGATTTATCTCACTTACATTTTATTCCCCCTCGTTTTGCTTTGATTCAGATTATTTTATTTATTCTTATACATACTCTAATGCTCCTTATCTTCAAATTATTTAAAATAAACAAGGAATTTAAATTTCCGCTTAATTTAGGTTTAATTAACTGACTAACTAAAAAATTAAATAAAATGCCTTGCCATTTGCCAATTGAAGGAATTGATGATATTTCGGACGACGTTTTGTGAGAAATAAACTTAAATTTTTATTTATTGTTCTCTTTTAAAGTTCGTATATGTGTAATTTGGCTATGGAAAAATGTTCAGAGAAAGGAGAAAAAAAGAAAGCTTCATGTGGAGGTGCGGCTATGAGAAAAAGGTTTATAATTTGTTATATTAATTACTTCAATTTTTTATTTGTTAAAGATTGCTTATAAAAAATTTTGTTTCTCAAATGTTAACACAAGAAAAACAGACAAGAAATTTACAACAACAATTTTCAGATGGGATTGAACTTCAACAGAATGTATGAATATTTTATATTGGAGAGAATAAAATTTTGGATTTAGATTTTGAATTTAGGAGTCAAAGTTCTATATTTAATCCTAAATTTCCTTTCATATAATACCTTATTAATAAAAATCTTTATTTTATTTTAAATTAAATTTTAGTCTTCTGATAGTTCTTCTGTAACTTGGACATCTTCACATTTAGTAGATGATAGACATATGGAGAGAGAAGAGGAAGACGAGGAAGAGGAACTTCAAACAAATGTTGAATTTAAACGAGTAGAAGAGGAGGAAAAAGAAGAGGATTCGGATGAAGTTGAAGAAGATGACGACGATGAAGAGGAAGAAGAAACAGCTGTAGCTGCACTTTTAGCTTCAAATAAGGAGAAAAAAGGAGAAGATTCTTTTAGACCAAGGTATTTTTAGTTTCTTTTTTTTTTGCAAATAATTGATAATTTTAGCTTTAAAAACAATTCTGAAGAAGAAAATAATTTTTTATTGGAAGTAGATGAAAATAATAGAAAAGAAACAATTATTAATCATTCATCTTTACAAACATTTTCTCTTTCTAATTTTTCTGCTTCTAGCAATTACGAAAATTGGCTAAATCAGCGAAATGAAGATGAGAGTGAGGAGGATGAATTTCAAAAAGTGCCTATACATCAAAATCAATTGTATGATTTAATAGATTATTTTGTATATTACCAAAATTTACGTAAATCAGGCCCGGGTCAAAATATCTATTAGGGGTAATTTTCGTTTAAAATGGAAAACACGATATAAATTATATGAGAAAAAATGTTAGAACTTATTGTTAGTCTTATCAAATTATATGTTAAAATTGTATATATGAAAAAAAAGAATCACTTTATGGATAATTATTACAAAAATATTTAATTATACTTAAAGTTACTCCGTCGAAAGTTCACTTTCATCTGGAAATAAAGATATTTTTAATGGAACTTGGCATTTTTATGGAGGAATTGACACATCATTTGATCATTTAAATGGAGGATTATTGACAGAAAATTTAATGATAAATGATCAACAAAATGAAATAGGCAAATTATTAGAAGAAGATGGAAATACAAAATTATTTTTGATGGAACGTGCAGTTGACTCAACGCCTTTTGATGAAATTGAACATTCTCAACAACATTTGGTTGGATTAACAAGCATGGTTTGTTTAAATTAAAGCTATTATTTTTTAATAATTAAAATATTTTTAGGTGCCATATATAATGAAATTCTCCAATGAGGATCATCTTTTATATCAATCTCATCATGAAGAAGAGAACAAATTAGGAAGGAGAGAACAAAATTGTTTAACAAATTTGGACAATACTAGGTTTATAGAAGATGGAAATCATCAAATTGATATTTTTGAATCAAGGAAACGGCCTTGGTTTTCTCAATCAGAATGGTCTAACTTTGAAGAAAACAACAATGGAGGTATTTAAATAAATATATAAATTCTCTTTTTAATTTTTAGAATGTGATAATAATCATTTTGAACAACATCAACAATTTTCACCTCTTTGTTGTGGCTTTCTTCAATTACAACCATTTGGGAATAGTACAACTTCGCAGTTTTGTTATGATTCAACAACAGAGCCTTTAATTAAACGGGTTAAATTATAATAAGAAAAGTTTGTAAAAATAACAGAAGAACAGTATTTAAGTAAATATAATTAAAAAGATCCTCAATAATTTTACTTATCAAAACTTTTTATTTAATATTTGTTTTTATAATTATTTTTCATAAACCTCATTTTATGACAGCTTTTTAGTCGATATTTCCCAGCAAAAAAATCTCTTCTAATTGTGAATTAAAATAATTGGGATATTTTAAAATATTCTTTTTTTTTGATTTCTTTACTTAAATATAGTTTGAATGGCTTGGATGTTAATTAAAAATTTGGAAAACTAAAAAATTTCTTGGCTCTCGCCGAGTTTTTATCCCAATGCGATCTCTATCTTTGAACATTTTTTTGTCCAAAATATCACACACTTCCTCAAATTATTCTGTTTTTCATAAACATTTACTTATTTTTCTACACAAAAAAGAGCTAAACTTCTTATATTATTACTCACTTTATTCAATCTTTCTTTGATTATATTTATTTTCTTCTGCCGAACAGTTTCTAATAATATATCGCCTCAATTACTTTAAGAAAAAACCAAAAATATATTTAATTGCCATTTTATCTTACTGACTTTTTTCTGTTAAAAGAACAATCCTCCAACAACTTATAGATAAAATTTTTGCTTATAATTTGTATATAATAATTTTAAAATGTTTAAAAGTTTTCCTCAAAAATGGAAATTTAAATTTTTTTAAGGAAATTTAAGAGTTCAACATTTATTAGTTTAATAATTTAAAAATAATATATACTTTATCGTTTTGTTCGTTTTTTCATTCGTACATTTTTGCAACCTTTTCGTTTTATTTTTCTTGGAATTCTTTCATTTTTACAAAAAGATGATACTTTTGCTGCTCCGAATTTGTTGCTTTTGCGATTTATTGAAGATTTTTCTTAAAATTTTATAAAATTATTTTTGAAAATCGTTTAAATTTGAAAATTACAAAATATTTTAGAAATCACCAGTAAAGTTATAATTTTAAATTTCAAAAATTAAAAAACCTCTTTTATCCTCATTCTCATCTTCAGTAGAGACCTTGTATCGACCAAACTTTAATAATTCTCCCAATTCATCAACCACGGATGTATTATGTCTTCGCCTTTTTGCTGCCTTACGTTCTTCTCTTGACATTCCAAGACGCACAAAATTTGTTTCTTCGTAATGTTGTCTTGCTTGTGCCTGATGGGAGTCCAGGCCACCTGCAAATAAAATTTTTCAATTTCATTTCGAGAGGGACAAAGTCCAAAACAATGAAATTACCTTTCAGAATAAAACTTTAAATAAAACTAGAACTAGAGGCGGTGTGGGATCCACAGAATATGCCTCAACGAGATGAATATGAGAAAAAAATAAACATGTTTTGGAAATTCTAAGTTTAAGATTTTACTCGTTTTGAAATTTCTAAATTAATACCTAATGCAGGATATTCTTCACGTATTTCCTCTGGCCGATCCTCTAATTCATCACGGAGTTCACGAACTAATTGGCTGTTCTGTGCCCGACGCTTTTCTTTGTTCAAACGGCGTTCTGAACGCTCTTTCGTAGCCTGTTCACTTTCAAGTGTTCGAGGTAAATTCTTGCTGCTAGCAGCGATTGCTGCCAATGCATTTCTACGTTGCTTACCTGCATCACCAATGTCTTCTAAAATTTACAATTAAAAAAATAGTATTTGATTCTTAATGAGATAATAAATATCCAGACAGAAATGATAAAATTCTAAATTTATCTCGTATCATTTTATAAATTATTTTAACCTTCATCGTCAGTAGAATCCGAATGTTGTTCAATTTTGTCTTCTCCATTTTCCATCAATTCATTATTGAGTTCTTTTTCATCTACTTTTGGATAATTTGCAGTAAAACTTTGATAAGCTTGCAAAGCAATTCCTTTCAACTCATTAAGCAATTCTTGCCCATTTTTGAAATGAATGAAAATCTTTTCGTGACATCTTTGAACATTTTTTAATTTATTCTCATCTTTCTTCATTTCGTTGAACCGGTCAATTTTTGTAGTTGATAGAAGCTGAAATGTGGAAAAGAAAATGTTTGTAAAGAAGAACCCGCGAAACAGTAGTGGTATGCGAAAAAAGTGACATCTTGTAAATTAAAGAAAGGTGATTTATTTCATTTATATGAGATAGAAATAAGCAATTAAATTAATTTCTTTGTCGTTTCTTTTTCTTTCGACGCTCACGCTTCTTGTCAGTTATTGTTCGTTCCGTATTTGATTTTGGTGATGCTTTGGTTCTTCGTACTATTTCTTCTGGTGCTAACAAATTAACGTCAGGTTCTGTAATCACAGTTGGACCAACTTCCTTAAATTAAAGAATTTATAATTTGTAATATGCCCATGATTGATCAAAACAAATAAAACATAAAAATTCCAAATTTTATGTTTATTTTTAGAATTTTAATATTAGAAAATCAAACCTCTAAACAAAGGCTTGGCATATTATTAACAATTTTTGTATCATCTGTTTGAATTTTTTGTGGTCGAAATTGAAAATGGCTTAAAGCGTCCAATTTAAGAAATAGAGCATTCATATCCCTTTGTATTGCATCAGTTTGCGGATCTAATTGAGAAATAATCTAAAAAATTATTTTATGTTCAAAAATATTAAAAACCTTTTCTTGTTGATCATTTTGAGAATTAACAAATTTATCAGCATAAACCTCAGCAAGAGATCTTCGAATATTTTGTTCAATTTCTGTTTGATTTCGAAAAATTGTAGGTATCAAAGCTGCCTCATTTTCACGAAATTTTCGGAATCTGGTTAAGTATAGGTGGTTTTTTTGTAGCGGTTCAATTTACACAAGTGAGGTGTTATTCGAAAGAGCTCGGCGAGCTGAGTCGAACTAGCCCTGAACGAAGTCGAACCAACTACTCTGAGCCGAGATACAGACCCCCGAAAATCGAAAAACCATAGGGGGGAGTAAGCTCAGTTTTGGGGTGGAAAAGTCGAATATGAGTATGATAGCTCATTCGATAGGTCTCTTTGAGACCTATCGAATGAGACCAAAATTGTCGAGATTGAACGATTTTGAACAAAGTTATGAAAGATCGAAGTTTGCTGGAAACACGCCAAACTTGAACCTACAGAGAGTGTTTTATCACTTCTTCGTGTGAGAGCCCATCCCTGGTTGGCTTTTTGGTACATGCGTTATTCTACGGCGCAAATTACAACAAAATAATTCAGTGAAAATAATTTAGTAGCAGCCGCGGTAATCACTAATAAGAGCTTACTCCCCCCTATGGTTTTTCAATTTTCGGGGGTCTGTATCTCGGCTCAGAGTAGTTGGTTCGACTTCGTTCAGGGCTAGTTCGACTCAGCTCGCCGAGCTCTTTCGAATAACACCTCACTTGTGTAAATTGAACCGCTACAAAAAAACCACCTATACTTCACCAGATCCAATTTTCGAATAACATCATCAAAAAACTTAAAAAATGTAATAAAAATTTCAAATACAAATTAATTTTAAAATCATATTTAAAATTTAACCTTTTCTCTGCAACGTTTTTTAATTATTAGTTCCAGATGTTGAGTAATTTCTTCATTAATGGTTGGGGGAGCATTAAATTGATAATCAGCACAAATGGAATGTTCCAATATTTCATCGGTTTTACGTTCAACAGCCGAAACTTCACCTTGTAAGACCCAATTACGTGGTTTAAGATTTTCTTTCTCGTATAATTTAATTTTATCCATCTTAAATTTAGAAATTTAATGCATAGGTAAATTTATTTTAAAAATTTTTTTGATTACCTGTTTTGGAGTTTTTTATAAAGGGAACACGAAAAATGGAAACAGACGTTTCAGTCCTACACAGTGCGGAGCTATTTGATCTCGGCCGTTTCACTTCTGCAAATAGGGTTTCCTTCTAACTGAGATTTCGACAATTTAGTAAATTCGATGTGAACTATCTCGTTTCAAATTACTTATAGCCAAGTATAAAGGACAGTACCTCAGTTTTTTGTTTCAACATACCGGTTATCATTCCGTATATCATTTTTATCAAGCTTAAGTCCGAACATTGTCAAAAACGATATTTTTAAGTCTCTAGAGTTTATTTTATTGTCGAATTTGCTTAAATGTCGAATTTACAGACCACCCTGTTTTCCATAGATTCAAATAAAATGGCTGTGCTAATAGAAACGACACTTGGCGAATTTGTTATTGATTTATTTATCAAAGAAAGGCCTAATGCTAGTAAAAATTTCCTCAAGCTTTGTAAAACAAAATACTACAATCTTTGTCAATTCTTTACTATCGAGCCAAATTATATTGCGCAAACTGGTGATCCAACAAATACTGGGAAAGGTGGAGAATCAATTTTTGGGTTTGCTTTTTTTAGATCTTTTAATTTTTGTTTATAACATTTTTCGTTCCATGACAAATCTTTAACTACATAAATTATAAAATTATAAGCAATTTTACTTACCTATTTTAGTATATTTTAGTACTTTGTTTGGTGAACAGGCAACTTATTTTGAAATGGAATTAGTGCCAAAACTGCGACATACACGTAAAGGAATTGTTTCAATGGTTAATAATGGAGAAGGACTTATTGGATCTCAATTTTTTATTACACTTGCTGATGAATTGGATTTTTTGGATGGAAAACATTGCATTTTTGGGCAAGTTGCTGAAGGCCTGGAAACGTTAACAAAACTTAACGAAGAACTTGTTAATGAAACAAATAGGCCTTATCGAGATATTCGGTGAGTAAATTGCTTTAAAATTTTTTATTAATTAAAAATAATCAAATTAATTTATTTTAATTTTAATTTGTGATTTAACAGAATTGCACACACTATTATTTTGGATGACCCATTTGAAGATCCACCTCGTTTAAAAATACCAAGACGCTCGCCTTCGCCTACAATCGATCTTATAAAGGTTTTTTAAACTTATAAAATTAATACTAATAAAATAAGTTGTGAGGTTTGGTTTTTTTTTAATTTTTCCTTTGAAGTTGGACAATCAAATTGCCCTTGATGAACGTGTCGATGAAGATGAAGGTAAAACAGCAGAAGACTTGAAATTGGAACTTGAACAAAAAGAAATGAAAGGACATGCTCAAATTCTTGAAATGGTTGGCGATTTACATTATGCAGAAGAACGTCCTCCAGACAATGTTCTTTTTATATGTAAATTAAATCCAGCAACAAGTGATGAGGTTTTTTTTAATTTTTTTAATAAAAAGAAATATATTAATTTAAGGATTTAGAAATTATTTTCTCCCGTTTTGGCAATATTCTTAGTTGTGAGGTTATTCGTGATAGACGAACTAAAGCTTCTCTTCAATATGCATTTATTGAATTTGAAACACCAGAACAATGCGAAAAGGCTTTTATGAAAATGGATAATGTTTTAATCGATGATAGAAGAATTCATGTTGATTTTAGTCAGTCAGTTGCTAAAAACTACCAATGGGATAGAAAAGGTATTAATAATTATTTTCTTTAAATTTAATGAGAATAATCTTTCATATATAAACCTTTTAAAAAAGTGTTTATTCTAGTCAGGAAAGAGAGATTATATTAAAATTATTTTTTTATTTGACTAATTCTCTCTATTCCTTAAATAGGTAGTAAATCTAATGAACAAAAAGATTCTCATAATTCTTCAAAAGATATATCATCACGTTACTCAGATCACCAACAACATTCTAAAGATCGGCATCAAAATGAGAAAAAAGATAAAAAGAGAAGAGAGAAAGAAAAGGAAGAGGAAAGAAGTGAAAGACGAAAAATAAGTAAAAGAAACAATAATAATGAAAGAGAAGTAATTTCTAAACATTCAAAAAGTGATTATCGTCATCGACATTATTATAATGAAGAAGTACGTCAATCATCAAGATATGCTAGAAGCAGAAGTCATGAACGAAAAAGATATAGAGAAATGGATAATGATAAAAGAGAACATCGTAGACGTTAAAATTTATTTTTTAATAATATTTTTGAATTTATTCCATAAATATTTTGTTTTAATTTGTAAAGAACTTTTTAATATTAAGAACTCTTTTTTTTTTTAAATTTTATTTTTATTTAAAATAATAATAAATATTTTAAAAATTTATTTATTTTATTAAAAAATGAAAAGACAATAAATACTTTAAAAATAAAAACAAATAAATGTTTTGTGTGTTAATAAGTTTTAAAAATAAAAATATTATATAGGATTAATTAGATTATATTATTAAAAAATGAGAGAGATCATTTAAAATAATATATATTTATATAGAAAATTGAAAGAAGAAAAAATAAAAAAAAACAAATATATTATTTTTAGAATTACTTAAAATAATTAATTAAATGGATATTTAAATAATATTATTTAATTATTTTTAATATTTCTTCGATTTTTGCGATGATGATGGTGATGATGATGATGTTTATTATTTTCTTTTTTTATTTGATTATTATTTTCAATTATTTGATATTCTTCTTCTTCTTCTATTATTTTATTTTTTAATACACATGTTTGACGATAAACACGCATTCTCATATCTGTTCTTTCATAAACACATTCATGTTTATTTGAACAACGACACCTTTATTTAAATTTAAATTATTAAAATATTTTATTAATTATTTTTACCAAGATTTTATCCATTTTAAAGGTGCTTTCCCATCTAAAGAAAAACTATAAAATCCACAAGGTTCTCTTTCTGCTAAACAAATTGGTGCTTCTTCATCAAAATATTGTGGCTAAAATAAATAAATAATTATTTAAATAATTATTTAATCTAACCGGAAGCATTTCTTTATCAATACTTAAAGGTAAATCTCTTTGTTGTCGATGAGCATTTATTATTTTAATTTCAAATAAAATAATTAAAATTAAAAATAATTTAAATAAATTATTAAATAATTGTTGTTTTAAATTATTTATTATTATTAACATTTTTTCTATAAATTATTTTAATTTTTAAAAAATAATAAAATATATGTAATTCAAAATAATATATTTTAACAAAATTTCAATTTTAAAATATTTAAGAAAATTTAAATAATTTTGGAACAAAATAAAAAATAAATACCTATATTTATTATTTTTTAAATTAAATAATTTTGTATTTTTATTAAAATAAATATTTAAAAATAAATAAATATAATGTCCTAATAAATTCAAAAAATTATTAAAAGTACACAATTTTCTTAATTAAATTAAAACAAAAAATAATCTAAAAATAAATATATTTAATTTAATTTATTTTTGTTTTATTTTTTTACTCTTAATTAAAAATAGATTGAGAGACTTATGACAAAAACAAAAAAATTGCCATAATTAAAAAAAATAATTAATTGTTTACATTAATTTTAAAAATATATTATTATTTTTCAAAAACAAAAAATAATAATATATTTTTTTTTGTTATTAAAAATATTTTCTTTGTAAAGTAAAAAATAGAAGAAATAAATTTATTAAAATTTTAAACAAATAAATATATTTTATATGCCTTTTTTAATTTTTAAAAAAGAGAGAAAAAATATAAAAATTTAAAAATTAAATTTAATAATATTTTTAAAAGTAAAAATCTTTTTTTATTAAATTCTAACAGGTTTTGGTATTTTTATAAAAAAGAGGGGATATTTTTAAAAATAAATAAAATGTATAATAAATTTGTAAATATTACAATTAATTTTTTATTTTATTTTTTGTAAAAGAAAAGTGCAAATAAATAAATATATTTTATTTTAAAAAATGAAATAAAATTATTTTGTTAAAATATTTGACACAAGTTTTGGGATTAAATAAAAATAAATAAAAATAATTAATTATTTATTTTTATTTATTTTTAATATCAAAAAGGAACAGAAAATGCGTAATTTTACAAGGAAAAGAAGACAAAGAAGAAACATATTTTATAAGAAAAAGACCTTCAAAATAATTAATTAATTAATTAATTAAATGTCTATAAATAAATAAATAATTAAAAATTAAGTTCAGGGTCAAAATAAATATAAAAAGTTTTTTAAATAATAATTTTTGGAAATTATTTTATTTTCTTAAAATTGAATTTTTAATTTTAAAAAAATATTTAATTATTATTTTTAAAAAACTTTCTATTTATGTAAATAAATATATTATTTTATTTAATATTAAATATTTATTAGAAGACCACACACAAACTTTTCAAGGCTAGAAAATTAATAAATTAATATAATTTATTTTTAATAATTAAATAAAGGTATTTCCTTTTATTTTTACAAAAAAGATTATTTATTAAGTATTTATTATTTAACAAAATTAACCACAAAGATATAATATAACACTGTCTTTTTTTTCACTTTAATAAAAAAAAAAGAAAAGAATTTTTAATTAAAAAATTATATTAAATATTTAAAAAATTAAATAATAAAATTATTAAAAACTTTTTTCTGAATTTATATAAGGAAATATTAGAGAAAAAATTATAATAAATATTTTTAATAAAATAAAAATATATTTATGTGCATTGTGTGGTATATTATATTAAATATTTATTTATTTCTTTTGTAATTATTTAAAAAAAAAAGTAAAAAATAAGAGAAAAGAATTAATTAATTTAATTAAAAAAGGCAGGTTTGGTCTATCATTTTTGAATCATTTTTATGACCTCTAAAACTGTTCCAGTATTAACCCTTAGGCGGAAATATTTTAATAAAAGTACTTTGTGTTATTAAAGTAAAGAAGAAGAGAGAAAATATACAAAAAAGATTATTATTATTTTTTTAATTTAATTATTAATAAAATATATTTTAAATATATATATAATTTTATTTCACATTTTAAAATTTTTAATTAGAAAAATTAACTTTTTATGAAAAAAATGTTAATTTTTTTGACAAAAAATTTAAATAATAATTATTTTATTAGGTTACCTTCTAATTTTTCACTCTCGAAAAAATAAACTTTTTTTATTCTTTTTTTTTATTGGACAATAAATATTTATTTTGATGATAAATTAGGTGGTAAAAAAGAAGAATTTCTTTTCCTTTATTTTTGTACTAATATTTATTTTGAAATATTTATTATATTTCAAAAGAAGCAACTTTTTTTAATTAATTTAAAATAAAAATACCAAAAAATAATAATTATTTATTTATTTTTACTTTTAAAAATATTATTAAATTTAACTTTTAAAATTAAAAGAGTAATAACTAAATTAAATTATTTCTCTCTTTTTAAATTAAATAAAAAAACAATTAAATAAAAACCTGGACAATTAATTGGACGATAATATTTTAAAAAGTCTAGACAGGTTCTGCTAATTAAAAGTAAAAAGGTAAAATAATTGTATTAAAATATTAGCAAAATAAATAAAATTAATTAATTAAATTAATATTTTTTTAAAATAATCAATAAAATTATTTTTAAATATTTTATTTATTTAATAAATTAATTTATATTTTTTTTTTTTTATAAAAAGAAAAATATTTATATTATAAAAGATTTTTGTTTTTTTTTAAATTCTATTTTTGGATTATTTTTTAATAAATAAATATCCCTTTTTTACTTTCTTGACATTATTATTTTAATTAAAATAAATAATAATAATATTTATTAATATATTATTATAATAATTAAAATAAAAAAATATTTAGTTATTTTGTAAAAACATTTCTTTAAAGAAGATTAAAAAAAATATATTTTTTAATAAATTTTGAAAATATTAGAAAATAGAAAAAGGATCTCCGTATTTACAAATATATATTTTTTAATATTTAAAAAGTTAAAAATTAAAATAATTAGTATAAATAAATTATTCTTTTAAAAAGAGAAATTAATAATAATATTTTATATAAAATAATTAATTATTAATATATGTATACCTAATTTAGGAATTGTCTAAGAAAAATATAAAATTAATATTTTGATTGCGTCAATGATTTTTTTAATTGTTTAGTACAAAATAATAATAATATTTTTATATATTTTAATTAAAAAATAATTAATTATTTAATAATTAAGAAGAGAGGAAATATCCTTTTGTATTATTTTAAAAAATATTTTTAAATAAAAATTAAAAAAAAAAAGAAAATTAATTTAAAAATATTTTTAAATAAAAATTAAAAAAAATAAATTAATTAATCTAATTTATTTATAAAAATACCATTTTTCCTTATTTTTTTTACAAAATAAAATATTTATATATCAAAAATATCATTCATTTGAGTAATTTTTTAATGAGAAAAAAATATATAAAAATAACTACAAAAATTATAAAAAAAATTATTTTAAAGGCATTTTATTTTTACAAATCTTTTAATTCGTTCTTCTTTTTTTTACATTTTACACATTTATAAATTTTGATGAAATTCAAATTATTTTCACATAGAGCAGTACACTCTGACCCAATCATTTTCAACCTAAAATTAATTAATTAATAAATAATTTAATTTAAAGAAAAAAATTAATTAATTTACATTATCAAGAATAAATTCACTGTTAATTCGTCCATCAGGTTTTACATTAGCAAATTGTTGCATTATTTGTCTTAATAATCTTTGATCCAAATGAGGAGCACAATTTATCACTTTCTTTAAAAAAATAAATATAAATTAATTAAATTAAAATAACCTTCATTCCAACAATTTTAATTAAAAATGTATATAAATTTGCAAATGGTTCAGTAAATTCACATTCATCTGATGACAATCCTTTTCCAATACATAAATGTATTAATGAATAATCTAATCGAAAAAGCATTTGACAAAGTAATTGTTCAAAAGAAGAAATTGAAGAAATAATTCTAACTCCATTTCCAAAACCAAATAAAGCAAATTCTTTGTGTAATCCTTTATAAGGTAAATGATAATTAAGAAAACGGGCAAGAATATAAATAAATTGAGAAAGAAATTCAAGTGAAACAAATGATTCGACAAGTAATGGATGACAACAAGAAATCTTTAAAAATAAAAAAATTGAAAATTAACAACTCTCTTTTTAATATTATTTATTACCCAAACAAAAAAAAAAAGAAATCCTAAAATAATTTAAAAAATACGTTATTGTTTGTTGTATTTGAATTAGGTTCACAACTTTGTTGGACAGAAGAAGCTTTTGATAATAAATTTATTCGATCCAAACAATTACAATTATTTAACTATTTATTTATTAAAATTAATTTATTTTAATATAAAATATTACTAAATAAATTGCTGCTTTATTTATTTTTGATTGTCCAGTCCATGCAGTAATAATTGGATTATTATTATTTGTATTATAAAGCTGACGTTTTTCAAATTTAAATATTTGAAAAAGAACTTTTACAATAATTGCTAAACGTTCATTTAACTAAAAAAATTAATTTAAATTCTCTTATTTTTCTTAAATAAAACCTTTGATTTAGTATGTTCTGAAAGTGATCTAATATCAGATATTTTTAAATAAGTTTTATTAATTCGTTCTGAATGTGTTAACATCTTTTTCTATATTATAAAATGTATTTATTTATAATTAATAATGATAAAAAACCTCAAGAAGTAAAACATTTCTTTGATTTCTTTCACTATGACTTTCCATACCAGCAATTCTATGTCTTAAACGTCCAACTTGTTCACGTTTCAAAGCAATTTTTGTTTTTAAAGCTTCAATTGATCGACGTATTAGGTGAAATTCTGATTCGAATTTAATCTTAAATTATAAATCAAACAATTTCTATAGAAAGGATGTAATAATTTTAAAAATAATTAAATATATAAACTATAAAATTTTTTTAAAAATGGAAGGTAAAAAACAAACTTCACTATTTAAAGTATCCATAATTAAATCACAAATAACATTTTTTGATTGTTGTAATCTTTTTAATTCTTCTTTAACTTTACCAATTTTAAGAAAATGAGTACATAAACAATTAACACAAATTAAATTATCTTGAGATAATCGACAAGATGGGCAACGAATTGATGAGTTTGATACTTTTGTTGGATTAGAAATTATTCTAAAATTTAAAGAAAATTTAAAATAAATTAAAAAAACTCTATTTGTTGAGATGTTGAACAGCTACAATTATGTATATCTTCATTTGTGGCAAGTTGGACTTCAAATCGTTGTAAAATTCCAGATGGAGAAAGTTGTTTTTGATTTGTCATAGAATTAACTGCCATAGCATTTAATAACATTTCTTTTAAATTTTAAAATTAATTAAAATATAATTTATTATTAAAAAATTGTATTAAAAAATATAAATTGAAAGGTTGGGTAGGGTAGTCAGCCGAATTGACAATAAATCAGCGGCGCTGAAAGGGCGGTTTCAGACTGTGACGTTGCTAATTAATTGGATTATTGAGTCTCAGCTGATAATTTTATTTTTTTAATTTTATTTATCAACAGATTATTTACGTTATGGAAACTATTTTTGAAAAAACAATATTCAAAGTTATTGATCCTCCAAATTTGCGAATAACAACTCCAAGATGGTTTACGGTAGTTTTATTAAAAAATTAAAATTTTTTTAAATTTTAGTTGCCTTCACCTATGCAAGTTTTCTTTTTTGTGATGGTGACTTATTTTCTAGTTACTGGAGGTTTATTTAAAAATAAATAATTTATTTTTTAAATTAATTTAGGTGTTGTTTATGATGTTATTAATGAGCCTCCATCAATAGGTTTTTTTTGCTATTTTTCTCAAATATTTTTAAATTAAAGGATCAACTGTCGATGAACGTGGCCACAATAGACCAGGTTATATATTTATTTTCATATTTTACTATAATCTTTTAAATATTTTAGTTGCAATAATGCCGTATCGTATCAATGGACAATATATTATGGAAGGATTAGGAGCTAGCTTTATGTTCTGTCTTGGTGGTATGTTGTAAGAGTTTAATTATATTTTGGATATATTTTCAGTTTTTTGTTTCTTGAAAGTTTTTTCTAATAATATAATGAACATATATTAATACAGGATTAAATTTTCAGGTATAGGATTAATTATTTTGGATAAATGCAATAGCCCTTTGACTACAAAAACAAATCGAATGATGCTCTTTTTCTTAGGCTTTGGCCTTTTCTTTGTTGGCTTCTTTACTACAAGAATGTTTATGCGAATGAAATTACCAGATTATTTGGCTTCTTAAAACACTTAACAATAATTTATTTAATTATTGTATTTTTATTATTTAAATTATTTCAAATGTGTTAAAATTTTAAGATTATTTTAAATACTCAATCCTTTTAAGGAGTTGATAAAATTAAAAATTAGGCAAGTGAAATTTAATTATAATAAACAAAATTATTCAAAATCTTCTAAATAATATAACAAAAATTATTTAATCACGTTCCTCAATAGCAGTCAAATGTTCTTCAATTTCATTACTTGTCATTTGTTTCACATTTTGATTATTCTTGTCAACATAAACAACTTCAACGTCCTCTGCCTTTAAATCAATTCCCAAAGCTTGTTGTAAAGCCTCCAATGCCAAATCAATTGTTTCATTAGTTGTGTATTCCGTCTTCTTTTTGAATTTTTTCTCCATAAAGCTATTAACTTGCTGTTGTTTTGTGCCAATTCCAAACCCTCGAATAGAACTAAATTTTAGATAAAAATTGTTTAGAATAAAAAACAAAATTACCGATAATAGCCTGCTGGATCGATAATGAATATTTGAGGTCCACTTTCATCATCATAAGATATGGTCATCATCACTAAAAATAAATTCAATTTTTAACCTTACTTCAAAAAAATACTTGTTCCAAGAGAACGCATTTCTGCAACTTGTGTATAGTACTGATTAATATCAGCCATTTTTCGAGATAAAATCGAAATTGGCATATCATACCCATTTTGATATTTCCATTGAGCTGCTTCAGCTCTTGCACGAGTAGCTTGAAATTTGCAATCAGCTAAAAAACAACTTAAAATTATACAAATATAAAATACTTACGAGGAATCCCCAGAACAGTACAACTGACAGTTGGAGAAAGTTTAAAAATATTTTTAACAGAACTTGAAACAATTAACTTGTCCTAAATTTTTAAATAATTTAAAATTAAATATTTTTAAGTATACAGGAATTCGTCGTTGAATAGCAATTACAGCAGCTTCATCAACACAGACACCAACAGCAGTTAAATTAACAGAATTTGCGGCTTTAAAAGCATATTCAACTTGATAAATTCGGCCCTCTGGTGAAAAAATAGTAATATGACGATCGTATCCAGCAGAGCTTCCGCGTGTCATTTTTTCTTATAAGATAAAATATTCGATAATTTTAAGCTACAAATTAAATTTTTTAGAAAATAATAATATGGAAAATAATAATATGAATGTAAATCAGAAATATGTACAAAGCTGATTTTAAATTTTTATCCAATGAAAGTAAATCTCATCCTTTTTGAAAATTAATCGATTTGGCAGTACATATCGCCAAAATTTTATTAAATGACATTAAATCCAAATAATGTGTCTAATTGTAAAAATAGCATTAAATTGTCAAAATTCATAAACAGTGTCTCACTAAAGCATTTTAGCTCTTTCTTTGTCCATTTTTACTAACATTTTGTTGCATTCATTTTGAATCAATTAATTGTGACTTTATTTTATTTTTACATAAATCAATAAATCTTTTAATTTTATAGATTATTATCTTACAGAAATATATTTTCTTTTTATTCACTTAAAAAATGTTCTCAAATTCACCAATTGGTTCAATGCCACATCTAGCTTCAATGCCATCAGGTGTACTTCGTATTCACCACCACTCATCGAGCAATCCATTTGATTATGATTTAGAAGAAAATGATAATAATTCTGGTAAATCTATTTATGAAGATCAATTTCAACAGCAACAAAGACTAATGGAACAAAACGAAGCAAAACTTGCTGAATTACATATGAGAAAGGAAATGGCAAAAGAAGATGCGGAAGCGACTCTAAAATTGGAAAAGGTTTTTATTTTTGTCAAAAGGGAAGATTTATAAAAATTTTAGGATATTAATGACCTCAATGAAATAATGGCGGATATAGCAAAATTTGTTCATGTGAGTTTTATCATTATTCGATTTTAAATACTTTAAATATTCAAGAGTCATCATGAAATTACAGACAGTATTGAGGTTAGTTGGGTTTATTTTTATATTTATCCATGCTGAATATCTGAATTCGTTGATTTTCAATTACAATAATTTTCGATTATATTTATGTATCAAATTTTTTATAGGATCACGTGGAGCGAACGAAGCATGAAGTCGAGGCTGGAAGACGCCATTTGCGTCGAGCAGTAGATACTCAAAGCGCCAAATATCCAGCAGTTGCAGCTGCTGTTGGAGGAGTTGCACTTGGTGGACCTGTTGGTGTTGTGGCTGGGTCAGCAATTGCTGGTATTGCCGCAGCTGTTGGTGGAGCTTTTGCAGGTTTTTTTTCTTGGATATTTTTTTTTAATATTTTCCACTTTCTAGGTCTTTA
The DNA here is from genome assembly GCA_015183035.1 of Meloidogyne chitwoodi. NCBI lineage: Eukaryota > Metazoa > Nematoda > Chromadorea > Rhabditida > Meloidogynidae > Meloidogyne > Meloidogyne chitwoodi. The sequence continues at coordinate 1,401,972 of JACZZP010000013.1, forward strand.
TGGAGGTAAATTCCTTAGAAAACATAAACTGCAGCAGGAGCAAACTGTTAATGCTCCTGTTGGAAATAGCTCAAATATTGATTAAAAGAAGGTTTATAAATGTGATGCAATTAAAGAAGAAAACATATCTATATTACAAATAAACTTTAAAAAATATATAATTAATGTACCGGTTGACCTTGTACATTTATTTTTTCTTCATAAAGATTTTTAAAATTATTTACAAATATTTTGAAACAATTTTCTTGAAAAGTTGACCATTCTTTAAACATTTTCACCAATTTTAATAATAAAAAAATAATTTGAAAGTTAAAAATTTTAAAAAATTATAAAATTAAAAATAGGTACATTTATCTTTTTTTTATTTCAACCTTAAATTTATTATTAAATTTATGAATATTTTTTTATCAATTAGGAAGGGAAGAAAATTATTAAAATTATTTTTATAATAAATTTATTTTATGTTTTTTATTTATAATTAATTAATTGATCTTTAAGTTAAATTAATTAATTAATAATTTCCAAAATGTTTGGCGAAGAAAAATATGTGACAAAATAAATTAATTAACTTCCGTTAGAGAACGTCATATAAGAAAGAGAATTTTTTAAAAATATTTCAAAATTATTATATTTAAAAATATATATTAATTTTTTAAGTAAATAATTACTTAAAAATATTTTTATTAAAATTTCATCAAATATTTAATTATTTTAATTTTTGTATTTTAAGTATATGAATTTTAATTCTTTTTTAGTAATAATGAGACGAGTTTAAAAAAAATTTCAATTGTTTTTTTCTTATAAAAAACCAATAAAATTGAATTAAAATAAAATATTCTGTTTTATTTTTATAATTAATTTCTTAAAAAATATTATATTTAATTTTTTTAAAGTAAATATTTATTTTAATAATAATAAAAGACTGCCAATATATCATTATATATTTGCGAGTAATTAATAAAATATAATTCTCATTTAAAAAGGCATTTTTTTATTTTTTTCCAAATATTTTTTATTTAATAATTAATTAATTTCTTCTTTAAAAACAATTCTTTTTTTATTCATTTATGTAGTCTTTCTTTTTTATATAAATTTTTTAAAATTTATCTTTAATATTTCTTTTTCTTAAATAAAAATATTTAAAAAAATTCCATATTTTTGATCGTATCTAACAAAAAGTACTTTCTTTCCAATCTAAGTATTTTTTAAAATAATTAATTAATTCTCTAATTATTATTAAAAAATGATTTGAAAAGAAAATTCTATTTCATTGAAAATTATTTTTTAAATTAAAAAAAGATAGTGTATTTATTTATTTAGAGTGTCTTTTCTTTATTTATTCGCGCATATATAATTATTAAATAAATATATCTTTAAATATATTAATTATTATTAAGCACATAATAATGCCTTAGGGGATATCAAAGGTCTTTATTAATTTATTAATTTTTTATTTTTTGTTTAAATTTGTTCCAATTAAATATTCTTTTATTATTTAAATAAATAAAAATATTTTTATTTAATATTATTAAATTTTTTTCCTTCATTTATTTTATTATTAGTTGCCAAGGTGTTTTTCTCCTTATTTTTATAATTATTATTTTTAATATTCTTAAATAAAATTAAAAGTTAAAAAAATTAAAAAAAAAAAATTTTCCACTTAAAAATAAAAAAATCACTTTATAATTATTTTAATTAATTCTAAATATATATTTTTTATTTTAAATAGCTGATGACTCTTTTCTTTTTTTTTTAATTTTATTTATTGACTTTAAAAATTAAACAGATGAACAAATATGATTTTTATAAATATTAATTTAAAATTTTTCTATTTAAATTATAATTAACAATTTTTTCAATTAATTCTAAAAATAATCAAATAATTTATTTGCTCGATAGCTATTTTTTCCATAAATTTTTGGGTGGGCGTAAAATCTAATCGATTTTATAAAAGCCAGACTTTTGCAGCTATTCTCTTTTTTTTGGAAATAAATAAATATTTATTTATATATTAATTTATTTTTTATAAAAATTTTAAATTTTAGAAAATCTCCAAATAATTTATTTATTTAGTATCTTGTATAATTTTATATAAAATATAATTTTTTTTAAATTTAGAAATTAATTAATTATTTTAAAATAATCCCCATAATAAATATTTAAGAAAATAATATTAAATAATTAATTTTTATTAAAATTTAAAAAAATAAAATTATTAATTTGCGTAACTTTCTTTTTTTAAAAAAATATTTTTATTCAATATTTCCTTAACATTTTTCCCTAAAAACGTCACATTTACAATATTCTCACATATATATTTTCTTATTAATTAATTAACTTAAAAAATAATTTCTCTAAAATAAAATCATATGTTGCTACAAAAAATTAAAAAAATATTAAAAATTAAATAATTTATTTCTTTCATTTTTAATTTTAAAAATATTAAAATAAAAAATATTTTAATACTGTAAATTAAGTTAACAAAAATAATTAATTATTTAAATAATAAATTTTAATTAATTGTCTCAGAAATATTATTATCAATTTAAATTTATATTAATACATTTCCTTAATTTTTGTCATCTCTAATTTTTAAAATAATGAAACAAAAATTCTAAAAAATAGCTAATAATTTTATTTTTTTCAGAAAGTTTAATTCTTTTTTTTTAATTTATTCCAATGGGCCCAAAAATGGCAGAAGAAGAAAGACTAAAATTTAAATTAAATAATCAAAATTTAAATGAAGATTCAAATATTATAGTTAATTTTCAAGGAGGAGCAGAAGTAAGTGAATATGAAGAAGATGATGATAAAAATATTAGTAATAGTAGTATTGAAGTTCCATTAAATGTAAATTGTATATATTCTTCACCTTTAAATAATTTGGTTATTGATAATGAAGAAAATGATAATAATAATAATAATAGAAATTATTGCCAATTTGGAAATTATACACGTTATTTGGTTAGTTTTTTTTAATTTTTAAAGAAAATATTTCCTATGGAAATTAGGAAAAATTTTTTTTTAATCTCTTTCCAAATTAAATAAATAAATAATTTAAAAGGTTATGTTTATTACAACAATGTGTCTCTCAATGTCAATGGCAAACTCTTTGGCATTAAACTTTACAGTAATTTGTATGCACAAAAATGAAGAAATTAATAATAATAACCTAACAAATATAAAAACAAATAATCCAACAAATAAAGGTAAAAAAATTTTTATTTCTATGAATTTTTAGATATTTTCTAATTTTTACACAATGACATTAAGAATAAAAATAAAAGAGTTAGAGAAGAATAAATGTGAAAATACTATATGAAAGGAATAAAAAGAAAAAATCAAAGGAAAGAGAAAAATAAGCAAAATATGTAGGAATGAGATGAATAAAAAATTTAGATAAATGGTTATTTTCCTTCATTGGTAGAGAGTATTATAACTCATCTAATAATATTAAAAATATAAATTGAATATTTAAATGAAAATTATCTTAAATGTTACCTTTTATATCGCGGGCCTTAAGTTGAAGACCCAGCGTTTACATTTTTTGGAGTCCCACGGGAGTGGGATCGAAAATATTTACTTAAATTTGAATACAGATGATTGACATTTGAAATTTTTAAAAATAATAATCTTATTTGTTTTTTAGTTTTACGTCCAATGTTCAGCAGTGCCGAACAGGCTCTTCTTTTTTCGTCTGTACCGGTAGGTACTTTACTTGGAACATTACCTATTACACCTTTAACTTCTCGTTTTGGAATGAGGTTTCTTCTTAAAAAATATAATAATATATTTACATATTTTTTATAGAAAAACTTTTGTCTCGTACGGGTTAATTTCAAGCTTTGCAACTCTTTTTACTCCACTTGCTGTTAAATTAGACTTTGGATTCTTATTAATTATGCGTGTTTTACAGGTTTTAATATTATTTAATTTGCATTTGAGTGTATTTTTTAAAGGGTTTAGCTGTTTCTATATGTTTTCCAGCAAGTGGTAAGCATTTTAATATTTTTTTAAATAAAAAAATATAAAAAAAGGTTCAATAATTGCCGATTGGAGCCCTCTTCGTAGTGCAGGAACATTTATTGCTTTTCTCTCATGTCATATTCAATTTGGCCCGATTTTAACAATGCCTTTAGCTGGAAAATTGTGTGAATCTAAATGGGGATGGCCAGCTGTCTACCATTTGCAGGCAATGCGGCGTAACTTTTTTTAATTTTATTTTACTATATTTTGTTATTCAAAAATTATTAAAAAATTTCTTTTTAAGGCTATTTTAACTGCACTTGTTTTTGGTGCTTTCTTCACGTTCTATCGTGATTCACCAAGAATTCATAGAAATGTTTCGCGAAAAGAACTTTGCAAAATTGAATGTGGAAAACCTCCGTCAGAAGCTGGTCCTGTTGCACGTAATGGTGAAATTCCTTATGCTGCTATGGTTAGAAATTTAAAAAAAATTAAAATTATTTTCACAGTTGCGTGATCCAGCAGTTTGGGCAATTTTCTTTTGTAGTATGGGATCTACTTTTGGTTTTCATATTTTTATGCAGTATGGACCTGTTTATTTAAATCAGGTTTTTTTGAAAAATTATTTAAAAAAAATTTAGTTTAATTTTTTTAGATAATTAAATTTAATGTCCAAAGCACAGGACTTGCAATGGCTCTTCCTTGTTTCCTATCAATATTTATAAAACTTATTGTTGGTTCAGTCAGTGACAGAGCAAAGTAAAGCCTTTTTTGTTTGTTATTTTCTTATAAAGCTTTAATATTTTTCAAAAAAATATCTTTTCATATTTTCAGTTGTTTATCAGAACGTTCACGTGTTCTTCTTTTTGCATCACTTTCACAATTTTTAGTTGCTATTTGTTTTTGTACATTAGCTTTATTACCACAAGGATCTCCACCTATTCTTGTTCAATGTTTTTTTACTACTGTTCCTGTAGTTAGTGGACTTAATTGTGCTGGTGTTGGAAAAAGTACACAAATGGTATATAAAGAGAATATATGTATATAATCAATATTAAATCTTCTCCTTTTTAGATTTCTCGTCAATTTGCTCACGTTGTTACATCATTTAGTGTTTTTGCCTGTTCTACAATAATTATTATAATTCCAATTTTAGTAAGCTTTTTAGCTCCAGACAATCGTCCTGAACAGGTTTTCTTATTCCAAAGTTTAAGAAAAAATATTTTAATTTTTTTTAAAGTGGACTCGAATTTTTCTTATTGTTTCTGTTGTAGTAGTTGGATGTGTTATCTTTTTTGATTGTACTGCAGAAGCAGCTCCAAGACCTTGGACATTTACAAAAAAACAAAAAAAGTCAGAATATAATGAAAATAAAATAAATAATTTTGAAAAACAAAAATTAAAAGAAAATAATAGAGAAGAAATAAAACAAGAAAAAGAAGATAATAACAAAATTGAAATTTTAGAAAATGATGTTGATACATGAATAACAAAAAAATATTTTTTGTTTTTTCTTTTTTCCCAATTTTAAATTTACATTTTTATTTGTTAAATTAATTAGAAAAGATAAATTCTTACATCAAAAGTGTGATGGTCAGATTATTTAACTTTTATAATTCCTTTTTAAAATGTTGTCACTGTAATAAAAATTTGGCATTTTGTTTTTTAACTTTTTATTATTTAAAGAGCGTTAAAGTTTTCACATTCATTTATATGTCCCAAACCATTTTCATTTTAAGGGAGTTTAATCATATTTGATATTTAAAAATGTATTTTATTTGTTAAATTTTGTTTAAAGATAAATAAACGATATTATTTAAAAATGGCTAATAAATTCAATGAAGATATTGACTTTAGTACCTCTATTAATGGTGGACTTATAATCAAAAGAATGGCCAGGTAATTTTTAAGATCCGTGTCAAAACTAGCTACTTTGTTGAAATAAGTTATTCGATTCTGCGTTTAAATAGATAAAAATATTCCAAAAGTTTTATATAGTTTCGTAACTATTTCAACTTTATTTTAGATTGCAAATTGATGATGTTCATTATGCTCTTTTCAAACACAAATTTGATATTAGTGAGATTCGTAAGAATGTTGATCCGTCAATTTTTGAACATGCGATGGTATTTTTCTAAAATGTTAATTCCAACTAATTTTTTATTTCAGAGTCTGAAGGTTTTGCTTGACACTAAGCTCACTCAAGGGATGAATGAATATGCAGGGAAATTCAAAGCTTACAATCATATATCTTTAATTTTTGACATGGTCTGTTTTTTAATTTCTTTAGAGTCAAATTTCTCGTGATCTAGCCTGTTTAGTACTTTGCAATTTTTTCTAGTGTCAAATCGCCGAAATTTTTTTAGAGTCGTCGTTGAACATTTTTTAGGTTTCACAAATGCGAAACAAGGATGGTCCTCATTCCGTCTTTCGTGTCACATTGCCAAATGGAAGTGCGTCAGTTGCACCCATATTTGAACTCCAATTGGGAGAAGAGTTTTGTGAACGCTTTAATGTGCCAAATTACGGTATAATTAAATTGGAAATGATGACAAATTCAATCCGTGCGTCAGCCAAGGAGATTCGAGTAATTTTTAATTATTTTAGCTTTTTATCTTAGTTATCGTTTACTTTAAATTATTTTTTAAATTAATTTTTTTTGTTTTAGTGCAAAATTCTAAAGTTTGATGAAGCTACGCGTACGGTCCGATTTACTCCACTTTCGATGCAAGCATTGTTTACGAAAACCAAGGTGATCTGATTAATTTTTATCTAACCTTTCCAGTAGTAGGAGTTATAAATTATAATTTATTTTTAGTATTTTGTTCGTTTCGAACCATCTCGCTTCGTTTACAATGCTAGACACCATATTTTAAGCAATGTTAATCGACTTCAAAAGTTAACCAGTTTTTTGATTTTTCCAAAACCTTTTGACGAAGATTGGGTAAATTAAATAATATTTTATAAAACTTCTATTTTTTAGCTGACTTTGGATCGTTACATTGAGCAACGTGATAATATGATCAGAAACATTCGTTTTTCTTCTGATCGTTTCAATCAAGAACAGCGTAATGCAATTTTTGCAATTTTAATGGCCAGGCATGTTAAGGTTATTTAATCTTTTTTAAATATATTTCTTGTTAAGTTATTATATAATTTTACAGATAAATAATTGTGATGGCGCACTTCTTCCATATATCATTCATGGGCCACCAGGTTTACTTGTTTTAATTTTTTATTAAAGTTAAAAGTTTAGGAACTGGAAAAACGACTATTTTGGTTGAAGCTATTCGTTTGTTGGTTGAACAAAAAAATGTCAAAAATAAAGTACTTGTTTGCACTCCTTCGAATACTGCCGCTGATTTATTTGCCACAGAATTGTTAGAAACCGCTAAAATGGATCCAAATTTTATATTTCGTCTTTACGCATTGATGGTGCCTGTAGATGATTTAAAGGAGTCATTGAAGCCAGTGACATATATCAAATAAGTTTTCTTAATTATGTTGGAGTGAGACTAGTATTGTCAGCTCATTTTTGTAGTTATCTTTGAATCTTAAAGAACCTTTAAAATTGACTTTTTGAATTTTAGATCACACGATATGCACTCGAATACTGATATGTTTGCTATTTATCCGGCTTCTCGATTACTTGAATTTCGTGTGATTATCTGCACGATGATGGCTTCGACTTATTTAATGCTAGGTGGATTGGCAACAACATTCACGTAAATTAATTTTGTTTAAATTTTTTTATTAAATTTATAGGCATATTATTATTGATGAAGCTGGACAGGCAAGTGAACTAGAAACACTTGTGCCAATTGGTTTGTGTCTTTCCTATATTTTTTTAAATATTCAGTTGGAATGATTGGGAGTGGAACTAAAATTATTTTGGCTGGGGATCACAAGCAACTTGGACCAGTCGAATCAGTTGATTATTTTCGAAGGAACAAATTTAGTAAGTGACCAAAAATTTTTATTTATTTATTTATTTAATATTTCAGATACTTCCTTGATTGAACGACTTCAAACTATTGAATTTTACAAAGATGATGAGTTAGTTTTTTTTTAACAATTTTAATATCATTTTTAATAGACGTGTTATGACTTTTCTTCGCAAAAATTATCGTTCTCATGAGGCAATCATTGCTGTTCCTTCTCGTCTTTGTTATAACAATGAATTAATTGCAGCTGAAGATGCATTACCAAGGGATAGACTTGCAAATTGGAATGGGCTGCCAGCAAAGGTCTGAAACTTTTTGTGTGAATTTAGTTTTTCCATTTTTAGGGGTTTCCTCTGTTTTGGCATCACATTGAATCTCTGGAAAAATGTGAAGAAAATGGAACGTCCTATATGAATTTTGGCGAGTTAGAATTGGTCATTACTTATGTAAAGAGAATTATTACTGAATTGCAAGTGAAGCCAATAGATATTGGAATAATTAGTCCATACACATATCAGGTTTTTGAAGAATTCTAAAATACTTTTGTAATTTAATTTTAGGCACGAAAGCTTCGTCATCTATTAATGTCAGATCTTGCTGATATTACTGTCGATACTGTTGAACGTTTCCAAGGATCACAACGCCGTGTCATAATTGGTAATTTATTATTTATATTCTTTTAATTTAATATTTTTTTAGTTACTACAGTGCGTTGCAATCCAAATGATAAACTTGGCTTTATGCATTCTAAAAAGGTTATTTTTTAGGAAAATAAAATTATTTGAATAATTGGTCAATTTTAGCGTTTCAATACAACAATTGCTCGTGCTGAAGAATTACTCATTATTGTTGGAAATGCAAAAATTATGACAAAAGTTTCATCTTGGGCTAGGTTAGAATTCTTTTTGAATAAAATATGTTTTTATCAATTATAAGTATTTTATAGTATGTATGAGCATTGTCACAAAAATAATGCCATTATTGGAGTATCAAAAGACTTGGCTAAAGAGATTTTAGCTAATGTTGAACTTATGAAGGCAAAAACTATTGACGATGATGAAGAGGAAGAGAAACAGCCGGCAAAAACAAAATACGTTCCGCCAAGGAAGTTTACGAAGGATGAATTAAAGGAAATGGATGTAGGCGTATCTAGCTCTTCTGGTGATGAATCCGATGACTACAGTACAACAGACAGTTCTTCAAGTGAAGAGGAAGCGGATGATGAATCTGAAGAAGAGGATGATGAATTCGCTTCTATTGAAGATGGATCTGTAGGCGGAAAGATGCGAACTAAAGCCTCAGATGACGAGGAAGAAGATGGAGAGATGGTTGAGACAATTTATGATAAGAATTCAGAGGAGGAGACTGCAGTTCAGGATGTTTTGGATGATTGCATCACTATCGTTTTGGATCAAGTGTAAATTCTGATAATTAGAATATATAATTTTAAAGCGAGTTTATTTTTTAGGAGTTGAGATAATTTTATGATTTTTACATGTGGACCTTCCTTTCTTTTTTAAAAATTTTACATATATGGATGTTCAAGTAAAAATAATTAAAATTTATAATTTATAGTATCTTCAAGTTAAATATTTTTTTTTGCTCGTACATCCATTATATATCCCAAGAAAATAAAATATTTGTTAGATGTTGTTTTTTCGTTGTGAAATAAAAATATTATTGTGTTAACGTTTTCTCGTACTAAAAATAGTCTTACTCGTAATTTAAAAAATACTTGTTCAATATTTTAATGCAAAAGGTGCAAGCTCAAAACTAAATACAAGTCAAAATATTGGGCTTATAAATGATTAAATAATTATTTACATTTACCAAGTTAAAAATTTCTTGAATATTTATTTAATATTTTTATTTTGAGTCAACGTGCCAATGCTCCAATCAAAGCGGAGCACATTTCGAAAAATTGCATGGTCTGTGACTGACGAGTCTCTGGTATCATTTCGTTTGGGCTTGGCACTTGTGTTGGTGGTTGTCCAACCTAAAAATTAATTTTTTAGAGAATTTATCGAATAATAATTAAAACTAAATACCTCAATAAGCATAGGTAAAGATTGGGCTCTATTAGTTCTCATTGAAGGTCTAACTGGTGTGGAGACGGAAGCATGTCTCGAAGAGCCTGTACTTCCATCATAACCAAAAATAGCTTAAAATATTTATTAAAAAAAATAAATAATTCTTACATTCATCATCAACCAAATTTTTAAAATCAAGTAAATAGCTACGTTGATCTACTTGATAAAGTTGGAGACTCATTTTTGGAAACAACTAATTAATTTTTAAAAATAAATAATTATAAAAAAATTTTGAATTTTTACCATTTCTTGGTTTTCATCTTTTGGTCGTCGACGAACAACAACATGATAAGCATTAAGCATTTTCCATTCAAAATCCAAGAATTTCATTGCACGAAAAACCTCATACATTATATCATCTAATAATAAAATAAATATATGTATTATAAAATAATTATAGTCAATAATCAACAAAAAATTAACTTCACACTCTTAATAAAAATGTAACTATAAAATTTCTTTTATCATAATTCCCAAATAATAAAAAAATATACCAGGTCTACTCTGTGAACGAATACCCAAATGCCATTTTGCTCGTTTCATATGTGGTGATTTTTGTACAGATTGCTGCTGTTGACTCCCAGAAGTATCTGATGTGTGTCCAAGTGTTGGAGTTATTTTTCCAGCATTTTGCATGCGTTCAGGGTGTCGTTGTGGAATTTGATCAGATTGGTGAAGGCGGGCAGTTGGTTGAATATTGTAAAATTCTTCCACTGATAGTTTGGCAGCTAATTTACAAAAATTCAGGATATAATAAATTAAAAAATTCCTAAATTAACTGTGGAGCTTATTGATGGACTAAATCTCATTCTATGCATTAAAAGAAAATATCAAATATAATCAGAAAGATTAATTAACAATAAAAAAATTAAATTATTTCATACTTTCATCTGCAATCCGCTTGTTATCCACAATCAAACTGTATGCAATACTTAAATGGTGATGAGGGTCATCTGACAGCAAAGCAGAAGTCACATCTTTTTAAAAATGTTTAAAACTTTAATATAATAATAAAAAAATATACCTTCTTCACTAACATTATAACGGTAACAAACTTCACTAACTGCATCAATATCAACAATGCTTGCTTCACTTTCATTAATTGGTGGAAAGAGATAAGCAGGTAAATCAACACGAAACCATTCATGATTAATTGCATCTTTAATTGTAGCTCTCTTAAAAAGAATTTGAAAAAAACTTAAAAAGAAAATTTCCAATTTTTTCTTACTTTCATTGGATCTACTTGTAGCATATGTAAAAGAAGATTTACAACAGATTTTTCTAAATAATCAGGAATAGGGAAAATACCAGCTTAAAATATAAACAAATATTAAATTTAAATAAAAAATTTAAATACATTTAATCTTCCTAAAAAGTGTCGGAACATGTTCATCATCAAAAGGTAATGTTCCACAAAGTAGAGCATATAAAATAACACCACAAGACCAAACATCAACCTCTGGACCTGCATACAATTTTCCACTAATCACTTCTGGAGCTGCATAGTTAGGGGAACCACAAGAAGTCCTCAAAAAATCTCCATCTGTCATTATATTGGAAAGGCCAAAATCAGCAATTTTTACATTGTTTCGCTCATCCAGTAATAAATTTTCTAAATAAAAATATTAAATTTAAATAAAGAGAAAAAACCTGGTTTCAAATCACGATGAACAACCATCTAAATAAAATTAATTTTCAGAATTCTAGATAGAATAAAAAATTACATGTCGATGACAATAATCCACTCCTGAGATCTTAAAGAAAAAATCAGATATAAACAAAATAATTTTAGAATACAATTTGTTGGAAGAAACGTCTCGCTTCATGCGTTCTGAGCTATAAAGAAATATATAATTTATATTTTAGAATTAAAAAATCATACCCTTCCATGTTTAACAATGTAATCAAAGAGTTCACCACCAGAAACATACTCCATAACCATAAAGATATCTATAAAAATACATAAATATATTTTTCTAATATTTAATGAAAATTACCTGTTGGAGTACTGATCACTTGATAACTAAAATTAAACATATTAAAATTATTATAATAAATTTAATATACAGTTTAATTATATGTGGATGTCGGAACAATGAAAGATTTTGTATTTCACGACGGATTTTGCCGACAACGTCAAGTGTCATAATTTTTTGACGATTAAGAATTTTGACAGCAACTTTATATCCAGTTGCTTCATGAATTCCAACTTAAAGACATACGAATAAAATAAAAGACTAATTTTTAAATCAGACAAAGAATAAACCAGAATGGATAAATTTTAAAAAGAATACCTTTAACTTTTCCAAAAGTGCCAACACCAAGCGTTTCCTTCAAAATGTAATTTCCAATTTTGATCTGAGCTTTTGCTTCTCGATCAGCTTTACTTAATTCAATAGTAGCCATATTCTTAAAGTTTATTAAAAATAACAAGAATTTAACATAAATTCAAAGTAATAAAATAAAACTAATTCCCATAAACAATGGGTACGAAAATTCAAAAATTAACAGTTTATGATTTATTCAATCAATTATCATATAACATGATCTTTTAACAAATAAAACGATATTTAAACGTTTTCTTCTCTCACTTATGATGTTTACGCATTTCGATAAGAATTCGCTGTATTTCATCACGCTTTCTTTTTGCCCGAACATGTTGACCAACTCGTTTCTTCAAAAACTTCAAAGCCTTCTTATCCTTACTGATACGTAGCAATTCCATAGTGCGACGCTCATATGGAGAAAAGCCAACAACCTCAAAATTTATTGTAATGAAATTAAGTAATTCAATTTAAAATACCTCACGAACAACTTCTCTTACAATACGAGTCTTCTTCGTAATGCGTCCTTTTTTACGAGATTGACGAGGCTTGCGAGCATTTTTTGTCACAGAATGACCACGATCTAAACCGATAGCAAGGCCCTCAATAGCAGGATGTTGTAGTTTTGTCATTTTTAACTTACTAAAATAATCAGTAAAAAGGTTATAAAATATACAAAGAAAAAATGTTGCTTAAGATAAGCGTATCAACAAATGAATTTTTTGGTTGGCTTGTAATTATTTGTGAAAAATAAAAAAGATGTATTTTTTTAAATAAATTTTTAAGAGTTAAATCGTTCCTTCTTGTTCCATAACAATGTTTTGTTCCTCTTCTGGAACCTGTAAAACTTGAAAGTGTTGATCGCCACTGCCGGGTATTGTCATTATAATTGGTTGACCAGGCCCACATGGGAGTGGAATTGGCTGACCAATTTGTGTGGCTTGTATTACTTGTCCATTCTCAAGAGTCATCAGACATTCAGATAAGCCTGGAACAGAACCATCAGTGCACTAACAAAAAGTTGTGAATAAAGTATAATATAAATTTAATACCTGTAAAACATACTGAACATTTTCTCCATCTTCAAGGTCTGTTTGTTGTTCCTTTAATTCGTCCTGTAAATTAAATTTAACTATTTGTTGAAAGTTAACTAAATTTAAAAATAGCTTTAATGTTGTAAGACCAGGGTGAATGAAATCGGAGGACTCCAACAAAGAAATTCAAAATTAAAAACCTTATGAGTGTCAACTCTCGGCAAAATATCAATTAGGAAATCAAACATCTCACTCTTCTCGGCCCCAGATGAGACATCAGCTTTTTGAATTGTCTTACGCCTATTCTCTTGAGTATTAAGCCAAGAACGTAATGTCAGTTCCTCTATCTAAAATGTGAAAAATAAAATGGAGGTAAATGAAGCAAACCACACAAAAATTTCAGCAGCTCTGGCCAGTAGAACAGGAGCTTCCGCGCTTATCATCTTAATTTAGATAATAAATTTGATAAAATTATATTTCAAACCTGTGTTTTAAGTCCTTCCTCAATCTTCATGATTTTCTGTGAAAATGAAAAGAAATGAATAAAAATTAAAAAATAAAATTTGATACCTTTATTCGTGCAATTGGCAACTCAGAATGTTTGTTAAGCTCGCGAAAATTGAACTAACAATAAAGGAATTAAATTTATTAAATAAAATAGAAATTTCAAACCGTTGACATGCGATCAATTTTACTCTGTTGTTTTGGCCAGAAATCATCAATACATTTTGGAGGTGAAGATGGAAGCAAATCATCGTTAAACTCAGAAGAATCCATGTAAAATTATGTAAGAAAATAATAAATAAAAGTAAAAGATAAAAAAATTTCCATTTTCAACAAAGACATTATATCTAATTAAAGTACAGTAATTACGCCAAAAATAAATAATTTAAATGCTTGTTTAACATTCTTAACATTTTTGTTCCTCGCTTGTATGCATTTTTTTGTTATTTTATAGTTCTTTAAGTGAATCCTAAAAATGGCTCTTCGTATTCAATTTGAAGCAAGTAATGATGTTGGTGTATTTTGCAATCTCACAAATGCCTATTGTCTTGTTGGTATTGGATCATCTGAAAACTTTTACAGGTTTCTTTAATTCATTTTTAAAAAAGCTGTTCATTTAGTGTTATTGAGGCGGAGTTGGCAGATCATATTCCAGTTATTCATTGCAGTATTTCCGGCATCAGGATAGTTGGCAGGGTGACAGTTGGTAATCGGCATGGCTTGCTTGTTCCAAATGCAACAACTGATCAGGAATTGCAACACCTTAGAAATAGTCTTCCCGATTCTGTTAAGATTCGAAGGATCGATGAACGTCTTTCTGCACTGGGAAACGTTATTTCTTGGTAAAGAAAAATTTAACTTAGCAAAATTTTTACAAATTAAGTAATGATCACGTTGCAATTGTACATGCTGAGATTAGCAAAGAAACAGAGCAAGCTCTAGTTGATGTTCTAAATGTGGAAGTATTTCGACTTAGCTTGGGCGAAAATGCTTTGGTAATTTAACATAATTTAATTTCGAAAAAAATAATTTAAGGTCGGCTCATATGCTTCCTTAACATCAAATGGCGCTATGGTTGCCGCCAAAACACCGCCTGAAGTTACTAGAGAATTATCTTCTCTTATTCAAGTACCAGTTGTTGCTGGAACTATTAATAGAGGGTTTGGATATATTTTTGTTTTCGTTCTGTTTTATTTTTTAGGTCTGAGTTGATTGGTGCGGGAATGTGTGTTAATGATTGGATTGCATTTTGTGGCCTAGCAACTACATCAGCAGAACTTTCTGTGCTGGAATCTATCTTCAAACTCGGAGACAATGCACCAACTGCAATTTCCAACAATTTACGTGACACAATTATTGAATCTATGATATAATGTTGAATTGTTAAATTAAATTGATTTTATATTTATTCTAATCGGATTGAATAAAAAATTTTGTTTCAGTATATTCAATATTAACTTTTTTACACTGTTTTTCCTTACATATTACTTTTATTTCACTTTTTATAACTTAAGTTTTGCAATTATTTTGCTCTCATGGTTTATGCCCGCGAGCCCTTTCTTTTGCATCTACTTGCGGGTAGTAATAATATAACTGCACTTGATGCAGCAAAAAGTCTGCTTGATTCTGGCTATAATGACGCTAATGAACGAGAACCTACTGACAATATTTCCCCTTTGCATGTAGCTGCTGCTTGGAATAATTTGGCCATGTGTCAGTTGTTGATTCACTATGGAGCGGATGGTTTTTATTTTTATTAATAATTTAATTTTTATATTAATTCTTCGAATGAATCAACTAGTTATATTTTAATGATTTTAAGTAAACGCTCGCGACATTGATAAGCGCCGTCCGGTCGATGTTGCCGATAAGCTATGTAAGCAATTTTTTATTCGACTAAACAGGCGGAGGAAAACAGAGAAAAGTAAATTTCGAAAAGTGTTGGCTTATCTATTCCGAAGAATTTGTACAAGTTCATCAGCTGCCAATAAATCTGTACTTTCTGTGGACAATTCTAATAAGAAATTTACTCCTCCAAGGACATCTTGCATGGCTAATATTAACGTGCAAAAACGTAACGAGGTTTTACTTAATTTTTCAAATTTTATTATTTATTTTGACTTCCATTTAGCTATTATTTTACAGTTTAAATTATCTAATACTAAAATGCCTTCAATGTCGCGACGACAATCTACTCTTTTAAACGAAGAATTTCTTACTTCAGACACTGATGATAGTAAAGATTTGGAAAATAAAAATGAAGATAAAATTGTGGATGAAGAAGAAATTGAAGAGGGGTTTGAAGTTCTTGATCCATCTGAAGAAGCTGTGCTTAAAAAACAAATGGAACGAGAGGAAGAGCTTTGTAAACAATTTTCAGCATTAAAATTGGAGGATTTGAAGGCTAGACTACGATTCAAAAATTTTAAAATTGGGCCGATGGATGCACGAAATAGGAAGATTTATGAAGCAAAGCTAGCAAAACTTGAGCTTAGACCTTCGAAAGAAATCAGAAATGGAGATTTTATAAGATGTAAGAATAAATTAATATTAAATTATGATACTAATAGAAAAATTTTGAACATTTTTTTCATAATGCTATTGTTTTCTTTTTTATTTTGTTAAGTTTGTAACAATAATTTTTTATTTCATTATAGGTTACAGTTCTACACTTCAAAAAATGATTCTAAATATTGAAAGTGGAAATGTCACTGATACTCAAAAAATTGGACAAACAGAGGAACTCCTTTTGCGGAATCATTTTACTCAATCAACACCAAAACAAGAAGTAAAAAATATTTTTTAAATTTTCAAATTTCGGATTTATAGGTTTCTTTCTTTTGTTATTTACTTATTGATCCATCTCGATTGATACAAACAAATAATTTATCATTTCGACGATTTCTTTCTTCAATTTTTTACATTGGAAAAGGTAAACGGTCTCGTCCATTACAACATCTTGTCCAAGCAAGTAAATGTCGAAATTTTGCTAAATCGAAACCTTCTCAAGTATTTTTTAAAATTTTATTTATCTTTTAATTCTTATTTTTAAGCTGACAGAAAAGTTAAAACGAATTCTTCAATTATGGGACAGTGGTGAAGGTGTCATTTCTATGCATTTATGTCACAATATACACTCAGCTGAGGCTTTTATTCGTGAAGGAGCAATGATTGAAGCAATAGGTTTTTTGATTTTTTAAACTTTTTCAAAATTTTCGTTAATTTTTTTTCATTCATTTATTTTAAACATTTTCAATTCTTAATTTTTAAAAAAATAACATTAAATTATTTGTTGTATTATTATCTTCTTCATCTATTGAATTCTTGTTAATTCGTTGAACTTCTTCAAATAATTGTCTTCACTTTTACTTACTTTATGCATTATTTATGTTTTCATCTATTGAATTCTTGTTAATTCGTTGAACTTCTTCTTCTAAAAGGCCGCTTTTCGCTATTTGAGTGATTATTTATGTTTTCATCTATTGAATTCTTGTTAATTATTTCAATTTTTTCAAATAATTTTCATTAATTTTTACTTATTTATTCCTTTATTTTTCTTTTAATTATTTTCAATTCTAAATTTTTCAAAAAATAATTTTCATTAATTTTTTAGGAACAAGTAATTTGACAAATATTGTCCGTGGCACATTTCCAGAAATCGCCTCAAACTGGACAATTCTACAAATAACAGAATTCGGTTCTCTTCTTTTGTATAAAGCTTTTGTTATTTTTTTAAATGAACGATGTCGACCAATTTTTGAAGCTGATATTAACGAAATTTTTTCACATTAAGGTTATTATTAAATGAATATCTCACTTTATTATTATAATTTATTTATTCGTGTCCATAAATATTTCGAAAGGATTTCTTAATTAAGATTATGTTTTTGTTAATATTCTGAATTTAATGCCAAAAAATATCTTATATTAAAAGAATAAAAATTAAAATTGATTCCTTAAGAAAAACATCGAAATAAACCCAAAGTATTATTAAATTTCATTTAAATGTATTAATTAACTTGTATTTATTTTGATCATAACTTTAAATCTATTTAATTAAATGTTTATTAATACCTTCTAAATAATTATTTTCTGCTAATCATGTCATTTTAGTGCAATTTATTTGTTTATGAAACTATTTTATATTTATTTATAATTATAATCTATTAAATTTTGTTTAAAAAGTTTAACTTAAATAATGTATATTTGAAACATTTATATATATTTTTTTAAATTTATTTCATTTTAAGTTTATTAATTTAATATAAGAATGTATGCTGATAAATTTGCTTGGGATTCTGTTAGCCAATTTCAACATAAACAAATTGAAAGCAACGCCTCTAACAAAATCTCTTCATCAAATGGTCAGAATTTAATTAAACGCCGTGGACTTACTGAAACTTTTGCTGCAATTGTTCAAGATTCAGGCATTTTGAGAGTTCAAAAGGAAGAAGAAAGTAGTGCCTCTGCTGGATCGTTAAGCGTTCGTTTTTTGTAGTTGACTGGTAAAAAGTCGACTGGTATAGAATAGAATTGTTTTAACTGCGAAATTTTTGAATGTAAAATTTTTAAAATTTTAGAGCCAAACTCTTCCTTCTACCTCAGCCCAGGTGATCGTTATAGATGATCCCTCATTGGAATCAGATCCATCAAATGCTTTGTTGCCAACATTTGAACAACTTCATTCTAATTTATCTCCAGATTTTTCTAGACGGAAATTCTTTGATGACCTTCGGCCTTTAGATCGGCTCTTGGCACGAGTTGTACGCACTGGAGTAACTGTTCTGCAATTGGAAATTGTTTGTACTCTGACGCGATTCAGGCGCACTCTTCTTTCTTTCATGAGAGGAAAGCTGGTTAGTTACAATTTAAAATATTTTAATGTTTAAAATTTATTTTTACAGGTTCCAGTTGTTTACGATCGTGCCAAGCGCTTCTATCAAGTAAACGACTACGTTAGCAGTAAGTGAATAATTACTGGGTCTTGACTCTTCAACAAAAAAATAATCATTTGCGTACCCGTTTGAGCCACCATCATTGCGCTGAGCCCGAGCAACATGGAACTAGAACTCAAACTGGACGAGGATGAGGTATGTACAGGGGAGGAGAGGACTCTTCCATTTCTTAAATTGAGGCAATTTATACTGAACGAGGCATCCCAGCATATTCTAGGTAATTTTAAATTTAACTATTACTTAATTGAGGATTTATTTTAAAGGGAATTCGAAGCTGGCGTCAACTTCGATGATTGTTCTCACATTTCTCAACTTCGTGACAATCCCAATTTGGCTGTTCAACTAGGCGTTCACATCAATAGCAAATATTCTGCTCTCCCTCAATTACGTGCTAAACGTTTTCTTCCAATATTTTCTGCTGAGGATTTACGTAATGAACAGACTAGACGTTTTGCAATGACTCACGTTGTTCGTGGAGCAGAACTAACTCGAGAAAATAAATGTTTTGAAGCTATTCAGGTATATATTAAGATTCTACTATATTTAAATTTATGTAATTCAGTGCTTTAACAAAGCTCTTAATGTTGATGACAAATGTGCAGATGCTTATGTCGGTCGTGGTGCTGCATCGGCAGGCCTTCGTAATTTTACTGCATCTCTGCAAGATTTGGAGAAAGCAATTGAACTTCACCCGGAACATCGAAATGCAAAGAAATATCAATTAGAAGTGATTTCTGCTTTTGCAAATGAGTTTGTTTTTTTACATATCCAAAAGTTTTTAAACCTTTCAATCTTTAACAGTTTGGAACAATCTGGGAATATTCAAGAGGCGAGCGAAAAATTTTCTCAACTACTTGAACTACAACCCGAACATTCTCAAGCTATGGAATTTTTTCAGCGAATAAATTTATCTGGTAATTCTAGAAAAAGACCGTCTGATGTTATTGAACTTGATGATGATAAAGAAGAAGATGATAATAGAAAGGGAAAGATTAATGGCTTTAATAATTATAAAAGTTATCAAAATGTAGAGAAAAATGGTCAAAGATCTGAGTCTTCGGTGAATGATGAGGAGGCAAAAAGAAACAGCAAAAAATTGAAAGAAATGGAAGAATTTATTAAAAAATTAAAAAGTGGAAAAAAATAATGAAAAATATCATTTTAAAAATGTAGTACTGATTTAGTTGATTTTTTTACACTAAAATTTAAGTAAGATTTAAGACTTGCAGAATTGTCAAGTGTTTGTTTATATTCCCAAATCTGCAAACATTTTTATGGGTGGATTTTTTTATTTTATTCTTGATGACCTAAATTTCGTATTTGTTCAAAAATATCTTATAAGGCAAACTTTTTTGATACAATAATTATAAGAAAAAGTCATTGACAATTTTCGAATATTTAAAACAATTTTTTATTTAATATTTGAAAAAAATTCCTTATCTTTAATAAATAAAATTGATATTTTTTACGCTCATTATTTTTGACATTAACTGTTCATTGTTAATAATTTCTTTTAATTATACGCAATTATAAAATATTTTGTTATTTTTTTATTAATCATATATATTCTAAATGATTATATTATCAAGTTATATTTTGAATTTATAAAATTTAGTTTTAATTTTTATTTTAAAGCAAATGATCTACACTAATTCTATAGATATTAATGTGAATCGGTGTTTGTGCATTCATTCAATTTCACAGGTTTTTTTAAAGTTTATATTATTTTTTAATTTTGTGAGAATATCGATAACAAGGATTCTCAATAGTTTGAGAATTCATGTCGGTTTTAGGGGAAAAAAGGTTAATCTTTAATTGTTCTCATTTCCCTCTGTTAAGAATTTCATTAAAATTGAAAATTCAAATGAATTAAAATATTTTATCCTTAAGTTAGTTGATGTTACACTGCAATCACTTCTCTATCAACGTCAAATAATTCCAGAACCAGTTTCAACTCTTTCAAAAAGTGATTCACAAATATCACAACAGTTTAGGACTGTTTATGAAAAAGTAATATATAAAATTAAATAAATTTTTAAAACAATTTTTAAAGGTTGCTCAAATTTTGCAAAATACTTTTCGTTCTCCAAATGCCAAAATCATTAGTGAATTTATTATTTTATTGGGAAGTGCTCCCTATTCACCTAAAGAAATATATCGAATTAAATGTAGAAGCAGCAATGAATATGAAACAAAAGAACAGAAAAGTGAAATGATGACAGACCAAGAAATTGATAAAGAAAAAAGTCAAAATGAAGGGGTTACATTTTGTGAGGAATTGTCAGCAAAGTTTGTTTTTTTTAATTAAATTTAAAAA
The DNA here is from genome assembly GCA_015183035.1 of Meloidogyne chitwoodi. Taxonomy (NCBI): domain Eukaryota; kingdom Metazoa; phylum Nematoda; class Chromadorea; order Rhabditida; family Meloidogynidae; genus Meloidogyne; species Meloidogyne chitwoodi. Next base: position 1,423,106 of record JACZZP010000013.1, read on the forward strand.
AATTTTTATCTCGTCTTTTCCAATTATACATATTTTATCTTCAAAATATAATGACTTTTCAGATAAATAGATTTAAAATATTTGAAATTATTTAAAATATTTCTTTGATTAAATATTTTTATATTTAGAGAGAAAAGACTAATTTTTTCGGCTATAACATTGAGTAAAACAGCAATGGAACATTTTGAAAGTTGCCCAGCTCCTGGAAAGACTGATAAAGTTTTTATGTTTATTAAAGCAACAAATAAATTGCAGACTTGGTCTGAAGGATTAAATGAAGATTTGAGGTTAAATATATTTTTTTATTTTTACTTTTTTCACAATAGTTTTGAATTGCCTGATAATATACAAAGGAGACGAAAAATACATCAATTACGGATAAAGGGTTTTTTTAATTTTATTTTTTGTAAATTGATTGGAAAATTCTTTTTATTTTTTTAAATATTAAAAATTGTTCCAATTAAAATTCTTTTTAATAAAATGTAATAACAAAGATTTTTTTAAGTAAAATCACCTTGTAATAAAGAAATACTGAAAGAAGAAATAAAAGGAGATAATAATAAAGAAATGGATGAGAATATAATTTGGTATCGAATTGTACCTTTCTTCACTAATCTAAATTGAATATTTTATTTAACATTTTCTTGGTCTTTCATTTAAAATTTTTTGAAATTATTTTTAAAAAAAGAGTGGAAAAAATTGAATTTGTGGGTTCATATCGGTATTTGAAAATTTTAAGGTTTTTAAAATTTCATTTTTTTTACTTTTATCATTGTTATTTTTTAAATTGGATGTTGATCTTAAAATAAATAATTGAAATTGAAAAAATATATGATTTGCTCTATTACCAGCTCGCTAAGGTGTGCACAAAATCGTTCTTGGTGTGCACAAAAATTATTTTACAACGCGTAAAAACGCCAAAAATAAAAAAGACAATTAGCTAGAGAAAACTCCGTTGTGCGCTAAACAAAAATTACCCTATCTTTTATTTCATTGCGTTGACTTTTTCTCTGCAGTCTTCCTACAATACTCTATCATTTTCTCCTTCTCTTACTTTTTTTCATTTTGAAAAATAGTCGAAAAACCAACGGGACGGAATGGTCAGGCATAAAAACTGAAAAGGTTTTGAAGCCTAAACCTTTAGGATTTCAAATTTTAGAGTCTCAAGTACAAAAGGTTTTCTAAATTTATTTATCACTAAACTTCCTTTTTATTTTATCATAACTAAATATTTAGATGTATAAACACTTGTGCATTAAAGATTTATCATCTAAACACCAAAAAATCAGAATTAGAAATAATTAGAATTTAAATTCTTATACTCTAATTCATTTTACACTTTAAATCAAAACTTGTGAATCCTAAACCCTTGGGTTTGCGACAAAATGTCATGCACAAAATGGTCATAATGGAATTATTGGACAAATGCTTTAATTTCTTATCAAAAAAGATGTTCTTAACGTTTTTTTTCGACTTTTGTCGGAAACATTTTAATATATTCGATAGTTCTTTCAAAAGGCTATCGAATAGATATACATTTACTCACAAAAAAAATAAAATTTATTAAAAATTTAAAAAACGCCCTATTTTTCTCTTATAACGGAATTTTTCATAAAGTTACAATATTGGATAATTTTTTTATTTTAAAAAAAATCTTTAATTTTTCACATAAAATAGAATATATATTTACATATATTTATACAATTTATTAATTTAATATTTGTTAAGTTCCAATTGTATGTGTCTTCATATGCCTGTGAAGATTGCCAGACTATTTATTATATAAAATTATAATTTAAATTAAATTAAAAAATTTTAACCTGTGAAAATCTCATTGCACAAATAGCACATGAATAAGGTTTTTGACCTAAAAAATATTTTGAAAATGTTTTTCTTCAAAAAATTAATTTTTAAAATATTTTGTTTTTAATAGATTTATAAGATCAAAGAGTATTTGAAATAAAAAAAGAATTTAAAAACAGAAAATATAAAATACAGTAACCCAAAATTTATTAAATTATTCACCCAAGTATTGGGTATTATTTTTACATATTTTCTCCAAATTATTTAAATTAACCTGTATGTGTTCTTAAATGTTTTGTTAATGTTGAACTGTCTGTAAAAGCTTTGTCACAATATGGGCAAGGATAAGGCCTTTCTCCAGTATGTGTTCTATTTATTTAAATAAATAAATTAAAAATTATATTAATTTACCTTTTATGTGTTACTAATGAAGAACTTAAAATAATTAATTTAAAAAGAATTAAAATATAATAAAAACCTTTGAGAAAATAGTCGATAACAGACTGAACAACTAAAAGGTTTCTCACCGGTATGTACTCGCCTATGAGCTGTTAAATTAGCAGCTTGTGAAAAATGTTTTCCACAAATCTTTAAAATATATAAAATTTATTTTTAAATAGAGATTAATATTAAAAAGTTAAAAAATTAAAAAATACTACAAAAATTAATATTTTTTAATAAAAAATGTTTTTTGAAGTAGTTTTTAGGAAAATCATTACTTGCTTTTTAAATATTTAAATTAGGTGCTTTACTAATTGGGCACAGATTTACTAATTTTTCTTAAACCTATTAATTTTTTAGAAAATTTAATTAGGTAATAAAAAGGGAAAACTTGGAAGTTTTGTTCCTTAACCCCTTGCCAATAAACTTTTATTAAAATAATTAAATAAAAAAACAAACTTGACAATTAAATTGTTTTTCACCAATATGATTTTTTAAATGTGCTTTTAAAGTACTTTTTCTACAATATTGACGTCCACAAATATTACAAATATAATATTTATTATTATTATTTTTATTTAAAAATGATGAAGAAGAAATAAAATTATTTTTAGAAGAATTAATTAATTCTTTTTTTATATTTTTTAATTTTTTTAATGAACGAAAAGAAGAAGAAGAAGAAATTGTTGTTTTTATTTTTGCTGATTTATTTATTATTTGTTGAGAATTATTTAAATATTGGTTTTGTTGTTGTTGTGAAGAAGAAGGAATATTATTATTATTATTTTGTTGAGATATTTGATTAGACTAATATTATTTATAAAAATTTTTAATGATTTTAAATCTCTTATATTAAATTTAATTTTCTTAATTATTTTTTAAATTTTCTCTTTCACAAAATAATTTAATTTTTAAATAATAAAATACTTTAATATTTATTTCATTATTTAAAGATGTATTTAATTGTTTATTATGACAATTTTCTTCATTATTAAAATTAATTAATGATTGACTTTGATGATAATTAGAAGGAGAAATATAATAATTATTATTATTTATATTATTATTACCACCCATATGCCAATTCTATAAATAAATAAATTAATTAATAATTTTAAAAATTAAAAATTAACATAAGTAGTTGATCCTCCAACAATAGAAGAAGCTGTTCTACCAATTTCAAGTGTTGCATCAACTCTTAAATATAAATCACCATTATTTCTTCCACAATTATTTCCATTCCAATCAATAATAGGTGAATTATTAAAATTTGAATAAAAATTATTTGAATAATTTAATGGATGTTGAAATGTTGTAGCAAGTTGAACAGAACGTTGATTATTATTATTATAGGGGGAAATACTTTTTTTTAAAAAAGAGATTAATTTATTAATTTTTAAAATATTTAATAATCTCTTCCCAATTATTCCAAAAATCTCTGACTTATTTAATTAATTAGAATTATTATTATAAATTAGTATTATTTCTCTTAAAACAATTATTTTTCTCTATTTTAATTAAATTAAATAAATAACCCAATATTATTATTTTCTAATTGATAAATTCCATTAATTTGTTGTTGAGTAGAAATATCAGAATAATTAATTAAATAATCATCTACACGATTTTGTTGAGAAAAATTATTATTATTAATTGGTTGTATTACTGTATTATTATTATAATTAAATAAATAATCTGTTGTGACTAAATCTTTAAAAAATTAAAAAAAAATAAAATTATTTTTAAATTTTAACCATTTTGTTGTTCAAAATTAGTAAATGTTTTATAAAAATTTGTAGAAGAATTTTGTTGATGACAATTATCAGATAATAAAGAATCTTTTTGTGTAAAAGAAGAATTATTTTTAAATAAAGAAGGAATTCCCTCAGATATTGCTGCAACTTTATAGGCAGATAATGATGAATTATTATTAGAAGAAGAAGAACATAAATTATTAATATTATTGTTCATGGCTTCTAAAGACAAATCAAAATGGCTTTAATAAATAAATTTAAATAATTGAGAAACCTTTAATAACTAATATTTAAAAAAAAACTCAAAGTTATAACCCAAAAAAGATCCAATTTTATAATTAAAAAGGTTTTCTTTTGTTTTAATTATTATTTTTAAAATACTAAAATTTATTTTAAATTAAAATATTTATTTATTTCTATTTATTTATCGTAATATAAATATAATTATAATAAAACTACGCCTCTTAGCTTTAATGGAGACATTTACCTTTTTAATATTTTATTAGTTTAAAACATATCAGACAATCAAAAGAATTTAAAATTTCACAATCAGAACCTTATAGTTAAATCATATAAATTTTTAAAAATTAATTTTAAGTTAAACATTAAAAAAAATATTATTTTTTAATATAAAATTGTCATAATATTCTCCTCACTTTTAATTGCCATTTTCTCCACTGTTTTGTCTAAAAATCTTTAAATATTATTTATTTACAATCCCTCCTATTTTTTTAAATAAATTTTTTAAACATACTGTATCGAGAAAAAAGAAAAGGGATTAAATATAAATTATTTTTTAATTTTATTTTAAGGCCACAATTGTGAAGACTGTATTAAATATATATTTATTTATATATAATTATTTAAATGTTTTTCTTCTTGCAATCGTCAGAGGATTATAAGACAACCAAACGAGGCCACAAAAATTTTATATAAAAACACACCTGATGCTTCTTTGTCAAGGATATTTTATAAAAAAATTAAACATAATTATGAAAAATTATAAAAAATATTAACCAAATTTAATTTAAAAAATTTTAAAATACAAAAAAAAATTAAGTAATAATATTATTACTGTCACTGATTCCAATTACCCTAGCCTTATCACCATTTCGTAGCAAAAAACCTTCCAAAGATAATTGTTTAATTGCATCTTCAAAACATTCACGGTCCAATGCCTTAAAAATTTAAAATATTTTTAAACAAATAATAAAAAACTTAAAAAACAAAAAATAAATATAAACCTTATCATTAATTCGCATATTTTTAAAAAGTTTTCCAATAGAAAAGTTTCCCTTTTTGTTTTCTAATTCATGTCTAATTTGATCTGCAACAAGGCTAACAGTTTGTTTATGTTTTTCAGAATATCCAGTAGCAATTATATTAACTTCTACACATCCAGTATCTGGATTAACGGCTGATTGACGAAGTGCTTCACTTTGGAGTCTAAAAATAAATTTAAAAAAAATTATTAAAAAAAATTCAGCAAATTAAAACTAGTTATTAATTCAATTAAAAAGATTTACTCATAAGCCATTTCAACATCATCTTCGGTAACTTCTTTGCTTAAACGCATTTTTGCAAAAGCTTCAGAGAGCCGAATTAAGGCTTCCAATTGTCTTGGATATGCTGATATTTGCTTTATTTTCTTGCCAAGAGAACGCATAAATTGATATTTTTGTATAAGTAATTGACCAGCCTTTTCACCAATTACAGGAAAGATATTAGCTTTTGCATAAGCTATATAATCACGGAGAAAGTCCATATCAACACGTTGCTGTTGTTCTGCTTCTTTATCCGTTACCAAATAGAAATTCACCTTTTTAAAAATAAAAATTTTTCAATTTAATAAAAAAAAATATTAACCAAATGACGAGCCAATCGACGGTCGTATTCTTCATCTTGTGGGTCCAGTACTAAAAAAATCAGATCAAAACGAGAGAGAAGAGTTGGTGGCAGATGTACATTTTCCACAATATTTTTTAATTTATTCCATTGTGAATCTACTGGATTTGCTGCTGCCAGAATTGATGTTCTAGCATTTAATTGACAAATAATTCCAGCTTTGGCAATTGAAAGTGTTTGTTGTTCCATTACTTCGTGAAGAATACTTCTAGTACTGTCATTCATTTTATCAAATTCATCAATACAACAAACTCCATTATCAGCCAATACTAATGCACCGGTTTGTAAAACAACTGAACGAGAGTCTGGATCTCTAGTGATTGAAGCACTTAGACCAACAGCTGAGGAACCCTAAAAGTTTATTTTTAAATTTAAGTAAACAAATTTGGACAGACTAGTAATTTGGAACTGATTAATTCGAAGAAGTATAGACAAATAAAATACTTTTTGCTATTTTATTAATAAACATAAAGATTTTAAACCTTTCCAGAAGTAAACTGTGAACGTGGAACAAGATGATAGACATATTGGAGAAGCTGCGACTTTGCCGTACCGGGATCACCACAAAGCAAAATATTTATATCACTACGAACTTTGACACGTCTATCACTAATTGTTTCATCTTCTTCTACATCATCTACATGTGTTTGTTCATCCCATTTTCGAGAACCTCCAAAAAGAAGACATAGAATACCCCGTTTGATTTCTTCGTGACCAAAAATATTTGGGGCTATAAAATTGTTTTTAAAATATTAAAATAATTTAATAAACAAACCAACAGCTTTTGTTAATCTGTCAATAACATCATCATATTGTGACAAAGCTAAAACTTGTTGAATACGTTCTTCTGTCATATACAACTTAAAAATAAGAAGCTAAATATTTTGGAAATTGTATAGATTATAAGAAAAATGGTGATAAAAATAAAATAATAATTGGATAATGAAAAGAACCCATTTCTCCGCTTTTTAAAGGAGAAAAAATCATTATAAAAAAATATTAAAAAACTTATCCATCAGTTGGTTCATGTAGTCTATCTTGACTAAGTTTTCGAAAATGGATAACATCAATGCTTGTACGATAAATAGAATGAACAGTCCTTTGCAATGGATTGACACGTATAGGAGTAGCTCTATAAATACCAGTAACAGAACAGCGATCACCTGGATGAACACTTTCCACAAGAGAGCCATGAACAAATAAAGTAACAGAATGCTGAGTTTGACCAGCAGGTAAGTCGCCTACAAATTAAAATATAAATAATTTAAAAATAAAAAATAAACCTGGAATTTCTTGTAGCTTTACAATTTGTTTGTCAATAAAGAGTGATCGATTGTGAATCAATTGAAAACTATAAGCATCATGACAATTACTACATTTGACAGGTTCTTCAATACGACCACAGTCGACTTCGCTTATAACCTAAAAATCAGAATTTTAAGGTCAAAAAGAGTGGGACGAAGGTCAAAACTCATTTTTAAATAAATTAATTTAATACCGGTGCATTACAAAGAGCGCACTGAAAATATCCAGTTTTCATTTCAGGAATAATTGGCGATATTCGAGTGACCATTCCACAAATTGTAACTAATTGGCCAACATCTAAAAATAAATTTTAAAAATAGTTTAAAAGAAAAAAAGTAACCTTGGGGGTTCAAATCGCGCATAGTTTTTGTCTGTTCAGCATTATAAGGACGAATTTCTATAATTGAAAGAAGCTTCTTATTGTATGTCATTTCAAAAATTTCATCGACTGTGGCGTCTAAATACGTAAGCACTTCCTAAAATTAAATTTAAAAACATTTGTTTTAATTTTAAAAATACATCGGGATAAGAGATGATTATTTTGTAGAGGTGCTCATTGAACTGCCGGACATGAGCCAAATTAAGATTCAAAATTGGAATTTCACTTGCAAAAATTCCTTTCAGTTTTTCCATATAGAAAGGCAAAGAAGAATTGACAGGTTCCACTTGTCCACTTTCCATCTAAACATTTTTAATATTTAAATAGAAACTTTTCTCAAACCTCCAGAGTATTTTCGTCATCGTCAAGTTGTTCAGTTGTAAAAGAAGTAATAAAATTACGAAATTCTTGTTGCATTTCCATCACACATACTCGAGTTCCCCAGATATATAATCGAGCATTTGGTCTATCATCATTTGTATTTTCTTTGTTTGTTTGATCGATACTACTTAAACTTAACAAAATTTTAAAATAAAAAAAGCAAAAATTTTACTTTAATATATCCTCATCAGCAGTAATAGAGATAGTTCTTTCCTGTTGATGTTGAGTTGTTGTTACTAAATCTGCACGCTTCTTTGCTGATTTGTTCGGTGTTGCAATTGTTGATGCACTGATTGCAGAGACACCACTCTCAGAAGCAGGATAGCCAACACTAACACCATTTAATTCATCTAATTATTTTATTTTTTTAATTTATTAAAAAAACTTACCACTCTCTCTACTTGATGAACGATTATTTCCCAAAATTTGATCTTCGTATTCACTTAGCGGAACTAAAGGAGTATCACCTCGTTCTGCATCCATTGGATCTCCTGGCGTATCTTCTGATGACATAATAAATAATAATAAAACTTAAGCAAACCTAAAAAATAAAAATAACAAACAAAATTCGGATAAATTAGAATTAGAAAAAAATTATTTAATAACAAAAAAGCGCCTTGAAATTTAAATGTCAAATTAGCGCTATAATTGGTAAAGTATATATTGATGAAATTAAATCCAAAATTAATTTAATTTTAGGAAAAAAAGAAATTCGTCCTTATAATTAAGGCCCGGATTTGTAATTACATAAAAATAGCAAATTAGTTGATAAAAATAGTCTCCAAAAATACAAAAAAGTGCTATTTCTATTGTTTAAAAATATGTTTGTTTTTTTTCAAATTAATATTTTATACATAATTCAATTATTTGCAGATAATAAAATAAAAAGATGTTCAGAAAACCTAATAATAAGAAAAATTTGAGGAAAAAAACGGCAGAAGATGATTTTAATTCAAACAATGCTGAGGATGAACAGAAAGAAATTGAGTATTCTTTAACATTTTAAAATTAGCCAAAATATTATTTTATTGTGTCAAAAACATTAAAGCAATTATATTAGCAGGACAAGCGGTAATTCCAAGGTTTCCCCCCCTATTTTTCATTTTTTTATTTTTTTCATTTTTGCATTATTTTTTCCTCTGTTTTTGCTTCGGTCAAGTAGAAAGGATCAATTTTTTGGTAAATAACATTTATGATAAATGTGAAAAAAGTATATTCTCATTTGTTTATCAATATTTTATCAATATGTATCAACTTAAAACATTTAATTCTATTGCTCTGCATGAAAAACTACGTTTCGACAACAATTTCGATGCATGGCTCGTACTAAATACGAAGAGTTGCAGTTCGAAACCGGAATTAGTCAAACAACACTTCCGAACTGGTTGAATTTTTTCAGAGATGTGTTCAAATGTATTTATAATTTTTGGCACCATGTTTCATTATTTTATCCTTGTGAACGTACTGAATAAAAATTAAACCTTTTTTGATTGAGTAAGTTTGTTATAAGCAAAAACAGAGGAAAAAATAATGCAAAAATGAAAAAAATAAAAAAAATGAAAAAATAGGGGGGGGGAAGCCTTGGTATTACCGGACAAGCCCTTCCTACAAGTTACGAATATTTCATTTTTTTTAATTTAAGATCAAGGATTCGAGATATTCAAGAAGCTCAAAGAGTAAGACAACGCCGTAATGGAATGGATGCAGTTGAATGTGCAGTAGGTAGAGAATTGGCTAAAGAATTTGCAAGATTAGATGAAGATCCATTTAGAATGAGTGGTGGTGCAATGCTTCGGCTTACAGGTTTGGTGATTTGGATTATTTTCTTAATGTTAAAAAATCATTTGACCTTAATTTTTAATTAAACTCAAAATTGTTTACCTAAAAATATTAGTTATTTAGATACTCAACGAGCAGCATTAAACGCAGCTGATATTGAAGCAGACATAAAAGAACAATTTAAAAAAGAAACGCTTTTGCGTGATGAAAATGAAGAAATGCGTCGATATGTTGAAGCTAGATTAAAGCGTCAAAACACTTTATTACCAGACTATGCAACAGAAGATGGAAGTAAACGTGCAAAACATTTATCTCCTGAAGAGGAAATTTTATTTAAGGTTGGGAATAACATTTTTATTTTGATATTTATTTTTTTTTAATATTTAAATTTTTTTAATAATTTTCGTCAAAAAGTTTTAATACATTTTAAAGGCAGCTGAACGCGTACAAAATTGTTCAAGTAAAAGAAAGGAAGAACTTTTATCAAATCAAATGCTTGTTGGAATACCAGAAGTTGATTTAGGAATAGAGTAAAGAATATAATTTAATTATTTTAAAATTAATTTTTTAAATATTTTAGAACTCGTATAAGCAATATTGTTGAAACTGAAAAAAAGAAGAATGAATTGCTCAAGAAAGGTATAATTCCTCGTCCAGCATCTGATAGTTGGAAAACATAGAACTAAATGTATTTTATATATTTGTCATTTTCTATTAAAAATGCAATTAATATAAACTATTTTTTAATACTTGTGTCTTGGGAGTATGGAAAACACTAGGAAATTTCACCCATTTCTTGCTAGCTTTTCGATCCGTTATGAAATACACATTTTAGTTATTCTAAAAATTTTTTTATAAATTTTTATTAAATATACATTAAAAATTAAATATAAATTTATAAAAATAATTTCAAAAAAAAGTTAGTTAATATGTGGAAGTAAAAACACTAATAAATGAGTGTTAATGTAAGGCAAGTTTTTGGTTTAACGAGGATGGAGTGAACATTCCACAGGAAATGGCATTTTATATACAAGTGTTGGTAGTATTTTTTAGTTGTAATAGTGAACTGGCGGTGAACTTCCTTTTACAAGCATCAAGTATGCCAAATGAGTTTTTAATACAAATAATATTTTTGTAATTTTGTGAAAATCAGAAATAAGTTTATTAACATCAACTGAGCAATTGAGTCTCACATGCCGGATCAACGACGTGTTCGTGGTCAGCCTGATCTTTTAGCATTTGCAAAGTTTCACTGTCCAAATGTAGATCTTGTAAATCCTAAAAATTTGTAAATTAGGGTGGGGGATCATAATCTCGTAGGAATTAAAAAAAAGAGTCAAATAGTTTTCAATGATAAACAATTAGGGTTTTAATAAAATAACCTGAAAACAGTCAATATCAAGTGAACCATCTGTGCCCGTTACACAAATATTCGGTACTTCCATTCCATCAGGACTGGCTGAAAAGTGTCGATGTTGTGACCATTGATTTAATTGTCTTTGCATAATTTTTCCTCCAGCAATTCCAGACAATGGATGATAATTTTCTGTTGAAGAGGAAGAAGATAACGTTGTTGGACTATTAGGAGCAGATCGAGATTGTGACATTAAATTTGAAATAGGAGTTGTAAGTTGTTGTTGCTGTTGAAATGTTGTAGGTGTTGTCATTATATTTTGACTAAAATATGAAGGTGGTGGTGATATTTTTGTGTTGTTATACTGAAAAATAAAGAAAATAGAAAATATTATCTTACATTTCCTCCCGAAATATTATTCAAAACGGGATATGTGGATTTTGAATATAAAAGTGTGAAACAACTTTACGAGACTATATGAGGGCATACCGATAAAAAAAAGAATAAATAATTAAAATTTTAAAAAATGCCACTACTTCCCCAATTGTCAATTATAAACATTATTTATACCATTTGTTGCTGTTGCAAAGCAATCCTATTATTTTCAAGCATTATTAGTTGTTGCTGTTGTTCATTGTTTTGTTGTAAAATTTTTATTTTTTGATTTAAATTATTGTCATTATTATTATTTAATTGCTGTAGTAAAATAAGTTGTTGGGCTGTTGAAGGAGAGGAACCATTATTAATAATAAAATTTTGTTGAGAAGAGCAAGAAGCAATAGGTGATGAGCAAGAAGCTGAGCTTATTTGTTGTGAGAGACTGGCAGAAGGTAAATTGGCAGGTATATTAAACATTTGATTTTGAGGTGACACATTTTGTTGCTGTCGATTTGGAAGTTGTTGATTTATAGAATCTAAAAATTTATAAAATTCAAGATCCCCATGGACAAATTTTCTGCCATTTTTTTTAATTCTCAATCCCATCTATTTATGCAAGAAAAACAAACTAAATAATTAAAAAATTATTTACTGTGTGTAGTCAGAGGCATATTTGTAGGTCCCAATGGATAAGATGGAAAGAATAAGACAGAGGGGTGAATCTGCGCTGATGGAGGTGCTGTTGAAGGGCCATCAAACATTTTAGTTTCATTTGTTAAATTCCATGAATTTTGAGGTTCTGGATAAAATTGATAAGACATAAAATTTGGATCAATTCCAGTTTGGACATTTGTCGAAGTATTTGAATGAATGGCTGGATCGCTCCTCGTCCTTAAATTTGATCCAACAATATGAAAATTCCGTAAAATTATAGTTTTTTCATTTAATTAAAAATTTTTAGTTGATTTATAACCCCAATAATATAAGAAATAAATAAGAAGCAATTTAACCTGAACATTAAGTACTTGAACTATGCAGAAAAATTTTGCTTCGAAATTCAGTTATTATTTAGCATTTAGTAATTTTAAATAATTTAAAATTGAATACTTTGACCAAGTCGGATCTGGCGGCTGTAAATGTACACCTCCAAAATTTCCTGCATCCATAATTTTTTGTTCACGACAGCCATTTGGAGATGTTCCGTTTCTATAAGGATGAAAATGTGTTGCACCAGGTGAACGTGTTCTAGCCGCTCTTTGTTGTTGTTGAAGTTGATTTGAGGCAGTTGTTTGAACATCAGTCCAAGAAGGTGACCAACAATAATTGTTGTTCACTCCACAATTATAAGGTGAAGGTGGTGTGCTGCCAATTGTTTGTTGTTGAATAACCATTTGATGGACATTTGGTAAAGAACCACCTGCTCGATTCCAATTTGTTGTAAGCGGATGTGGACCTTCTGGAGACAATTTAGAGGAAGATTCATTGCTCTGTGGTCCATAATTTAGAAGTTGTTGAGGACTCGATTGAGGTGTAGATTGACGCTGCTGATGAACATCATTACCTTTAAAAGACAAAATAAAAATAAAAATAAAAAACAAACTTGTAATAGTTCGAACATCACGCATAACATTATTAAATTGTTCTTGCTCTTCATTCTGTTTTCGCTCCTGAAATTTATTTACCTTAAAAATTTTATTAAGCTATTATTTACCAATATTGCAATTTTCTCGCTAAATTTTCTTGGAGTCGCTTGTGACATAATGTTATCCTCTTTATTAATAGGTAGTTTTGATTAAAATATTTTATAGTTTATGCCTCAATTATTTCACATGAACTAAAAAAATATACATATAAAATATGAGCACGTGAAGTGGTTTTTGCCTCCGATTTATTTTTGATGGCAAAAAATAGATACATAAAGGGGGATGCGGAAAATAGGAAAAGAATAGAGACTTATAGTAAACTAAAATGGATTACATATATTAAATTCAGCTACTATAAGCTCCAAAAATATCACCACGTCCCAATTCCCAGTGGTAAAGCTCTTTTAAGGCAAGTGTAGCATTCTCTACAAAAAGAAACATGGATGCCAAACCTCCATTAAAGCCAGGCCACAGAACAAGCGGATATCGCATTGAGGGAGAGGTTTGTCTCTCTCCAAATAGTGGCGATTAGAAAAAGATTTTGCTACTGACACACGATATTTAATATTATACATTTCTTGGCCTCGCATACATATAACTACTCTTTTTATTCTGTCTCTGTTAAGAAAAGCTCAACAGGAGAAACCAATCTCTGCTATCGGCTGACTTTAGAAAGTGGGTTCTCTTATTTCCTTCTTTCAATCCTTCACTTTTTTATTTCCCAGGCTGCCTTTTACTTTCACACGCATCCATACACTACTAGTCAATAAATGTTGTAAAATGTAACCCCATCCGATTTTGCAATAGCTGCTAGAGAAGGGTTTGCGATAACTCAAAAATAGTAATATAAAAAGAAATATTTTGGTGTTAAAGAAGCAAAATAGTAAAGAAAATAAATAAAGAGAGTTGTTTATTTATTTCCACCATTTGTGGAAAACAAAGTGAAAAATAAATAAATATCGATAAAGTAATTGGACAAAATATCATGTAAATAAATCTGGCGAAATGCCAAAGATTTTTTTGAAAAATTTTTTAAGTTCTCCTGATTTTTTTCTTCGTTTTCTAATTTTTTTCAAGAATATAGGTTTTAGAAGCTAAATAATCTAATTTATCTTGTCTTAAAATGCCTGCATCACCTTTGGAAGAAGATTTGTTAGAAATCTCGAAGAAACTTACAAGGATGAGTAAGGATGTGGATAGACAGGTTTATTTATTAAATTAATAATTGCTGGATACTCTTTTTTGGAAATAAAATACTCCAATAGCTTTTTGCAAAAGTGTTTAAATGGTTTGGTGCCAAATTGGGAAAATCATAGAATGAAAGAGTGAATCACTCCAAAAACTAGTATTTCCTAAAATAGTAAATGAATAATTTAAAATTTTTTAATAAATTTCAGCTTGGAGGGGCAATTGATTTAATCGAAGCGCTAGAGAAGATGCCTGTAAATATTGAAGTCTTAACTGTAAGTTTGCTTTATTTATTGTTTTGTAATAAAGTTTTTTAAAGAAAACGCGCATTGGAATGGTTTTGAATGATTTTAGGAAAAAGGTTGAAGATGAAAAATTGGCAAAACGCTGCAAAGCGCTTATCAAGGTTTTTTTCTTTTTTAAATAGGAAAAATAATAAAAGAAATTGGTGAATAAACCCAAAAACAAATATTTTCTGAAATAAAATAATTTTATCAGTTCATTCGCTAGGATTTTAACTTTTAAATATACAATTTTTTATTAGCGTTGGAAAGCATTGTTAGAAGAAAAGGCTGCTCTATCGCGTTCGAGTACTCGTTCAAGATCTCCAGATGAATCAAAAGTGTCCTTTGTTGAATATAAGAGAGTTGACTTGACGAGTTCTGCTATTGCAACGAAATCAAGGCCAATAAATGGAGCTTTATCTGTTGGAACGGACGTAAATAAATTTTTAATTGACTTTCATAATTTTTTAAAGGTTCGATCAAAAAGCGTTGAAATGCTTTTGAACGCGTTGAAATCTGGCGCATTCCCGGACGGTAAATTAATTTTAAGGTTTAAACTGAATAGTTATATATTTTTTTAAAGAAATAAATTAAGTTTAAAAATTATTTCCATTTTTTTGTATTAGGTACATTGGATTCCGAAGATTTGGCTAAACGAATTGAAAAACGTCTCTTTGATTTTCACAGTGGCACAGGCGACAAATACAAGTCAGCATTACGCTCGCGTGTTTTTAACCTTCGGGACAAGAAGAACCAGGCACTGCGTGAAAATGTCCTCACTGGAGCTGGTTTGTATAATATTTTTTCTCATAAGGAAAGATTTATCAAAAAAAATTTTAATGAAAAAATTTTTTAATAAATTTAGTTTCTGCCGAGAAGTTTGCTACAATGACAACCGAAGAAATGGCTTCTGAAGAAATGAAAAAGACTCGCGAAATATTTACCAAAGAAGGGATTCTTGAACACCAAATGTCTGTTCAAGAAGGTTTTTTTATTTTTAATAAAATTATTATTAAATAATTACTTTTAGGCACTCCAACAGATATGTTCAGGTCAGAATTGTTTTCTCATTTATATATTTTATGCTACAAAAAGTAAAACCCTCAAAAATTAATTTATTAAAAACCTAATTAATTTGCTAATATTTTGACAAAATTATTAGTAATTGCCTATTTCTACAAACTAGTCTGACAGAAAAACTATTTTTATGAAATTTCAGATTAATTTTTTGACTTTATTTTCGCAAAAAAACTTAAAATTAGGGTTATTCGCTAAAATGCTCATTGTCGTTTTCGAATTTTAAAATAATAAAACTTAATTTTAAACGTTCGAAAAATTTTAACATTCTCATTTTTTCTAATAATTTAGATGCGGGAAGTGTGGCCAGAACAATTGTACCTATTCTCAAATGCAGACGAGGTCCGCAGACGAACCGATGACTACTTTTGTTTTTTGTCGAAGCTGTGGAAATCGTTGGAAGTTTTGTTAATGAATTGAATTCTTTCTTTTTTATTTTTAATTGATGATTGTATTAATATTGAAAAATGTAAAAGAAAAAATATAAAAATCATGTAAATAAAACAATATACTAGCAAACAAAAAAACAAAATTAATTTTTAATTTGCCTAACACTGATAATTAAAAAACGGGAAAATACTAAAATCAAATTCAATTCAAATTCAAAAAAAAAGATCAAATATTTGAATTTTGTCAATCTCTACAGATAATTAATTAGGTTAAAATTTTATTTGTGTTTTTTCGAAGGTCCAGCCTTATCCTTAGAAGATTTTTTTCTTCCTCTCCTCTTCTTTATTCTTCTTCTTTTCTCCTTTTCCTCCTTTTCCATGTTAGAAAATATAAGGAAGAGAAAAGAAGAATAATAAAGACGAGGAGAGGAAGAAAAAAATCTTCTAAGGATAAGGCTGGACCTTTGAAAAAACATAAATAAAATTTTAAACTAATTAATTATCAGTAGAGATTGGCAAAATTCAAATATTTGATCAACTTTTTTTGAATTTGAATTGAATTTGACTTATTTTTGGGGAATCAAATAATTTTTAATTCAAATTAT
Organism: Meloidogyne chitwoodi; assembly: GCA_015183035.1. Lineage (NCBI taxonomy): Eukaryota > Metazoa > Nematoda > Chromadorea > Rhabditida > Meloidogynidae > Meloidogyne > Meloidogyne chitwoodi. The sequence continues at coordinate 1,439,771 of JACZZP010000013.1, forward strand.
TTGAATTTGATTAATATTTTCCCGTTTTTTAATTATCAGTAGTGCCCGGTAAAATCGATTTTTCCGGATTCCGGACCGGATTCGGATTTTGTGAATAGAGCCGGATCGGATCCGGCCGGATCCGGCCATAATAATCCGGTCCGGAATTAATCCGGAGATTTTGAAAATCCGGATCCGGGTGAATTTTTCCGGATTCCGGACCGGATTTTGGTTTTTTATTAATTTTTCAAAAAAATGTAAAAATATTGGTAAAAAACTTCATTTTTCAAAATAAGCAACAAAAAATTTTATTAATAAGAGTAATTCAATTGTGGGATTGCTTTGTTCAAAAAAATCAAATATTCAGCATTTTCCGGTGTAAGACTGGACCTCCTATAATCGAATACATCTCTTGCTACGCTGAAAATTTCTTCACTTTCAACATTTGTAGGAGTTGTCAAAAGTTTGGCAAATTGTGGATTATTTTATGATTCTTTTTCCACAGGTCGAGTGGGTCAGATCGCCGCGGGTTGAGCTTAAGTGTCGAGTTTCGGGACGGATAAATTTTTATAAATTTCTAGTAGTTTTAGCACCGCGTGCAAAATTTTAAAGATTTTTTATGCTCCTGCTACCAAAAATTAATATTTTTTATTGCCATTGGTGAAAATTTTTTACATCCTTTTGCAAAAATTTCCCTTAAGCGCCGCAGGCGAAAAATTAAAAAAATTTTAAATCTCTATTGCCGAAAATTTCACTTTTTTTTGTGTCGCAGGCGATTCATTTAAATATTTTCAAATAAGCCTACTTGGAATATTTTATGTTGCATTGTAGTTTCTAACTCAATATTAAACATTGTTAATCGCAATTAAAATATAATATAAATGCAATAATTTATGTAATAAGAGAAAAAGTCAATTTACTAGATAATTGCTAAATATTTATTTACGCCACAAAACTGCATTTTTAATTCTCTACCGTCCTCATTAATTTTTTTAACATTATGCCAAAAATTTGAATAATCCGGAATTCGATACAAAAAACTTGCCGGATTCCGGACCGGATTTAGGTTTTGTGAATAGAGCCGGACCGGATCCGGTCGTTATAATCCGGTCCGGAATTAATCCGGAGATTTTGAAAAAACCACGATTTTTGGGACCGGATCCGGAATAATCCGGCCGGATCCGGTCCGGCGCCGGGCACTAATTATCAGTGTTAGGCAAATTAAAACTTAATTTTGTTTTTTTGTTTGCTAGAATATTGTTTTATAAATTACTTCAAAATTTTGGACTTTATTTATCTAAATAGATGCAGTCATATACAAGCTATCCTTTTTTTATGAATTTTTAGTTTTATTTCGATTGTTTTTTTCAATGATTTTTTCAGTTTTTTACTAACAAGGGAACATATCAACATGCCACTCACCGATTTTGGCAAAACGTATACCATTCGAAAGAGCTTTTCGAGTAGGTACAGAATCTAAATTTTTTTGTGCCCTAGTTAAGGTATTGAAAAGTTACAAACTTAAAAAGTTCAAAAAAGAGGCTCTCCACACTTATGATCAGCTCTCTCTCTTTTCCTTTTGTTTTCCATGCAGCGGCCGCCTGACTTCTTTTCCTCTTTTTTCTTGGAGTAACTGGCGGCCGCTGCAAGGAAAGGAAAAGAGAGGTGATCTTAAGGGCGTAGTAAAAAGTAGAGAGAAAGGGACGCTTTCGAGAGGAAATGGAACATTTTTTTGAAACTTTTGAAGCTTGTAACTTTTCAATACCTTAACTAGGGCACAAAAAATTTAGATTCTGTACCTACTCGAAAAGCTCTTTCGAATGGTATACGTTTTGCCAAAATCGGTGAGTGGCATGTTGATATGTTCCCTTGTAAGTGCATAATGCACAATCGAATTGTTATCTGCGGTGGTGGTTTAATGGGTCTTTCTGTGGCATATAGTTTAGCAAGGCGATGTTGTTTTTAATATAATTATCAAATTAATCTCCACATATATTTAAGGTGTGAAAGGAATTTATTTATTCGAAAGGAATTGGTTTGTTCTCATTTTTTCAAATTTTATATTCAAATTTCTAGTATTGGTGGATATAATTGTCTAAAATATATGTATATTTTAGTAATTAAGATGATTAATCATTTCTTTATCCTTCCACCTGTCCTTGACATCTTTTCCTATTTTTAATTTTCCTATAGAATAAACCTTTGACCCGTAGATAGCCGGAAATTTAACAGAGAAACATATATTCTCATCTCTTTACACACTATTTCCTATTTGTATTCTCTGTTAAATTATCGGTTCATTTCCAGAAAAATCCTATATAAACCCAGCCATAAAAGGCATTAATATCGTCCAAGTGTTCATTCAGCATTCAGTCCAATCGGCCTAAGCCGCATTCAAAATAAATATTATTTATATTTTTATTTTTCTTTATTAAATAAATATTTAATTAAGATATTCTTTTTATTAATTAAATATTCTTCTTATTATTAAAACTTTCTAAGTAAGTTTTATCTTGTCATTATTTGTGACAATCTGGTGCTCCGGGAGAGGCTCGACGACTCTAATTTCTATAAATTTCAGTGTCTGACAGCATCGACAACAACATTATTCAAAAGATTCTGGCTTCTGTTCGCAATCCACACACTGATTCATCAACGTGTAATTGTTTGGTGTGCACCGCCAAAAAAGTGACTACAGCTCCCCCAGCAGGAGAAAGTAAGAATAAAGACAACAAAAAAGAAACTAACAAAAAGGATCAGGCGACGACAAGCAGCCTCACAATACTTCCGCTGCTATCTGATTCAGAAGACGATTGGGAACCACCTACAAAAAAGAGTTCTCCACGTGTTACAACAGAATCTTCTACTAGACCACCAACAACAAGTTCTACCTATTCGGATTATAAAAGAAAGGTAGATTCAACGTTGCTTTTAAAAAATAAAAACAATACAAGTAAAATATTAGAAGGTGCTATTTGGGAACACTTAATTTAAGCGAATCATCAACTCACTCGATCGGAAGCAACAGTGCCAACCAGAACTCACACACTTACTCCCATTGTATGCCCGAACAGAGTAAACATTATATTTCTTAAGAAATTATTAAATTTGCCAATTTTACCGAAGGCGCGTCAACCAGATACAGAAAAAATAGAGGAAGCAAAAAAAATAGGAGCTCAAGTACGGAAGAACCAACAATTGGCGGACAAATTTCGTGAGCTTGGTCAAACATACAGAACTGCAGCAAGCCTTGTTGAGAAGATCGGAAACATAATAAAAGAATAATATTTCAACTAAATAAAAATAATTCGTTAAATAAAATTAGAACAATTCATTAATTCTATTTTTTAACTTATACTTCTAAATAAAAGAGATAAATTCGCTTTAAATAAAATAAACTTAAATCAATCTACTTAATTTATTTTTAAATTATAATTTCAAAAAAAAATTGTATTTTGAATTGGATAAAAATTTATACAAAATTGATCGAAAGCTGTATTTTAACAAATAAATAATTTTCAAAATAAAAGAGTTAATTTTGCATTGATCGACTAGTTAACAATTTAGAATAGTCTTAAATAGCCAAAGAATTTATTAGTAATCAATAAATCTTTGAAAGAAGATTAATATTGGTCATAGTTCAATTAAATAATTCTCAATACCAATAAGACTCAATAATCAATTTTACATTGATCAAATAAAGCACTCAAGAGTATAATTAATTAAATCCGTAAATAGTCACTGGAATAAAAGACAAAATAAAGTATAATCATTAAACTAGACCAGTCGGCACTCACCAAGCTTTACTTCTGCTTGTTATTGTTCAATTTCTTTCGGCTAAACACCGCAAATCCCTCTAAGTGTTGTATATTCAAAAAAAATATATATCAACTATTTAGTAGGTTAGAGTCTCACTCGTTATCTGAATAAAAATTCGCCACTTGTTCAACTAACTGAATAATAATAGATTAAGATGTCATCCAAGATTTTCGCCGGACCGATTAAAATGAGACTTGGACCATTAAAAAAGCGAATCATAAACTATATGACCCTCATCAAGAGCTTGATTAGCAAAGAACTGTCATCAGATCTCATTGTAAGCCTTCGAGCCAATCAACTCAAGCTCTCAAAAGCAATAGATGTTTTAGAAAATATTAATATAGAATGGGGAAAATTAATCAGTCTCGAACCCGCAGAAAATCGAGAAGAGATGCTAAGAGATTATAACAACCACTCGGAGGGCGAAAATGGATTCATGGCTATACTAGATTCCGCCAGAGAAATCAGCTGTGAAGCAGAGGCACAATTAATAGAATATACTCAAGCCTCCAATAGCAGCCATTCTTTTATAAATAATAGTATATCGCAACCACACACTTCAACAATAAGACTGCCTACTTGCAACCTTCCAACATTCAGTGGCAAAAGCCTTGAGTGGACTAATTTTTGGAGCATGTTTGAGGTCGCCATTGATAAAAACAACAACCTTGACGATTCAGAAAAACTCACATATCTATTGGCTTCATTGACAAGGCCTCATCCATTCAATGAAGTCAGTGGATATGCTATAACTGCCGTCAACTACCAATTAGTTGTAAACCATCTAAAGAAAAGGTTTGGCGATGAATGCGCTGTAAAACGGTCATTATACTCTGAAATTAATAAATTAATACCGAGAGCTGTGAGAATAGAAGACATTCGTCAGAACTGTATCCATATCCATAGAATAACACAGCAACTGAAAACTCTCGGAGAAAACATTAGTAGTATATGGAGGGGTTTTATAACAAAAAATTTTTTTTCTAAAATTAAAACCTTTTTATTTTTTCTATATTTTTTGGACTTTTTTCAAACAAATATATATTTGCGGACAATTTATGCAAAATTTTTTTTGAGGACATTTTTTTGCAGATTATTTTAGTAGTTCGCCACAACGCTCGTAATATTAGAATTAAATATTTATTAAATATATATTTTTTTAAAACTTAAAAATGATAAAAGTAAAAGAATATTTTTTTCAAAAAAATTAAAAAATAGCAATATGCAAAAAAATTTTTTTATTCAAATTGTAAATTACATTTGTGGATAAAATTTAATATTTGTTATCAATTATTCTTCTTTCATCACAACATCGATACATTCTATAGGATAGAAATATTGATGATTTTTGCCACCAAATACACACAAAAGCTGGAGATGCGGGAGAAAAAGATCTACACGATGACGAACGTAGAAGTATTGCCTAAATTATTAGTTTAAAAAAATTTTTTTGCTAAAAAAGTTTTACCTTATTGTAACACGAAGATATCCTCTAAGGGCAAATACACGATCAGACCCTGCATGTGTAAATTTACAAGTATATAGTTCCATTTGAAATTTATGTAAGTGATTCGTAACGAGTCCTTTATTGTTCATAGGAGTGCATCCATCCATTAAAATTCTTTGTCCAACACCAGCTGAAAGAACATCCTCATCAGTCATTCCAGATAGTTTTTGAATATAATTAAGATTTTCTTCAGTTCTTTTACGAATTTCACAGTGAAGAGTCTCAGGCGTACATCCACCATTGAATTGACAAAGTAAATTAACAAGCGATATTTTTTTAAACAAGGTGACGAAGGTCTAGATTCTATTTCTTCCTTGTGTTGCCTCCATTTAGAAAAAGCTGTTAATGAAGCAGTACAAGAAGTGCGCATTTTATGTTATTTTTGCATTAAAATTATAAGTCTTTATATACTTAGACTCTATGACTTGCCAAACGAACTAACCCATTACGATCAATAGAACCGTTTCTTCCCCAATAAAGAAAAAATAAGAGAATAAAGAAAATAATATAAAGAAAGTAAGCAAATGCTAATATAAAATTTTGTGGAGAGGTTGGTAGGATTCTTTCTGGACAATTAAAAAAGGTAGTTTTATTTTCATATGGATGAGGTAAAACAATATCCTGGAATGAAAAAGCCATCGAGAAATAAAAAATAAAATTAAATATATATATTCTTTCTTATATACTAATTAAACGTTGAACAAAATTTTTAAGAACAATATCCCGACCCTCAACAGGTATAGAATGTAATTTTTGTCGAAAAAGAATCGACAAAGAATTAATATTTAATAAAAAATAAATAAATAAAAATTAAAATATTTTTTAATTAATCATTCTTATCTTGTTTATCAATCTTTTAACATTTCCGCTAAAAAATATATGTTTTTACTTTTTTCCCTTCTTTTTTTACCACACACACATTTTATTTTTTTCAACATAATTTACCACACATATTCTATATAAATTATTAATTAAAAATATAAAAATATTTAAAATTCTTTTCCTAACACATTTTTGACCACACACATTTTTTGCCACCCAATATATATATATACCCACTTTTCATCATGATTATTATTATTAAAAACATTCATTCATTAAATATAAAATAAAAATTAATAAAATTATTATTAAAATTCTTCTAAAAGAATTATTATTATCTTCTTCTCCATTATTATAAAAATTATTAAAAAATAATTATTATTATTAATTAATTAAATATATTTAAAATTATTATTATTATATTATATTGGATAAATTTATTAAAATATTAAATCTTTGTAATTTAAAAGTGAATCTTAAAATTCACTTCGTCAAGTTTCATCCTTATTGAAAAGGAAAAATTTAAAGATTCCCTACCTTTAAAATTTTCCTCTTCAAACTTGGTGCCACGACCCGGGATCTAAGCCGACATTTCTTCAGTCTACAAATTTTATTAAAATTTTTTAAAAATTTATTTTGGCCACAAGCAGCCAATCAACAATCTTTAAATTTATTTTTTGGCCACAAGCAGCCAACTTACAATCTTTACAAATTCTTTGGCCACAAGCAGCTAATCAACAATCTTTAAATTTATTTTTGGCCACAAGCAGCCAATTTACAATTTACACATTTATTTTAGGCCACAAGCAGCCAATTAACAATCTTAACATTTTTGGCCATCAGTCAGCCAATCATTTTAATTAAATTTATTTCGTCTAACCGACTTTAAAATTTAAAACTTTTCAAATCGGCTTACTCCCATAGTCTAAAATTATTACAATGGCTCGTCTTTTACGCCAAGAACTTATTGGTACAGTAAAAGCCCTCGTCGAACATCTCAACATTTCTGATTCTTACATGGAACAAATCAATGCTAAACCATCAATCAACCAAGAAGATGAATTAGCAATAAAAATAGAAATGGAATTGGTACACTTAACCCAACGTACTGATCAACTTCAATCAATAATGCTAAGTTACAATATGTACATGGAAAGACTTGATACAGAAAAACAGGACGTCGAATCAGAATATTTGGCAAATTTCGTCACATACGACAAACATTCAGACATTTCAGGTCAATCACAGCAATGGCCAATATCTCGCCTCCTCTCTCGATCAAATGAAGTAATTAACCGCATCAAAGCTTATTTAACATTACGACAAAGATCTTTAGAAAGCAATAGCAATAATTCGCCAAGAGCTCCTAGTTTTTATGGATCTAGAGCTGATAATTTAAACGTCAATAATCAAACTCAAAATATTTATCAAGAACGGCGAGTCTTATCAGAAGAAGACGCTGAAGAAGAATATTGGACTAATCTACGTCAAAGCACTCGTCAAGCTAGTACTCGTGAATTTGGTGGTCCTAATTTCCAAAATCAACAACGCCAAGAACCAATACGTCAAAACTTAGTTAACGAACATTTAAATAATCAACAGAATTCATCATTTTTACCAGTTTGGAATGCAATTAAAGTAGATAGTGTGAAATTGCCAACATTTGGAGGTGATATTAGAGAATGGCGCAAGTAGTATATACTGACCTTTTATGACATTTAAAAAATGTCATAAAAGGAAGTATAAATAAAAATTATTACTAAATATAATAAAATTAATACATAAAAGTAGAAATATAAAAATACACAAAGAATTGTATAATATAAAAATAAAATTAAAAAAAAAATTGAAAAATTTAAAAGGAAATTTTTTTATTAGTTAAAATATTTAAGTTGTGTATGCTACGTCTAATTAATAACAAGTAAATATCTAGAAAAAAATGTATTAATAAGATGTGGGAGCATAACAAAGAAAATTGTAAAGTATGTAAGAGCTAACAATGTTGAACAAATAATTAGGCGCTGGGATAGTGTATGTAAAAAGAAGAATAAAGAATGGGAGCAAAGTATGTTAAGATGTTACTTAATGAAAATTGCAAGCAAAAAAAAAGAAGTTTTAGAAAAAGCAGGCAATTAAGAAAATATAGGGGTTTGTAAAAATATTGTAAAACTAAGTAATGTTAAGATTCTAGAAATGTTAAGGAGCAAAGTACGTTTAGCAAGATGTAAAAACAGGATAAGTAGTATATCATGAAAGAACGTGTGTAAAATAATGGAGAAAAACAATTAGCTGTGTAAAACACTTAAGCTATTATGAATTTCAATTTTCAAATTTTTGGCACTATAAAACGGAGAAATTTTTTGGAGTAAATATCATTCTTCAAGCCTCTTTCTCTTAAAGAGGTTCTTAAAAATAAATTTAATATTAATTTTTCATAAGTTGTTTAAAATTATTATTGTTTCAATTAATATTTAGTTTTACTCTTAATATTTTAGTATTATAATATTCATTTCAATTTTTCCGTATAAAATTTTTTATTGTAGGAACAAACTACAACTACAAAAATGTCAAACGGAAACGATTCCAATAAAGAAAATTATACATCTTTGGAAGATACAAAGGAAAAAGGTAGGTAGACATTAATTTATATTATTTTCTAAATTACAGGAAAAGAGCATAGTGAAGAGATATCAGGATTCAAGGACATCAACGAACAAGGTAGAAAATAATTAACAATTTAATGTTGTTTTAATTAAATTGCTATTATTTTCTGCAGGAACTCAAGAGAAAACAAATGAGTATGGCAAGCACAATTGCGTAGGCGAGAAAAGTAAGTAAAGCATTTTTTTGTTGAATAAAAAATACATCAAAATGATGGTCTTTACTTAAGGTGATGCGATCGATGATTTGAGTTCCGGGGAATTAGAAGAAATCAGGGCATTTATGAAAGAGCAAAAAAAGAAGAAAGAAGCGGCATGTGCAAGACGCCAACGCTCAATTACTTCCTCGAGTTCAGGAAAATCAGGATGTCAACCACCAATGCCAAAGAAGGCGAAGGCAGGAATAAAAAATGTTTTTATAATTTTAATTATATTACTTTTATAAATTTCAGAAACCGGAACATGTAATCAACGAAGATAAGTGGTCCAAAATACTGAATTATGCTGATGAATTTGAGTCAGATGAACCGGAGGAGGATGATATTATAGATCTTGGAGATGATGAGGCAGATTATAAACGTCTAGAAGAAAGTACGTTTTAAATATTTGATTAAATTAAAATATATAGGGAATGAACGCTCTTATAAATTGGTGCCACAACAACTTCTAAATCAGGCTGAATTGTTAAAGAAGTCTAGAAAAGCTATATTTATTCATTTCTGCAACAAATGTAAGGAGAATCAGTTGAAGAAAGAACAAGAATATCTTTTCAAGGCCGGTGAAGGAGGGACCTTTGTATTAAAAATAGAGTTATGTGGTGATGATCTTGATAAAAATATCATGCTCGCAGATTACTACAATCGAAGCCTTGGTAAAATAAGAAATAGTGATTTAAAATTAATATATTTAGGGGCTATAACTAAAGGACGTGGAAAACAACTTGGAGAAGGAAGTTCGCAAACAAAACTAGCATTTGAAAAAGGTATCTTACACATGAAGTCAAAAACATTTTTTTAGTGGCAGGGGTCATGTACTACAAGCTCGGAGAAAGCTGTCAAAATGAAGCGGACAAGAAGCTTCTTAAATTGAAATATGTGTGGATTTTGTATCAGGTAAACTAAATATAATAATATAATAATATATTTTATTTAAGTGTGCCAAGTGCGAACAATTACAAAAAAGCCAGGCACGTGATTTGTTTCTTCATAAGAATGGAGTTTCTGTTGAACTGGGTTTTATTTATGAGCTTCACTACATGGTAGTTATAATGTATTAAAAATAAAAAAAATATTTAAAGTGTTGCTCGGATTGCAGAATAATGAATCGCGATTACCAATCGCTCATCTATAAGAACTTTTGCAACTTCAAGACAAACACAAAATGATTTTGCTTTGATGAAGTATAAAAAAATGTTAAAAAATAATCTAGAATAAAGTGAAAAACAAATAATATATGTTTTTTTCAGTAGAATTACTGTTTAATATTTTTATTGTACTTTAATTAAAATCATGTTTAAGAATAAAGGAAATTAAAAGAGGAATAAAACATGCAACATTGGGATAAGGTTAGATTTATTTTAAAAACGTAATTTTTTAATTAAGATGAACTTTTGGCAAAAAGAAGAGATGAAGCTAATTTTGAAAGAAAAGTGTACTAAAACAAATGAGAGTGAGAAGGTCCTCAAAGAAAACAAAAAAGTTTCTAAAATGCTAATGTCTGCACTTTACCTTTCAACATTAAGTTGGCACAAAAAGAATTACCCAGGACTTTCAACTGAACAGATAAATATGTTATTGGCAGAAAATTTAGGAATCATGGGCACTACGGTAATTTAAAATCAAAAAGTTAAAAAATAAAATTTTAGGAAATGGTTAATTTTATACAACATAATTTATTTGGCCGCTTAGGAGACCCAAACAATGAAATGTGGAAAAAAATTGATATGCACACCGTAAACACCCTGGGTCTATTTAACAGACAAAAAAGAGAAGGTAATATTTGTAAATTTAAAGATCAATATTTAAAAGTTAGAATCGCCAATAATTATAATGAGAGAAGCAAGTACGTCAACGCAAGGGAATAGTGAAGTGTCATCGAATACTTACAGTGAACCATCTGAAGGTAAATAAACGTAATTTAATTATACAAACTAATTTTAGATACAACTAATCAAGAAGATAATACGTGGTAAAATAGTGATTTTACAACTCGTAAATTGTAATAAATATAAATATTTATGTTCCTATTTTTTTCATTCGTTATGTTTTCGAGATATCTGTAAAATTTAATATACTAAAACATTTAATAGATGGCTTATAAACATTCATCCAATGAAATCAAACGTTTTTATAGGGAGGATTCAGTTGAGCAAATTCAGAGTAAGCGCTTCAAAATTGGGGTTTTCAGGTAACATATAATAAAATAAATAAATTTTTTTTAGAGCATCTTTTACTGTAATAAATGCTGAGGAAGCGCCACATGGTAGAGAAGTTTTACTAGAACAACTGATTGATCACTTCTTTGTTCGTGCTTATCGGGCAGCAGGAGCCACATCACCAAAGTGTTCAATTATAATTCGAAGTTCCGTTCTTGAGAGGCCCATACAAGTACCATATAGAGGTCTTGCGCAAAATACTCCTCAAGTAGTCATGGAACAGTTCGATACTGTTGATCAAAGTGGGCAAAGAATGGGAAGGCCTTCTATTTATAGTCAACCTATTCACATAGAGGTATTTAGTAGATTTATATTTAAGCTTATTAATTAAGATTGTTATGGGTCCATCGAATGAAGAGGCTCTTATATTATCGCGGACGGATCGAGAAGGAGGGGGAAGAAAAAGAAGAGAAATACAGCATGGGATCAATATCAATAATCTAATTCCGGTAAACTTATTTTAATAGAATAAAAAATATTGTTTTTTAGGTGCAAAATGATGATTTGCCAGCTCCTTATAATAGACATTGTTTGCTATTGGCCGTTCAGCTAAAAATGTTTTATAATGAAAAAGCAAATACTCCTATTTCAAATAAGCAGTTCCAAAGATTAACACAAGGTTGTGATAATAAATCAAGACAGAAAAGGTCACTTCTAATAAAAAGTATGCTTATGGAAATGAAAAAACATCGAATTATTTATCCTCTAAATGAGAAAAAATACAATGTAGAAGAACATGTACCGCTTGTTCAAAAACTACTTAATCTCAAATATCCAGGGCAATATCGTATTTCTGTTTTTGGAGAATTTGGAAGAATGAGACCTATTTGGAAAGCAAAAACACGCGCAAAAAATGAAATATGTCTATATTTGAAGGATGAGCATTTTTGGGGCATTAGAAAGCTGAATACTTTATTTGGCTCAAAATATTACTGTCTAGATTGTGAAACAACATATAGATGGAAAATTGAACATCGAGCAAAATGTGTAGCAAAATGCTCACGATGTTGTGGAATAGGAATAGATTATCCTTGTGAGGAAATTGCAGGATATATTATACAATGTCAGGATTGTAATAACATATTCAGAAATCCAAAATGTTACAAAGAACATATTACAAAGAACATTTGTAAACATTTTAATAGGTAAAATTTTGTATAATAAACATAATTTACAAATATATAGATGTTTGGACTGTGGACAAATTTATAGAACAAAAAATATAGAGAAACATCAAGAAACATCAGAGGAATCAGATGATACAAGATCTAAGCATAATAAATATGGACATGTTTGTTATTCTCGATTTTGTGCACTTTGTCACTCAATTCATAGAACGGAGGAGCCTTGTTTTGTGCAGCCAATAGTTTCAAATAAACAAAAAGACTATATTCTGGTAAAATTTTATATAAATTAATAATTATTTTTTAGATAATTTTCGATTTTGAATGTACATTAATTTCTCCTACAAATAAAGATGAAGAGTGGGAAAAACTTGGAGTTAAAGAAAAAAAAGGCCCCCATACTAAGGATGATAATTATCAACTTCACCACGTCAATTGTGTATCGGTTTGTCCATTATTATTTTTTCAAATATAAATTAGGCTTTATTACTATGTTCGCGATGTATTTTAAACAACATTTGGAAGACAGAATATTCTTCTAATTGTAATATATGTGGACAAAGAAGTAAGCGCATGAATACATGGATAGCAGCAACATATGAAAACCCTCTAGAGGAATTTTTAAACTGGTTAATTTATGGCTTAGGAAAAGAAAGAAGAGTAACTACTTATGCTATATCTCACTATGGAGGGTTTGTTAAAACATTTTATAGAAGATGTTTAATTATTTAGGAGATATGATATGCACTTGTTATTGGGTGAATTAATGAAATTAACAGGAATAGAGCCAAACATCACAAGATCTGGTAAATTAAAAATTATTCCTTCTAAATTTTAAATTTTTAGGAAACAAACTTTACGAAGTTTTGCTTAAAAGAAGGAGAGGGATATTTCCAAGGATATCTTTTCGTGATTCCTTTAACTGGATGGCTTTAAAGCTTGAACAATTACCAAAAGCTCTTGGACTTGAAATTGATGAAGGAGGAAAGGCCTTTTTCCCACATGGATGGAACTATAACAAGAATATGAATATACGTTTACCAGGACTTCCCGATCGTCAATATTATTATCCCGAATCAATGGGAAAAGAGAGGCGTGCAAATTTTGAATCATGGTATGAGGAAAACAAAAATGTTCCTTTCTGTCTTGCTGAGCAGATTGGATCATATTGTGAGCAAGATGTTCGTATCCTAGCTTACGCAGCTGTAAAATTCCAACAACTTTTTTTGATCTTGCTCCAGATCCTTCAAAAAAAGATGATGTTTTATCTTCGTCTCTTACTTTATCTAGTGCCTGCCTTCGTCATTTTTGTGAGTCAAAAATTTTCATTGTAACGTTAATATTATTTTAGGTATTAATTATATGAAGCCTTTGGAAATTGGTATAATTCCTGATAATCGTTTGTTTAATTAAAAAAACAAGTCTAAACAACATTTAAGGATATCATAGGGACAGTAATCAATCTGCTATAGGTTTAAAATACCTGCAATGGTTAAGGTATGAAACAGGTATGGAAGTACAACACCGAGATAGTGCATTGGGGGAGTTCAGACTTCGGCTTTCAAATGGAGAACTTTTAATATTAGATGGATATGTAAGACGAATGCCAAAGGAACAAGATATTGCAATTGAATTTCTTGGATGTGCATGGCACGGACATAAATGGTATTTCCTTTTATATGAATAAATAAAAAATTTAGTCTTTACAAACCCCATGAGATTTGTTTGAATGGAAAAACAGCACTTTATAATTACGATAAAATGAAAGAACGAAGAAAACATATCGAAGAAGCAGGATTACTTCCTTTAATGGTTTGGGAATGCACTGTTAGAAAGCAGTTAGAGGAAGACGATGAAATGGCTCTATTTTTCAACGAATTGCCAGATATTGGCCCCCTTTTCCCGAGAGATGCATTTCACGTAAATTTGAATAATATATAAAAAACATTTAATATTACAAAGGGTGGAAGAACAGGACCCCAAAGTTTAAAATGTGATCTTGAAGAAATTGAGCAATCTGAAAAATATGAAATTACATGTTATGATGTAGTGAGTCTCTATCCAGCCGTAAATTTTTATGGGTTCTATCCTATTGGTAATATTAATATTTAAAAAAGTGTAAAGCATAAATTTAGGTCATCCAGAAGTAATTCAAATTAACAAAGCCGTGGATTGGAGAAGTTCTGACCAACTATATCCATATCGTGGAATTTTCAAATTATTCATCATACCTCCAGAGGATCTTTATCTTCCTGTCATTCCAGAGAGGATTAATGGAAAACTGGTAGTATTTTATTTTTAAAGTTATTTAAGTGATTAGATTTTTCATTTATGTCATCAATGCGCAATTGAAGCACCTTCGGGTATATCGTGGCGTTTAGAACAAAAATACAGTCAAGAACTGGGACGTGATCTATGTACACATGAAGAAAACAAGAGAGGGTATGTAGCAACTGTTTGTACTGTGGAACTTGAACTTGCTTTGAAGAAAGGGTACCGTGCAACATGGATTTACAGCGTATATCATTGGAATAAATGGACCGACAAGTTACTACGTCCTTACGTACAGGATATGATGAAGCTAAAAATACAAGCAAGCGGCTGGCCTAATTCTGTTCATGATCCTGAAAATCCTGATAAAGAAAAAAGGCTCAAACAAGATTTTTTAATTCGCAATCAAAAGGAATATGGCATAAAACTAGATAAAGAGAAGATTGGACGAAATGAAGGAATGCGGTATATGGCTAAAAGCTGCAATAACTCTTTGTTATTTTATCAAATTATTTAAATAATTAAATAATTTAGATGGGGGCGATGGGCATTAAGATGTAATCTTTCAAAGGTCAGTAAATAAAAATAAAAATTTTAAGCTTTTTCTAAAGGATCTGATTACAAGATCTCCTGTTGAATTATATTCTGTGCTTAATGATCCTAAATTAGAGATTGGAGCGGTTGAAATGCTTGCAAGCGACCTTTTTGCGGTGCCATATCAATCAAAAAAAGAGTTCGTTCGTCCACATGATAAATACAATATAGCCATAGCTCTTATAACAACAGCAACTGCAAGGGTATTTCTCTATGAATACATGGAAAAAATTTTTAATGATCCGGCCTGTAAGCTACTTTATACTGACACAGACAGCTGTTTCTTTGTGCATCCAAAAGGAAAAGCACCACCCTTTTGTGTAGGAGAAATGCTTGGAATGATGAGCAGAGAGTATGAAAATAATCATATAATTGCTATTTATATTGGAGGTTGCAAACAGGTATAAATTTTTTATTAAAAGAATATTTTTCTATAGTACGCGATGAAAATGCTAAATGCAAATGGAGAGGTAAAATATACCGTTAAATGTCGTGGATGTTGGGATAGCGCAGATTCTCCTCTTGATTTCAATCAGCTCAAGGTAAAAAAGTAAAAATTTTAAAAATAAATTTTAGAAAATGGTCAACTCTTATGGTGAAGACCAAGATCCTGTCACACTAGAAAGAACTCATTTTCGTCCTAATTGGCGAAAAGGAGAAGTCACAACACGTACTCAAAAACGGTAAAATCCAAATTTTATATATTTATAGTTCCTACAATTTTTAGTCGCTACGCCCCAATATACGACAAAGGATTCATCGACGATAATCTTGATTGTTACCCATTTGGATATAAAGGAAATTCTATTAAAAATCCTATTGAATA
Source organism: Meloidogyne chitwoodi (assembly GCA_015183035.1). Taxonomy (NCBI): domain Eukaryota; kingdom Metazoa; phylum Nematoda; class Chromadorea; order Rhabditida; family Meloidogynidae; genus Meloidogyne; species Meloidogyne chitwoodi. The sequence continues at coordinate 1,455,807 of JACZZP010000013.1, forward strand.
AAATATTTTTTCATAGCTTTTTTATATATATATTTATTAATCTTTAATGTTATATCTATTATTTTTAAAATATATAAAATATTTTAGGAAATTAAAATGATTAGCGATCCAGAAATAGGTTACTTATTTTATAATGTTATTTAATATATAATTTTAGAAACAATTTCCGGGCTTTTCACTCGGATGGATATGCAACAACAACAAACATACAATTCTCTACCACCAAAAGAGTTAATAGGAAATGAAGGACAAAAAATATTTATTTTCCAATCTCGTCAATGTGGTTTCAGCAACAGATTTCCATCAAGCTTCTCTTTATTAGGAATCCAATTCTCAACTATGGAAAAATATTTTGTATGGCAAAAAGCTCGTTATTTTGCAGATTTTGAAATTGCGGAACATGTTCTTTTACTCAACAATCCTGACCAAATTCATCGTATTGGGTTACGCATTCGAGGGTTTCGTTCTGATGAATGGAATAACGTTAGAGAAAAGGTAAATCATTACATACATTAAAGATATCCTAAAATATTAGATTATGTACATGGGTCTATGGGCTAAATTCACACAAAATGCGCAACTTTTTTCACAAATTCGAGGAACTGGAGATGGGTTTATAGCTGAAGCCTCATCATTTAACAAATATTGGACAAATGGTGTTATGATTTCTGATATACAACGATTAAAGGATCCAAGTACATGGGATGGAAACAATAAACTAGGAATTTTATTGATGGAACTTCGCCGTGAAATAAATGAAAGCATGTTTTGATTTTAATTTTTCATAAAAACAGATATTTCGTTATAAATTTTATGATAAATATCATAAATATCTTCTTCTTTTTGTGCACCGGTAATTATACATTTTCCTGTCGTAAAAAGCAAAACTACAATTTTAGAATTTTTAATCCTTAAACACATTCCAGGAAATATTTCCTGATTAAAGGAAATATTTGCTGCAAAATTTTCTGAAGGAAAAATTCTTAATGTATCGTACAAAGCTTAATAAAAATAATATTTAAAATAGAAAATATTTACCTGGTAAATTTAACGTTCTTGGAAATTTAAACGAAGCAACTACGTTTTGTACTTTAAAAGTATTTATTTGAGTAGATGATGTTTGAACCTTTGAAATTTGCTGACAAAAAATTTTAGTTGCCTCCAGAGCCTGCGCCGAAGATTTAGTTCCAACACAAACAAGCCTTCCATTCGAAAATAATAGAGCTGTAGATTTTATAGGTTCAACATTCTTAATAATGAGGGCAGAAAATTTCTTTGGATTATATTTAGCATTTTCAAGTTGTTTACAAAGAAATTCAAGATTTAAAACAGGATCTTTATTTATTAGAGTGATTGTTGAAACTACATTCTGAATTATTGGTGTATTCATCTAAAAAAAACTCATGATGGTTGCCTTATGGGCTTGTTCTATATACCTGTTATTAATATATTCTAATACATCCTTGTTTATCTTTTATATTTAAGAATGTAATGGAATATATTTTAACAGAGATTATAGCAACAATCCACTAAGCCACACATCATGAGCGAAATTATTATATAAATACCCTATATAAAATTAATAATGAGAAAAAATAATACAATGTTTGAAGCACCTTTTACAATGATTATTTCAGGGGCTACAGGGAGTGGTAAAACACAATGGCTTCTAAAATTTTTAAAAAATTGTCAATTACTTGTAGAGCCTCCACCCAAAAAAATACTTTATTGTTTCGGTGAAATAAATGAAACTATTTTCAAACTTAAAGAAATGGGAATAACAACATATAACGGGGTCCCGGAGCCTGAGCTTATTAAAAAACATCAACTTCTTGTCCTTGATGACCTAATGCTAAACATCGAAAATGATTTCCTTGACCTGCTTTTCACAAAGGGCTCTCATAATTGGGGAGTTAGTATTATATTCGTTACTCAGTCCTTATATGGTCGAAATATTAAAACAGCAAGAGCTAATGCACATTATTTACTCTTGACAAAAAATCCTCAAGGATTATTACAGGTAAGAACACTAGGTTCTCAACTATTTCCAAAAAGATTAGATTATTTTTTGGAGGCATATCGTGATGCTACATCTGAGAGATTTTCTTATCTATTGATAAACATGCATCCAAACGCTGACGAACACCTTCGACTATCCTCAAAAATATTTCCCGGAGAAAAAATGTGTATATATTTACCGTTATAAATTAAAAGTATAAATAATTTTATTATGCCATTCAATTACAGCCCTTATATTCGCGAAAATTATCATTTTCTTCAAAAACTTGCAAAAACAAAGTCGAATAAAAAGAAAAACGCCCTACTTTTAACTGCTAGTGCCGAACAAATTTTGGCAATTGTAGAAATTTGTGCCAATATTCTGAAACATAATTTTATTTTAAATAAAAAACAAAGACAAAAACTATCCAATTTTGCTGATTTTTATCGGAAAATTTCAAGAACGAGAACAGAACAAAGTGCGCGAAAACATTTACAAGAAGGAGGTAGTCCTGCATTGGCAGCAATACTAGTTCCTATATTAGGAGCCTTAGCCGAACACATTGTGCATAAAATTACAGAATGAAGCACACAAAGAAAATGATAATGGTTCCTGAGAGTGAATATCTTGTTTTGCTTAAAATGATTAAAGGAAAAGAGGATTTTTTACAAACAGAAAAAGCGCAAACTGATAGTCAACTTAAAGAGACTCTGGATGATCCAAAAATTAGTGAAGAAACAAAAGCTAACAAGTATAATTGGTTGTACAAGCAAAGACGTCAGTTAAAACAAGAAATTGAAAATCGTCCTCAAAAGGTAATTATTGAAGAATCAAAAAAAGATGTTACACCTTATTTAGGGAACGCTATATCCCAAAAGCCTGTTTTGGAGGATGAACATCAAAAAGCTGAACCTGCTGTGAAAAGATATCCAAAAAGATATAAAGGAATCATTGCAAGACAATATGCAGATGACTTGGAAGAATATGTGAGTAATAATAAGAAAAAATTTAAAATTCATGAGGATGGAACGTTTGAAACTCTTGTACCAGGTAGACGTGTTGGTGAAAGTAATTTTAAACATGTTCTTGAATATATTACAGGGATGAGAGAAAACAAATCAAAGGGGTTTAATTATCTTTATCGAAGAATTTCTAAAGATCCTCAAATTAAGGAAATGATTCGTATATCTCAAGAAGAAACAGATGGAAATAGCAGTGATCAAACTGGAGGAGGAAAGAAAAAGAAGAGAACCGTAATAGTAAAAATCCCTCCTATAAATTCGCGAAAAAATAAATTTGTACCAAAAATATGGGAAAAACTTTAGAAAAACATTTAGAGCACGTTTATTATTCATTAAATTCTCCGGCTTCTTATGCAGGAGTGCGACGCGTTTTTGAAGAGGCGCGACGTAACTTTCCAAAATTAAAGATCCAAGATGTTAGGGAATTTATGCATAAACAGCGTGTTTATACTATGCACATGCCTTTGAAAAAACGCTTTCCAAGACTGGTCACACGTCCAAGTGGTCTGCATACAGATTGGCAAGCTGATTTGGCAATATTTGATAAACTCGCATCAAAAAATGAAGGATATAAATATTTATTAGTTTGTATTGATGTATTAAGTAGAAAGATGATTGTTGCCCCTGTAAAATCTAAAAGTCCGAATGATATGATTGAGGCATTTGAGAAAATTTTTATTGAGAATAAAGGAATCCTTCCACATAAGATATATACAGATCGAGGATTAGAATTTCAAGCTAAGAAAATGCGCGAATATTTTTCATCAAAAGACATAGATAAGCGTGTTGTATTCAGTCCTGATGTCCATGCTTCCATGGCCGAACGAGCAAATCGTACAATCAAAGAAAGACTTTATCGATATTTTAGTGAAAAAAATACTTTGAGATGGATAGAACCTGTTCAGAATATTGTAGCAGGAATAAATGCAAGTGAAAATCGTATAACTGGTGTAAAACCTAATTCTGTAACATTTAAAAATGCTAGAAGGCTTTTTGAAAGACTATATAAAGAGAATAAAGATGAAAATTCTAAACAAAAACTTGAAATAGGACAAATTGTTCGTATCGCTAAAGAAAAAGGAACATTCGAAAAAGGATATTTAGCCAATTACACTGACGAGCTTTTTCGTATTATTACTGTAAACGACGCGCGCATACCAACTATATATCGTCTAGAAGACCTCGAAGGAACAAAAATTGAAGGAATATTTTACCTCGAGGAACTAGTTCCAACAACTCTCGATACCAAACACAGAATTGCTGAAATATTAAAGACACGTAAAACACGAGAAGGAATTAAACATTTTGTTCGTTGGATAGGATACAGTGATAACCATAATAGTTGGATAAACGATTCGGATATTGTACAATAATGGATTCTTTTTATGTAGTATTACCATCAAATACAGGGGATATTGAAGGAAACACAACATCAAAATTCACTGTTCGAATGCCTGATACCCTAGAGCTAGATTCAAGCTGGACTGTCGCATTATCGAATATTATTTATCCTTTTTCATTTGCCATGCTTGATGATAGTGAAAATAACGAAACAGAATCAATTACTGTTTTCAGAAGATATGATAAGGAAGTACGATCTGTACGTATTGAAGTGCCTGATTTATTTTATTCTTCTGAAACAGCTCTTGAAACAGCGATAAATAGTTTTTTATTAGATGCTTGGGAAGGGGAACTTGAAAAAGAAAAAATAGAAAAAGAAAAAGAACTTGAAAAAGAAAGACTAGAAAAAGAAAATATAGAAACAAGGCGACAATATTCTGGAGGTGGTTATTGGCGAAAAAGACGAGAGACTGATAAAATTACCTTTGCTGAATATTCATATCCTCCCGAATACTTAAAGAAGATACTTGATTTTAGCAAACTTCAATTATCGGATCCTAAGTATCAGTGGGTATCTCTTCATCATGACCAAACACATAATCGTTTTTGGTTTTGGTTTCAGGGTAATGTTCAGTATATTGAGCTCAGCCGACAACTTGCATACACCTTAGGATTTGATTCACCAACAATTTATTCAGGCCAAGTTGCCAAATATATGCCTGATATTTCCGGAGGAGTTCGTCAATTATTAGTTTACGCTCCAAAATTAGTTGAAAATAGTATTATAGGAAACGTTACAGGTCCTCTTTTAAGGGTTGTAAATGTTAGTGGGAAACCTGGCGAAAGTGTTTCTGAAGTATATATGACTGAACATCATCATCGTTTATTAGGTAAACGACATCCTGATATAACTATCGAAATTCGAACTCTAACTGGTAAACTTGTAAAATTCCATTGGGGGAATTGTATACTAACTTTACATTTTCAACGATCATTATTTTAAATGACACATGTTTCTGTTGATTTGGATAAAATAGATTGGGAACCCTTTCTAAATTCTCAAGAAGGAGGAGGAGGAAATAATGAAGGTATTAATTATTTTCAAGGAACACGCTATCAAAGAGGCTTTGGAGTGTTTGGCACTGTTGGAAGATTTTTAATGCCTATTGTTAAAAATATTGCTTCAACCGCTGGTCAAGAAGCTTTAACTGCTGGAAAAAATTTATTAGAGGATGTAGCACAGGGAAGATCTGTAAAGGAAGCTTTACAGCAACATGGAAGCGAAGGGCTGCAAAAAGTTGGAAAAAAGCTCCAACAATGTGGGAAAGGTAAAAAACAAAATCTAAAAAAGAATAGAAAACGTAGATATAAAGATCAACTAAGTTTGGAAAATTTCTGAGTAGTATATAAGTAAAACGAATTTTAGTTTAATAAAAAAAATGACTACAATTAAAAAAATCGACAAGGATAGCGCTGAAGGTGTTGACAATAGAATCGCCTTCTTCTCTGTTCCTGCTACAAATGTGGGAATACAGCGCTCAGCATATAAGGAACTTTTACCTTTAAATGCTCTTAATCAGTCTGCAGGACCTTTCATTTTCCGTTATTTTGGCGATTCTCTCTATTTAGATATGAGTAAAACTTTTGTTTGGTTAGCACTGTCACTTGAGCGAAAAGACGTCACAAGTGGAGAATGGGTACCTATAACAGACGGATCTGGTGAAAATTTAGCAGGGGATAAGCATGTCGGAGTGGGACAATATTTAGGACTTACTTGGATTCGTCGTTTAACATTATCAATAAATGGCGTGCAGTGTTTTGATTCAGGAATACACTATGCATATAGGAGTATTATTATGCACGAACTTGGGGCAAATAATGATGTAAGTAGGGGTTTATACGAAGCAGGGCTTTATTATCTGGACGACGAAGATAAAAATAATTATGATGGTTCAGGTTTCAAATCTCGCGCGGTACGCTTTGCAAATGGAAAGATTTGTCGAATGTTCTCACATTTAGACTTTGATTTGGCACGTCAAGATCAACTTTTAATTCCACATAGTGATGTGATTTGGACTCTTTATAGAAATAACGATGAGTTTTTGATACATACACCTAAATATCGTAAAAATGTTGGGGATCCCCTTATTGATAACATTAACACTTATCGTTTACGTCTTCACGATTTAAGACTTTTTGTTAAACAAGTAGACTTAAGTAATTCACTAAATAATGCAATAGCTCGCCATCTTGAACAATCTCCAGCAAAATATGCTCAAAGAAAAATTGAAATACGTAGTGTTTTCCTGGGAAAAGGGCGACAAGAAATAACATATCCAACATTCACTAGCACATGTCCAAGGCGCTTAATAATTTGTTTTGTGAGTTCTTCCTCGTTTATTGGAAATCAGGCCTTTTCACCCTTTACATTTGAACATGCTGAGTTACGATCAATCTCAGCAGAATTTGGGGGTTTTCAGTTTCCAGCAGTTCCTTATGATCTCGATTTTGCAAAGAATAATTTTGTTCGCGCATATGTTGATATGTATTTGGGAATGGACCTTGATGCTTGGCCAAATCTTGATCAAAGGACTCTTAGTATAGGTATGAAAAAATTTTCAAAATCCTCCTGCTTTTTTGTTATTCCCATGACATCAACGCTTGAGGATACAAACGGGTTAGAACTTATTCGAAAAGGTACAACAACGATAAGATGCCTTTTTAACGAACCAGTAAAAGATGAAGGATATGAAATGATAATTATGGGCGAGTTCGATTCCATACTGTCCATAAATGCTGATAGAGTTTTGAGTACTGATGGATCCGTATAAAGATGAATTCTATACAAATTCAAACAATTTTACAAAATTATAAGCCTCTAAAGAATAAATTTATTGGAGTTTATTCGTCGAATAATATTCCTAAAATAGTTAAACAAAAAAATTTTTGTTTCATTGCAAACACTATGCGTAAAGGAACAAAGGGTGAACACTGGGTTGCTTGCTATTCAGATACACAAGATACAATAGAATACTTTGACTCGCTTGCAGAAGAACCTAACTGCGATATGCGAAAATCCTTGCTATCAAACTATTGCAAAGTAAAGCAAAATCGTTTTGTATTACAATCACCGTTTTCGGATACTTGCGGCCACTATTGCATATATTTTTTAGTATTACGTTTATTTTTAGGAAATTTTTCTTTTGTACTACAAAAATTACACTCCATACCTATTGAGAGTCGTGATATTGTTCTTAAAAATTTTGTTCAACACTTTGCAATACATAATAGTATATAAGAAAACAAAAATATTACAAATTATTATTTTATTATATTATTTTTTCGATGCCTTTTTCAAGTCAAAATATTATTTTACCTTTTCCTAAACATCCATATGAAAATAATACTACTATCTTTGACTGTCCTATGAATGAAAGAATACTGGCTCAACCACCAAATTTTATTTTAGCATTTGCATATGTTCTGTATATTGTTTTCTTTTTTCTTTTATTTATTATTTATTGGGGAAGGAACGGTTCTATTGATCGTAATGGTTTAATTCGATTAGCAAGTCATAAAGTTTGAGCTAAAGGTATATAAAAGCACATGCAATAATTCCAATCCTAAATAAATATCAAAATGCGAACCTCTTGCGTAACTTCATCAACAGCATTTACTCAATGGAGGGAACGTAAAGAACCTGAATCTAAACCATCTTCACCTTGTCTAAAAAAAACATCGCTTGTCAGTTTGCTATGTCAATTCAATGGGGGGTGTACTCCTGAAACTCTCCACTGTGAGATGCGTAAGAAAAATATGGAAAATCTTCAATATATTCAGCAACTATCTGGAATGAATGATGAAGATGTTGCAACAGCAGGTATTGGCCAAAGAATTTTAATGGATGGTTGCACCCCAATGAAAAATAAAGGACTTGTTACAAATCATCTCAACAAATTTCAAATGGAGCTATATCCTTGTAAGCTTACACATGGTGGTGCTGATCGAGTATTTGCTCTCAGGGGATACCTTCGAGTTACTATAAGGTAAAATAAAAACATAATAAAAATGCTAAATTAAATAATTTAGGCAATATTTCTACGTCCGTCATAGAGTCAATCTCTATCTTCCGCGTCTACCACTGTTTTGTGTGTTTGGTGGTAAAAATCATCAATACTTCTACCCGTTGGAATGTATAGATGTTATAATAAACGAATAAAGACATATTTAAATATAAAAAACTATTTTGTTAAGAATTTTTCTTGTTTTTCTTGATTACAAACTTTAAAAAATTTTCAAAAAAATAAAAAATTTTAAAAAATTCACAAAAAATTTCAAAAAATTTTTAAAAAATTTTAAAAAATTAAAAATTTCAAACTTTAAAAAATTTTCAAAAAATAAAAAATTTTAAATCAATTTTAAAAAACTTTAAAAATTAACAAAAAATTTCAAAAAAATTTTTAAAAATTAAAAATTACAAACTTTAAAAAAATTCACAAAAAATTTCAAAAAAATTTTTAAAAATTATAAATTACAAACATTAAAAAACACAAAAAATTTCAAAAAATTTTTAAAAAATTTTAAAAATTAAAAATTACAAACTTTAAAAAATTTTCAAAAAAATAAAAAATTTTAAAAAACTTTAAAAAATTTTTAAAAAATTTTTAAAAATTAAAAATTACAACTTTAAAAAATTCACAAAAAATTTTTAAAAAATTATAAATTACAAACTTTAAAAAATTTTCAAAAAATAAAAAATTTTAAAAAACTTTACAAAATTCACAAAAAATTTCAAAAAATTTTTAAAAAATTTTTAAAAAAATTAAAAATTACTAACTTTAAAAACTTTTCAAAAAAAAATAAAAAATTTTAAAAAATTAACAAAAAATTTCAAAAAAATTTTTAAAAATTAAAAATTACAAACTTTAAAAAAATTCACAAAAAATTCAAAAAAATTTTTAAAAAATTATAAATTACAAACTTTAAAAAATTTTCAAAAAATAAAAAATTTTAAAAAACTTTAAAAATTAACAAAAAATTTCAAAAAATTTTTAAAAATTATAAATTACAAACTTTAAAAAACACAAAAAATTTCAAAAAATTTTTAAAAAATTTTAAAAAATTAAAAATTACAAACTTTAAAAAATTTTCAAAAAAATAAAAAATTTTAAAAAACTTTAAAAAATTTTTAAAAAATTTTTAAAAATTAAAAATTACAAACTTTAAAAAATTCACAAAAAATTTTTAAAAAATTTTTAAAAAATTATAAATTACAAACTTTAAAAAATTTTTAAAAAATTAAAAAAATTTTAAAAAACTTTAAAAAAATTCACTTACAATTTCAAAAAATTTTTAAAAATTAAAAATTACAAATTTAAAAAATTTTTCAAAAAATTAAAAAATTTAAAAAAATTAAAAAAACTTTACAAAATTTAAAAAAAAATTAAAAAAACTTTAAAAATTTTTAAATTCTTTTTTTATTTAAAAATTTAAAAAGTTTGAACCTGTAAGTATTTAATTGTATTCGTTTATTTAAAACTACTGATTTGTCAGAACCTGCTGTCATACAATTATTCACATCAACTTAAAAATAAAAAATTAAATAATAAAATGTGAATTAAAATTTAAAATTTTTAAAAATCGTCATTAACCTGATACATTTGATAATTATTGAAAATTTCTTTTTTTTTTTGCAAGAAAGGATATTCCATCTTTACTATCATTAAAAGACTTCGATTTACAAAAATGTACAACTAATGTTTTTTTGTATATGAAGATCTAACCTTTTTTAGTCTAAATATAATTAAAAACATCTGTAAAAAGAAAATGTAATGCAATAATAACCGCCTAAAAAAATAAATTAGACAAATTATAAAATAAATAATTTATTAAATAATAATGTTTTATTAAGTGTATTTTTAAATTTTAAAAATTGAAAAATATATCTTAAAAATAGTTTCTCTCAACCACATTCATTTACATTGTTTCAAGAAATTAATCAAGCTATTGGTGCTTTGATCATGTGATGTTATTACTTCATTATCAAGATTTATTAATTCTGAATGAATCACTTTTGCTAATTGTTTACCAAGTTTCACACTATAAAATTACAATACCTTATTATAGAAAAGAAACAAACCCCCATTGATCAAAATAATTTACTCCCCAAATAATTCCTTGAACAAAATTTTTCTGTTCATATAATGCAATCAAAGAGCCCAGAGTATTTGGTGTAATTTTAGGCACTAATAAAGTGTTTGTAGGACGATTACCTTCAAAAACCTAAAAAAAATAATTTGAATAAATAATTTACAAAAAAATACTTTATGCGGCAGAATTTCATTTATTTTTTTTTCATCCATTCCAGAGGCTTTAAGTTCATTTTCTGCTTCCTCTGATGATTTTCCTTTCATTAATGCTTCAGTCTGTGCCAAAAAGTCTGCTAGTACAAGCTATTAAAAAATATTATTAAATAAAAAATTTATTCAATTTAAAAAATCTACCTTAAAAATCTGACAAAAAATTGTTAAAAAGTAAACCTTATGATGGCCTCCGTCACAAATAGGATTAATACTTGATATTGGCGCAATAAAATCTGCTGGGATCAATGTTTTTCCTTTGTTTATTAAAAAAAGATGTTGCCCATTATTAGCAGCTTCTTCATTCCAAACAATTTTTTTGGCAAATTGTTGTACTTTTTTTCCATTTCTAAAATGTATAAAAGGTATTGTTTCATAAAAACCTTATAATATATTTTCCATGACTTTCCGTGTCTCCTTGTTTGAAATAAGCAGCAAATCTATATAAACAACGATCATAAGGCGCTAAAACACTTGTTTCAGCACCATGCAAATTATTATATAAAACTCCCAAAACAGCCAAAATTACAGGAATCTAATTTATAAATTTATTAATAATTTTATATAAATTAAAAATACATTAGATTCTAATGAAGTTTGACAAAAATGTTTATCAACTAAATTAGCACCTTGAAGTAATTCTTCAAAATTTTCAAAACCAATATGTAAAGCAATTGATATACTTATTGCTGACCATAAAGAATAAGGTCCATCAGCCCAAGCCCGAAATTCAAACATATTTTTTTCAGAAATTCCTTTAAATTATCGAAAAAATAAAAAAAATATTTAATTGTAATTACCAAATTCCTTAACTTTAACTGAATTAGTAGAAAGGGCAATAAAATGTTTAGAAACATATTTAGCATCCTTAGCATACGACAAAAACCTTGCATTTAAAATATAATTATTAAAATTAAAATATTAAAAAACCATTCACGAGCCGATTCTGCATTTGTAATTACTTCTTGGAGAGTAAAAGTTTTTGAAGCTATTATAAAAAGAACAGTTTCTGATTTAACATTTTTAAGAATCTATAATAAAAATCAAATTTCAATAAAAAATCCTATTAACCTCTGCTAAATGAGTGCCATTCGTAACAAAATGAACATTTGGCCCTTTCTGATAATATTTTAGTGCTTCTGTTACCATTAATGGCCCCTAAAAATATTTATTAAAATTAAATAAAATTATTAAATAATACCCAATCAAAACCACCAATACCAATATTAACAACATCAATAATTTTTTTACCAGTATAACCAGTCCATTTACCGCTAATAATTTGATCGCAAAATTCTTTCATATGTTTAAGGACAGCATTAACATCAGTCATTACCTTTAAAAGATATTTAATTTTTATTAAAAATGAAATTTACATCATTTCCATCAACTGAAATAGGTTTATTTTCTCTATTTCTTAATGCAATATGTAAAATAGAACGGCCTTCTGTAAAATTTATATGTTCACCAGCAAACAGTTTATCACGCCATTGTTCTACATTAGCTTGTTTTGCCTTTAAAAATTAAAAAGAAAAAAAGTTTCTTTTACAAGCTAACTTACAATTTCAATAAGTTTTTAAATATTAATTCATTTATTAAATTTTTTGAAAAATCAAAATAAAGTTGTAAATTGCCGCTAGAATTTAATAATTTTAAAGTAAACTTTTCAGCACGTTTTGGATCATTAGAGAATTCTTTTAACATATTTATAGATTTTATTATAGATATTTCTTCTTCTTTTTTGTGATATTTTTCACATTGCCTAATTCTTGATTTTAAAATATGAAGACTCTCCCCTAATTCGTCATGTAACAGATATAGGCTTTCAATTTCTCTTTGATTTTTTTTTTGTACCTATTTTTTAAATTAACTTTTTTCAAAAAAAAATACCTCCTCCTCCTCCTCCTCCTCCTCCATATTATTCTCCACCAAGGATTTTGTGAGCTTATGATGCTTAATCCACCTATAAGGGATGGAAAAATAGGAAAATAAAATACGAAAGGCGAAATAAGAAAACAAAAAAAGGCTCAAAAACACGAAATAATACGAAATTACGAAAGTAACAAAAATACGAAACTACGCCAAAAATAAAAATTTTTTAATTCAAAATTTTAAAAATTTCAGAAAATTTAGTATTTCGTCCAAAAATACGAAATAAAATTAGTCTAAAAATACGCAATACAAAAGAAGAAAGTTGCCCATAACTGACCTGTATAACGTTGTGAGTGCTGGAGCACAAACGCCATACTCCTTCTTTAATAAACTTTGAATTTCTTTTCCTTTAATAATACCTTTAGAATAATAATTTATTGTTTTTTGGTATAATCTTGTATTCTTTTTTTATATACCATTTTTATCTGAAATTTTGAAATTTTATAAATTTAAACAATTTAACAAATTTCTAAAAAATTTCAAAATTTTAATAAATTAAAGAAAATTCAACAAAATATAATTCAAAAGATTTTAAAAAATTTTAACAATTTTTTAGAAAATTTTAAACAATTTAAAAAATTTTTCTAAAATTTACAAAATTTTAAAAATTTTCAAAATTTTAATACATTAAAGAAAATTCAACAAAATATAATTCAAAAAATTTTAAAGAATTTTTACACAAAATTTTTTACAAAATTTCAATAAATTTTGAAAAATTAAAAAATATAAATTACAAATTTAAAAATTTAAAAAAATACAATTCAAAAAATTTCAAAAATTTTAAATTTTTTAGAAAATTTTAAACAATTTAAACAATTTTTCAAAAAACCCCTAAGTCAAAATACCCTAAATTTTTAAAAATTGAAAATAAATACGAGAAAAAAATTATTCTCCTTTCTTAACCCAAAACCAATAAACTGATCCTGAATATAAAAAGCATAAGAGAAAGTAATTTTATTTTTAAGTGATTCACGTGGCTGCACTTAATTTATTTTCTATCATTTACTTTTTAAGAATTAAAACAAGAAAAAAATATAAGATGCAACTAAAAGCATTACAATGAATATTCGAAATAGTAAAGTATTTTCTGTAAAATTTTTAAAAGCTTTTAATGCATTCTTAATTATTTTTTTCTAAAAAATAATGGACTTTGTATATTGTAATTTATATTAATAATAAACAAATACATAAAAATTTTTTAAAATTTTTTCATTAAAATGGCCAAAAATTAATTTTACAAAATTCAAACATTAAAATTATAAATTAAATATGTAAATCTACAAATATCCAAATTGTTTTACTTGCTCCCAATTATACAGCCAAAGCATTTCAATATAATCAAATATACTAAACAGAACTTTAAAGTAAAAATAAAATATAAAAAATTTTTACAAACAAAAAATAAATTTTTTTGCGTCCAAATTAGCACCTAAAAATATAAAAAAATCTAGAAAAATTTACAATTTGTTTATTTTTTATTTCATAAATTACACACTTTATTTTTTATAGTGTTTTGTAATAATTATAATTTTTTATTTATACGTCCTTTTATGACATTTTTTTAAATGTCATAAAAGGTCAGTATATACTACTGGCGCACATTTTGGGCTGCCTTTGAACACGCCGTCGACTTACAACCTTACCCTCTTTTTCAAAAACATCTTTTACTCCTTCAAAATCTTAGGGAAGGATCATCAGCAAGAGAAGCTGTTAGTGGATACCCTCCTTCTGACATCAATTATGGTATCGTCAAAAGAATTTTAAAAGAAAAATATGGTAACGACGATCAACTCAGTGATCAGTTAGAGGCCCAACTTCTTAAAATGCATCCAGTCAAAAATAATTTATATGATTTAACTCAATTTCAGATTGAACGTATTTGTCTTCAATTGGAAAGCTTGGGTACTCAATCTCAACGTTTTTTATGCAACATAATCAAATCTAAATTACCCCATGGCGTTTTACAACAACTCGTCGCAGAGGAAATTAAATCTAATAAAAAATGGGACGACGAAGCCCTTAGAAAAGGCTTATCAAACATTATTAAAGTTCGACAAATGACAGAAGATTGCATAACAGCATTTCACGAAGATCCGCCTCGTCGGGAAAATTATAATAATGCAAATAATAGGTTTAGAAATGAACGTCCACCAGTTCGACAAGAAATTCATCAGACACCTCGTCAATTGGAACTCACCAGAGCTTTCCCTGTATTTAATTCTAACGTCAATAGTGATAAAAATCGAGAAATTTCTTGTTCGCTTTGTTCAACTATAGGGCATCAACCTAGTGAGTGCCTTAAATATTCAACATTTGAAGATCGCAAGGCACGTTTAGAAGAACAAAAACGATGTTTAAAATGCCTCCAGCAAAGTCATTTGACCAATCAATGTCAACGAAATTTTAATTGTAGGAAGTGTGGAAGTCCTGATCACCATTTAATTTTATGTTATGGATCAGTTCAACAGCAACCACGGCCATTAGCAACATTTAATCAAACATTACACTCTCGTCAAAATTTCCAAACATCAAAACGTCCACCTCAAAATAAATATCAAGGACCTCCAAAAACTGGTAGTAATGCAACCACACTTAACAGTCAACGGTCGACAACAACTATGAGTTCCATCCAGGATCCATCAGAAGATCAAACATATATTAAAAAAGATTTAAATAAACTTACTAATGAAGTACAACATTCGTCTGAAACACCTGATTCAGTCACCTATTTATCGTCTAATCCATCTAGAAATGGAAACAGAACACACTTAATGACTAAAATTATCAACATTTCATGTCCAGGTGGTCCATTAGAAGGAATTCCAACAATGGTCTTTTTTGATTCTGGCAGCCAGACAAGTTATATCGCCAAAGAACTCGTCGATTGCTTACAGCCGCCTAAAATTTCAGAAGAAGTTTTACGCATCCACACTTTTGCAAATCAAAATCCTAAAACAATTCGATAGCCTTTAGTTTCAATTTCTTTAAAACGTCAAGATGGAGATTGGGAACAACTAAATCTCAATATTGTCAACGAAATATCAACTTCTATGGAAACCTTTCAATTTAAAGGCCTTGAAAATGAAATTGAACAAATAAATGGGACTCAATCAATTTTAATTGGTATTCGCGAATTTTGGAAATTTGTTACTGGTTTTAATCAAATTGGACCAAAACTTTACAAAATTCAAACGATTTTTGGTGATATTCTGGGTGGAGAATCTTGCTTAAACTCGTCTAATCAGTCTTTATCATTCATGGCAATTAACGACAGTAGTAATACCCTCAAGGCCAGTGATGTTGAAAATTTCTGGGCTCTCGAAACAATCGGGATCAGAGAAAATCCGGCTGAAAGGGATGATGATACAGCTATGCGTCTATTTCAACAATCAATTCGTCAAAACATTAACGGCTCTTATACAGTTGGTCTACCTTGGCGCGAACCTCGTCCTATTATAAATTCAAATTGGACTATGGCTTACAGTCGCCTTCAGGCTAATATTAAACGTCTATCTCACTCGCCTGAAACTCTAGTCAAATATGATCAAAACTTAAAGGACCAAGAAGCTAAAGGCATTATTGAAGATACAGGGCGCGACGAACATGAATTTTTTATGCCTCATCATGCAGTTATTAATCCAAAGAAGCTTAGAATAGTTCTAGATGCAAGTGCTCATCCTAAAGGAGCAGCAAGTTTAAATCAAGCATTATATCGAGGGCCTGTATTACTTCCAAAACTTGTTGGAATACTTGTTAGATGGCGTACATGTTTAATTCCAATTCTTTCTGACGTCCAAGCAGCCTTTCACACCATCGAAATGCTCCCAGAAGATCGACAATTTTGTAAAATTCTTTGGCTTCGAGACATCAAAAAGCCTATAACGGCTGAAAATCTTGTCATCAAACGTTACACAAAAATGGTTTTTGGAGTCATATCTTCACCATTTGTTCTTGCAGCAGTCTTACTTCATCATTATGCTAAATTTGACTGTAATTTAGCACGAGAAATGGCCAAAAATACATACGTCGACAATATCTTATTCCAATGTCAAACAGAAAAGGAAGCCCTCGACAAAATAAAATCGGCCAAAGAAATATTTAAAAAAGCATCAATGAACCTTAGAGAATTTCTCAGTCATAGAGAATCAATTATGGAACAAATTCCACAAGAAGACAGACTCGACATAGATAAATCGCGAGTTTTAGGCATTGATTGGATAATTAAAGAAGACACTATTTCTTTAAAATTTCCTTGTGAAGACAATAATATTATTAGTCGTCGAACAGTACTTAGTGATTTAGCCAGCATCTTTGATCCAATGAGGCTTATAAATCCTTGCTTACTTCAAGGAAAACGTTTCTTTCAACGTCTTTGGGACGACGAACGCTCTTGGGATCAACAAGTCAAACCAGAAGAAATTATTGAGTGGAATAATATTAAAAAATCTTGGAAAGATCAAATCATTAAAATACCTCGTCTGGCAATTTTACATGAACCCGACGAATGGCAATTACATATTTTTAGCGATGCATCAGAAAATGCATATGCCACCTGCGTTTATTTACGCACTTCAAATTCAAATAACATACATTCTTCACTCGTTTTTTCACGAAATCGTCTACGTCCAAAGAAAGCTAAATCAAGCCTTACAATTCCCAGAATGGAATTACTTGGAGCTCTAATTGCTGTTAGAGCAAAAATTATATTCAAAATGAACTTCATCGACAAATTAATGCAAAACATTTTTGGTTAGATTCACAAATAGTTTTGGCTTGGATCCAATCGACTGATCCTAAACCTCAATTTGAACAAAGACGACTGACAGAAATACGAAATGGAGCAGGAGGAACCTTTCATTTCGTCAGAACTGACCAAAATTCCGCCGACATCGCAACACGCGGTATGACTCCTTCTGAATTACAACATTCATCTCTTTGGTGGAATGGCCCTCAATGGCTTTTAAAACCACCCGACAAATGGCCTAATGAATTATTTTTTGAAATTAATCAAAACAATATCGCCAATAATGACAAAGAAACCGACAAAATAGACATCGGCACATTTTCAAATAATATTCCTGAAGTTCCGACAATTGATCCTGGACGTTTCAGTGCCATTTTTACTCTTCTTAGAGTCATAATTGTCGTCATACGTTTTATGGCACGAATTAAACCCAATATGCTTAAAGTTGGTACATCTATAGTTTCTCGTCAAGGTCCAATTACTGTCGACGATTATCGAGCAGCTCGTATTTTTATTATTCTTCAGGAACAAAAACGTTTATTAAAAAATTACAACTCTCACCCTACAGCAATTAACAATGATGGACTTTTATGCCTTAAAACACGAGTCAAATATTGCAATGGACCTGAAACCTTGGCATTACCAGTATTACTTCATCGACATTCACATTTAACACGGTTATTAGTGGAAGAAATTCACGTCGATCTTAAACACGCAGGCGTCGATTGGACACTCACTGAATTTTTGTCTCGTTATTGGATGCCTCAAGCACGACGAACAATCAAAGGAATTATTTTTAAATGCCGACAATGTCGCAGAATTCAAGCTCCACCTTTTCAAAGGCCTCTAATGCCTCAATTACATTCAAATCGCGTCAGACCGGCTAAACCTTTCGAATATGTTGGACTTGATTTCCTTAGACCAATGACGTCCAAATACGCCGAACAAAATTCAAAATCTTGGATACTCATCATTTGCTGTATGGTCACTCGAGGCATTTATCTCGAGCCTACACGAGACATGTCATCTCTTGCAGTCATCAATGTCTTACGACGTTTCATTAGTCGCCGTGGAAAACCTCGTCGAATACTTAGCGACAACGCGCCAACATTCATACAAGTTCATAAGACGTTAGATCTTCTAACTGGACCGCCTCCTGAAAAACCGCCTTGGGACTACACGACAAAAAATGGCATTCGTTGGGATTTCATTCCTACTTATGCACCTTGGATGGGTTCAACATACGAACGTCTTATAGGTCTTGTTAAAAAGGCCATTCAACGAACAATTGGAAAGCGAATTCTCGACTACGACGATCTTTGTTCATTCCTTGCTGAAGTTGAAGCAAGCGTCAACAGTCGACCAATTACATGGGTCTCCGATCAACCTGGAGCACCACTTCCACTGACACCTAAAGATCTAATTCAAAATAGTGGACCAAACGACTTAGATACATCAAATTGTGATATTGAACTCGACGACGAACAATTATCTAGTCCTGAAAAATTGGCAGCAACTTGGAAAGCTTACAGAAGGACATCAGACGTCTTTTGGTCACGTTGGAGACAAGAATATATTCTCGCCATTAGAGAACGAGCAGGTTGGATTCACAAAGGGCCCCGTTCTCAAACTTCAACACCTCCAAAAGTTGGTCAAATCGTCCTCGTCGAAATGGACTTAAGGCCTAAGAACTTATGGCCTTTGGCAAAAATCGTCGAAATTCATGGATCACCAGGAGAAATTCGTTCTGTATCTCTTTTAACTGGCGACAATAAAATCATCACTCGTTCAGTAAGCCGTTTATGTCCACTAGAGTCTGAAATTGATAATAAAGAAAACGACCAAATTCTTAAAGATGAACAGTCCTTACCTAAAGAATCGTCAAATACATCATTGACGACAAAACGTCAGCACCAAATGGTCCTTAGACCAAGATCTAATACTTCTTTAATTAATTCTACTACTACTCTAATGACTTTAATTTTTCTATTTGTAATTTCTCTTCCTATAGGAGACACTGTTTCAAATTGGTACCGTTGTGGCCCCCTCGACTATTCATGTATTCTCGGATTATCGACAATTATAACATCACTTACCGTTTGGGCCTTTGAATGCGATAAATGTAAATTGGAATGCTCAAAACAAGGGGTAATCGTCTATTCACCACCAGAAGTACAAAAAACTGCCGTATGTTGTATGAAAATTTGTATTGGCCATACCGACATGAGAGAATATACTTATGAACTTGCTCATGAAATCTTAATTAACGACTATAAATGTGAAGCTTGGTTTTGGGCAAGCTCTTCAAAAAGCATTTCTAAAATAATAGAATGTCCGGCAATTAATGAATGTGAATTATTCGACTATTATTTTTGTATTGAACAACTCGCCAATCCTACATGTGACCCTAAATGGGCAACTTTCTTGTTTATTTTAATAATTTTTGCCTTGAGCAGTCTTCTTGGATGTTTCATCGCCATATTTAAATCAATCCGAACTATTCTTAGTTTTGCAACTTATGGTATTGCAACATTAATAAATGGTCCCTTGCGACTAATTTTATGGCTATTTGGCAAAAAATTTGACAAAAACAAGCAAAGAAGCAATGAAAAACACATTAAAAATAATTTTTATACAGGGATTCAAACTGTCCGTCATCAAAGTCGTCAATTTAGAAAAAGGTTAACTAACATAATGTTCTTATCGACAATTATTTTTATAACAATAACTCCGGTTACTACTGTAATTTCCATCATAACCAACACGGAAAGTTGCATCAGAGGAACAAAAGCACTCACTTGTACAGTAAACAGTGCCAACACTCACACTTTTACCTGCAGGACAAATCAATACTCTACTTCTTCGCGATGAACATGGACTTACACTTGGTACATTATCAATGCGTCTAACTTCACTAAAAATGGCTTGTCATCAACAATCAATTGCTTGGCTTCGATCTTACCGCATCAATATTATTGCCGTAAAAAGATGCCCTCGAGCTGGTTCTTGCTTCGGCAATCATTGCGAAAATGTACGTCCAAATAGTTACGTCGACGAACTCCACAAGGGATCAGAATTCCCCGGCAACACTTTTTGTCTACCATCTACGAGTTTCTGGAATAATAAATGCGGTCTACCATCATCAGCTTGCCTTTACTACAGATACTTCGCTCGACCGACTAGTAATAATATTTATGAAGTTTTTACTTGTCCAAGTTGGAGTACTGAAATGTCTGTCGAGCTTATTTTAGAAACAAATGGTGGAACACGACAAAAGAAATCACTTATTATTCATCCTGGCATTACAAATACTTGGGGGAATATTACAATAACACCTCTGGCTATTTCTTTACCACCTATGCCTATTCTTAATTCAAAATTCATAACTAATGGTAAAATTGTTTCAATAAGCAACAATCTACCTAAACATCTTCATTGTAATTCTGAAGAAGCAGCCCGTTCATTGAATTGCTCACTCTCAACAGAAGCATGTTCAGAATGTTTTCCAAATCATGAGGAAGGAACTATGGATTGCAGATGCTCAGAATTAGACATCGACTCCATAATAGAAAATCCAGAATCACGTTTACCTCTTACTATTGCTAAAGTTTGGCTTGAAAATGAAGGACCTTCTATTTCGGCAACATACATCTATGCACCAGTTCAAATCCATCTTCAAATGAAAAAATTAGCTCTACATCTTCAACTTAGAGACTCTAAATGCTTCATTCAAGACGTTCATCTACATGGTTGTTATCGATGTGCTTCTGGTGCGCAAATTACATTTACATGTCGTTCTGATCACGCCAAGCCTTTAGCTACTGTAAAATGTGAAGACAAAACATTATTTGTTGCACATTGCTCAACTAATGGTACGACTAATCGACAAAACATTCCATTCGACCGACCATAAATAAACACAATTTGCACTGTAGACTGTCCTGCAGGTGAATCAACATTCATTTTAAATGGCTCTCTATATTATATACCTTTACGTCGGCAATGGAGTCATTCAAATCAACATTCACATCCACTCATCACGTTTCCGGAAAGTTTTAATTTCTGGCCAGATTTTGAATTTAATTATTGGATAATCGCAAAATTTCTTCAAAGCGGGCAAATTTTTCTTGGCATTATATTGGCAATAGGACTTGCTTTACTCTCTGTCTACTTATTTATTAGAATTTCTCCTATATTCAAAATATATCGACAAATTGGAAGACTAATAGCCTTCACAATCTTTTTGACACCAGTTCAAAGTCTTTCTCATCAAAACTACAATACGACAAATTTCCATTTAATCTTAAATAAAAGATTTACTTTGGAAATATTGGGAATTTCTCTTTTATTTATGATTGTAATTTTCTTAATATTTTTTTTCTGCTAAATCGACAAATTTATTATAATCAACAATTTAAAATCCCTAAATTTATTTTATTATTTACTTTTTTTATTTATTTCGGCGGGCGGATGTTCCCTCCAGAAAGAAGAATTTATTTTTAATTTTCCCACGACAAATAAAATTTTATCAATATCTGATCAAACGACTATTTTCCCATCAATATTTACAATTTGTTCAAAACAACACATAATCATAATCAAAATTAAAATTTTTGTCATAAAAATTAACCGACAATTTATCATCTCTTTAATTACTGGGTGGTCACATTTCATACCACACAGTTTTTATTCTTCACGTCAAATTAAAAACACGCCTACTTTTTTCGTCAATATAAATAAATCTTCACAATTAAATGATAAATTATTTTTTAAAATTAAATTATTAAAATTTAAAAATTTTAAAATTATGAGCGACAATTTTGACAATTCTAAATTTGATAACGGTGGATTTGGAAATCCTCGTAATCATCCAAACTTCCAGCCACAATTTCATCACTCACCATCTCCAACTGCATTACGCGACATTCCAATTCCTAAACCTCGTACTTCTTTAACTTCGATTTCTAATTCTTCTAATTCTTATTTATCTCCACCAAATAATATCGAAATTAATAATAATTTTACGACAAATCAGCAAAAAACTCAACGTCTAGATCTATATTTATTTAAAAATTATGGCAAAAATTGGTTCAACTCAATTAACGTTATTGACAAAATAAATAAAAAATTAAAGAATTTGCAATTAATCGACTCAAAAGAAAGATTCGTCATTTCTAATTATGATTTTATAACCTACTCCCCAGCGACAAAAATCTTGATTCAACCTGGTGAATCTCTTATTAATCATTGGAAATTAAAAGGAACTCCAATCGTCAACACGCACTTACCGGTTTTACGACAGTCTGGAGGAATTAGAGGCACTTCTCGTAAATCTCGTCAGCGTCAAAAAACTGGTTCAATCCCTTGGCATATGGGTCAACATCACAAAAGTTATTATCCACTACAAAATATTGAAGTTGTTTTTCCACAGAAAAACATCCCTTCACTCTTCGAAAATATTTTACAAAATCCGTCTACGTCAAGAAATCCTAATTACAACAATACATTAATCGACAATCTAGAAGCAACTAAAATTAAATTAATAAATTAATTTCTATGATGAGACAAAATTCTTTGACTAATAAACAGAAGCAATAGAATCAACTTAATTAATAAATTATTTTTTTATATTTAAATTTCTTTTATTTTATTTTATCTCTCTTCTATTAAATATTTATTATTATTTAATCACTCTTCCTTTTTATCTTTCCCATATGATTCACCCAAAAATCCGTATATTAAATTAATAATTTTTACTTTATTTTTTCATTTATAATTTTTTATTAAAAAAATAAATAAATAAAAAATAAATTATAAATTATTTATTTAATATAATTTTATTTCATAAATTGTATTTAATTTAATTTAAATTTTACAATGTCATCATCGTCAAAACAATCTTCATCAAAGCAATCTTCAAAAAAGTTAAATCGCAATCATCATCATCATCTGATACTGAGAAGCCTAAACTTCTAAGCACCATTTCGTCTAAAACTCCAAAACATTTTTCAAATAAATCTTATTACCCTCCCATCAACCGTCAACTTTCTCCAAAATATAAAAACCAAAACTTAAAATCTCAAAAGAAATAGGATCACAAACTATTAATGCCAACATCTTAAAATTAAATAATTTAGAAAGTTTTGATTGTATTCCTGAGAAAACTTCTATTATTCTTTCGCAACTTAAAAAAATATAATTAAAATCAATTTAAATATAATTGGCTTAACAACTTTATATAATTTAGAAGGGCCATCGAACAACAGTCAAACTAATAACTATATGGAAATTTTAATAAAAAATTTATCTTCATTATTTCCATCACTTAAAGAAATTGAAAACAACTTACCTGATTTACAACCTGAAATAAATACTACTAAAATTTTTCAACAAGCCATTGCAAAGAAATCATCAAAACTACAAACTCCAGGCGCCGCCCCCAATGTCGAAAAAGAATCGACAAAGAATTAATATTTAATAAAAAATAAATAAATAAAAATTAAAATATTTTTTAATTAATCATTCTTATCTTGTTTATCAATCTTTTAACATTTCCGCTAAAAAATATATGTTTTTACTTTTTTCCCTTCTTTTTTTACCACACACACATTTTATTTTTTTCAACATAATTTACCACACATATTCTATATAAATTATTTAAATAATCACTCAAATAGCGAAAAGCGGCCTTTTAGAAGAAGAAGTTCAACGAATTAACAAGAATTCAATAGATGGAAACATAAATAATCACTCAAATAGCGAAAAGCGGCCTTTTATAAGAAGAAGTTCAACAAATTAACAAGAATTCAATAGAAGGAATCATAAATAATCACTCAAATAGCGAAAAGCGGCCTTTTAGAAGAAGAAGTTCAACGAATTAACAGAATTCAATAGATGAAAACATAAATAATCACTCAAATAGCGAAAAGCGGCCTTTTAGAAGAAGAAGTTCAACGAATTAACAAGAATTCAATAGATGGAAACATAAATAATCACTCAAATAGCGAAAAGCGGCCTTTTATAAGAAGAAGTTCAACAAATTAACAAGAATTCAATAGAAGGAATCATAAATAATCACTCAAATAGCGAAAAGCGGCCTTTTAGAAGAAGAAGTTCAACGAATTAACAAGAATTCAATAGATGAAAACATAAATAATCACTCAAATAGCGAAAAGCGGCCTTTTAGAAGAAGAAGTTCAACGAATTAACAAGAATTCAATAGATGGAAACATAAATAATCACTCAAATAGCGAAAAGCGGCCTTTTAGAAGAAGAAGTTCAACAAATTAAC
Organism: Meloidogyne chitwoodi; assembly: GCA_015183035.1. Classification (NCBI taxonomy): domain Eukaryota; kingdom Metazoa; phylum Nematoda; class Chromadorea; order Rhabditida; family Meloidogynidae; genus Meloidogyne; species Meloidogyne chitwoodi. Next base: position 1,480,495 of record JACZZP010000013.1, read on the forward strand.
AAGAATTCAATAGATGGAATCATAAATAATCACTCAAATAGCGAAAAGCGGCCTTTTAGAAGAAGAAGTTCAACGAATTAACAAGAATTCAATAGATGGAAACATAAATAATCACTCAAATAGCGAAAAGCGGCCTTTTAGAAGAAGAAGTTCAACGAATTAACAAGAATTCAATAGATGGAAACATAAATAATCACCAAATAGCGAAAAGCGGCCTTTTAGAAGAAGAAGTTCAACGAATTAACAAAGAATTCAATAGATGGAAACATAAATAATCACTCAAATAGCGAAAAGCGGCCTTTTAGAAGAAGAAGTTCAACAAATTAACAAGAATTCAATAGATGGAAACATAAATAATCACTCAAATAGCGAAAAGCGGCCTTTTAGAAGAAGAAGTCAACAAATTAACAAGAATTCAATAGATGGAATCATAAATAATCACTCAAATAGCGAAAAGCAGCCTTTTAGAAGAAGAAGTTCAACGAATTAACAAGAATTCAATAAATGGAAACATAAATAATCACTCAAATAGCGAAAAGCGGCCTTTTAGAAGAAGAAGTTCAACAAATTAACAAGAATTCAATAGATGGAATCATAAATAATCACTCAAATAGCGAAAAGCAGCCTTTTAGAAGAAGAAGTTCAACGAATTAACAAGAATTCAATAGATGGAAACATAAATAATCACCAAATAGCGAAAAGCGGCCTTTTAGAAGAAGAAGTTCAACAAATTAACAAGAATTCAATAGATGGAATCATAAATAATCACTCAAATAGCGAAAAGCGGCCTTTTAGAAGAAGAAGTTCAACAAATTAACAAGAATTCAATAGATGGAATCATAAATAATCACTCAAATAGCGAAAAGCGGCCTTTTAGAAGAAGAAGTTCAACGAATTAACAAGAATTCAATAGATGAAAACATAAATAATCACTCAAATAGCGAAAAGTGGCCTTTTAGAAGAATGTCATTTATTGAATGACGAAATAAATAAAATAATTTTAAGCTTATGATTCATTTAAATAAAATAAATTCTTGTTAATATTTTTGGCCCATCCCTTTTAGCATGCTTTAAAAACCTAACATGCAAAGTGATGGGCAATCAGTTTCTTTTCACTCTTTTTTCCTTCACTTTCACTTTTTTATATTCTTTTATATTTTTAAAAATAAATTTGATTTGTGATCAAATATTAACAATAAATTTTGATTTCCTATCCTTGGATAGAAGGCGAAATATTTATATAATTTAAAGGGAATTATATAGTTACTAGAGAAATTAGGTTATAATTTCGCACATGGTGCCACGAACCTCGTAGACAATCGGGTATATAATTTTATTTAATTATTGGAATAATATTTGATCGGAATTTTGGAAATTTTTATTATAATTTGAGTTTTTAAGTGAAAGTTAAAGTGTTAATTTGTAATTTGGAATTAAAAGTTGTTTAATTTTTGAAATTTTAAAATGTCTGGGAGAATTAGAAAAACTATCGCACCAGCTGTCAATAGGTTGAAGACGTATATTAACGAAGGTAGACCTATTATTGAAGCACAGCAAAGGACAAATGAAGGAATTGAAAGATTACAGATATTATTAGTAAAAATACGAAGTACTATTATATTTATTGAGAATGAAACCGAAAAATGGAGTAATTTTATGAATAAGTTAGAGGGTATTGATAAGAATGCAGAAGAAAATATTTTTGATAGTTTTACAATAACCGAGAAACATTTTCTTGAATGGTTAGATATGGGTCGTGAAGCAATTGTCGATATTGAAATAATTTTAGCTGACAATTCTGAACCAGGTAGTACACAATCGGCTCGTTCAGAGGAACTAGGCAATCGTGATCGGAAACAATTTTTGAATAATCCGAATATAAGAGACCAAGGTATACCTGTTATGGATAACTTACCAATACATTTACCAAGGACAAATTTACCTGAATTTTGGGGAGACCACTTAAGGTGGCCAGAGTTTTGGCAAGGGTTCGAAAGAACAGTTGATCGCTTAAATATTGACTTAGGACTTAAGGCTCATTATCTTTTGCAATGTTTAAAAGGAAAAGCAAAAAGAGCTGTTATGGGATATCGACCAATATCGGAACATTACACACCGTTGAAGGACGCATTAATTAGACAATTTGGAAATGATAAAATTATTAGGGACACTTTACATGCAGAATTGTTAAGCCTTCCAATGGCCAACGAGTCTATTATTTCTTTAAGGTCGTATTTAGAAGAAGTTGAAAGAATTTGTCGTTCATTGGAAGCCATGGGGCATGTGGAGGATGAAACCATCGTTATGATGGCAATAAAAAATAAATTACCCAGAGGGGTTATTATGGAGCTTCTTAAGGTTGAAAAATCCGAGGAAGGATGGAATGTATCTAAACTTAGGAAGGCTTTATCAGAAATTATTGAGCTTCGAGAAGAGGCTCAAAGATGCATGCAAACTATAAATCCACGTAATAGTCAGTACAAAAATGATAATTGGAATAGACAGCGGCCTTTTAATAATAGATATATCCCTCCTGGAAGAAAGGAACAAGGTAGAGTTTTTTCCGTGAGGGCGGAAAATGGTCTAAAAAATAAAATTTCTTGTTGGTTTTGTCAAGAAGAGCATTTGGCTACAAATTGTAATAAGGTCAAATCGCCATTCCAAAAGATGAAAGTCTTATCTGAGCAAAATAGGTGTTTTTTATGTTTGAAAAAAGGTCATGCAAAGGCAAATTGTCGAACAAGAATTTTTTGTGAAATTTGTAAAAATAGGCATAATAAGTTGGTGTGTACTAAAAATTGGGAAGTGCCTAAAATGAAAAATAGTATTAAAGAGAATACGGAATTAGATAACACAAAAATTAATAGTAATGTTTTGACACTTGATAACAATAAATTAAGTGACGTATTATTAATGAAAGCTGATGTAATAATTTCGGAAGGTGATAAAAATATAAGGGCAGTAGTACTTTTTGATACCGGAGCAACGGTAAATTTTATAACTGAAGAAAAAGTGGAGAAACTCAAATTGAAAAGAGTAGGAAAGGTTGACTTAGATATTTTACCCTTTATGAGAAAAGAGCCTATCCGAGTAAGTACGGCACGATTTTTAGTTAAAATTAAGCTTGAAGATGGAGGTATAGAAGAAATTATGGCATATAAAATTAAAAAGGAAATGATGCCAACTATCCGCGGAGCGGATACTAAAACTGGAAAAATTAGAGGCATAGGTATAACGCCAGACATTTTGATAAGTATGAAGCATTTTTGGAGATTTTTTAAAAAAGTAGTCCCAATTTCAGATTATTTATTTAGAGTTGAAACAACTGTAGGTCCCATAATTTGTGGAGATCAGGCACATGGAAAATTGGTAAAAATTAAAGAAAATATTAATCCATTATTAGTAGTTAGTGCTGAAACAACCGAGGAAGATAATATAAATAATTTTTGGAATCTAGAAGCTATTGGAGTACGAGATGATCCTCAAAGTAGAGATGATCATATGGCTCTAGAAATGTTTGAAAAATCGGTAAAAAGACAAAAAAATGGCAGTTACATGGTAAAATGGCCATGGAAAACTGAACAATCTACTCTACCCACAAATTTTGGTTTAGCTTATAAACGATTTTTAAGTCTCATAGAAAAATTAAAAAAGATGCCGGAATTAATGGAGGCTTATGAAAAAATAATCAGGGAAGATATAAAAAGGGGCGTACTAGAAAATGCTGAAAAAATGAATGGAAGTATTGAACATTTTCTTCCCCATCATCCTGTTATTTCACCGAAGAAAATTAGGATTGTTTATGATGCCTCGGCCAAAATAAGAGGAGGCAAGAGCTTAAATGAATGTCTGTATAGAGGGCCAATAATTATGCCAGACCTTGCCGGTCTTTTAATAAGGTTTAGGATACCTAAGATAGCATTGTGGTCTGATATAGAGAAGGCATTCCATTCATTAGAATTAGATGTGGAGGACAGAGAAGTCGTAAAACTAATTTGGTTAAAGGATATTAATAAACCGGTAATTGTAGAAAACATTCAATATTTAAGATTCGCAAGAGTACCTTTTGGAGTCATATCAAGTCCCTTTTTATTATCAGCTGTAGTGAGGTATCATCTAGAAACAAGTAATGACATTATTGGTCAAAAGGTTAAAAATAATTCGTACGTGGATAATATTTTATATGGAGCAGAAACCCCTGAGGAGGCTTGGGATGCCTATAAAAGGTTAAAAAATATTTTTAGAAGTGCGCAGATGAATTTGAGGGAATTTATTTCAAATAATAAAGAGTTGAATAATAGACTTCCGAAAGAAGATAAATTGGAAAATGACAACCCTAAAGTTCTTGGAATACCATGGGATATTGAAAATGATAAAATATTTATCTCCTTTTCAGCTAAAAAGGCAAAGAAAATTACGAGAAGAAATGTATTGAGGAGCATAGCAAGTATTTTTGATCCACTTGGTTTAGCTGTACCTTGTTTATTAGAGGCTAAATTATTTTTTCAGAAATTATGGGAAGGGAAAAAAGGTTGGGATGAACCCTTAGAAGTTAAAGATCAAGAAAATTGGGAGAAAATAATAATTAATTGGGAAATAAATCCTATTTTGATCGAAAGAAGAATCACTGAAAAAGACGGTAATTTTCAACTTCACGTGTTTTCTGATGCTTCGAAAGATGCTTATGCAGCATGTGTATATTTAAAATGTTCCGTCAATAATTTTGTAATGACTTATCTTGTTTATGCTAGAAGTAGACTCCGTCCAAGGAAGATGCAGATAAGTATACCAAGAATGGAGCTATTGGGAGTAGTGATAGCCACAAGGGCTATAAAATTTGTAGAAGAACAGATTGGAATTTGTATATCACAAAAATACTTGTGGTGTGATTCTAAACCAGTTTTATATTGGATAAAAACAGGTAAAATGAAAGAGAAATTTGTTGAAAATCGGATTAAAGAAATAAGAAAAAATGTTGAAATAAAATTCGGATATGTTCCTACGAGATTTAATCCGGCCGATTTAGGGTCACGTGGGTGTACTCCCATTGATTTGAAGGATAATGACACCTGGTGGCATGGACCACAGTTTATTAAAGAACCACCTGATAAATGGCCTGACGAATTAAATTTTTTTATTGAAAGCGAAAATGAGAGTATTGAGGAGAATTCAAAGGAATCAGTCGAGAATTGTTGTATTATTAAAAATGAGTCGAGTGAATTTAAGAATTTTCAAATTGGAATGATTGGCATAAACTTATTTTAAGTATTCTTTTAGTGGCCAAAATAGCTAAAATTTGGTTACAAAAAACTAGTAAAAATTGTAAAAGTGAACTTTTGTCTAAAGTGAGCCCTGATAAAAACAATACCACGGAAGAATTTATAGGAGTAGAATATTTTGTATTTAAAAATGCGCAAAAACAGGAAAATTTGCAAAGTCAAAATTTACGACTTTTTAAGGATGAAAATGGAATTTTAAGAGTAGATACAAGAATAACGAATTGTCAAAATGAATATGAATTTAAGCATCCCATATACCTACCAAAAGGGTGTCCACTCGTTAGATTACTTTTGAAAAAGGAACACGTGGATTTGAAACATTCTGGCGTTGATTCCACGTTAACTAACTTTTTATTTAAATTTTGGTCGCCTTGTGCGCGAAGAATGGCTAAAAGAGTTATAAAAGACTGTTACAAATGTAGAAAGATCGATGGACCAAAATTTCTATTGCCTAATATGCCTGCACTCCCTCCAGAAAGAGTCAGAAAATCCCTACCTTTCGAATTTACTGGAGTTGATTATCTTGGGCCATCTTTTTGTAAAAATTTAGGGCAAAAGGTCAAATTCTGGATTGTTCTTTTAACATGCCTTTCAACAAGATTAGTATATTTGGATATTGTCTTTGACTTAACATCACTCTCATTTTTACACATTTTGAGGAGATTTGTAGCCCAGAGAGGAGTCCCCAAACATATAATGTCAGATAATGCCAATCAATTTAAATCTGTGGCTGAAGTAATTGGAGCTCATATTAAAGGAAAATGGAGAGAAAAAATAAAGAAAAATGATGTGATAGATGTGAATAAATTTTTGATAGATCGAGGTATATCCTGGAAGTTTATTACGGTATTGAGTCCCTGGGCTGGTGGTATTTATGAACGTTTGGTAAAGCTAGTCAAGGACGCCTTTAAAAAGTCACTAGGAAGTGCTTTATTAGAAATTGAAGAGTTAAAATCATTCATAAAAGAAGCTGAGCTTGCAATAAATAGTAGACCATTAACTTATGTTTCGATGGAAGAAGATGGCGTGTTACCACGGCCTATTGATTTTCTTTTACCGAATGTTGAAATTCAGGCATCCTTCCCAGAAAATGAAAATGACTTAGATTTTACAATTGGAAAAATTAGCACTTCAAAACAATTACTAGAAAGGTGGAAGGCTACCCAAAAAGTTCTTGAAAGATTTTGGATAAAATGGACAAGAGAGTATTTATTAATCTTAAGAGACAGAGGAAAATGGACACACAATAATTCCCGCTTATCAATAGATAGAGCACCTAAATTAGGTGAAATTGTTATAATTCAAGAGGAAGGACAACCTCGAAATTTTTGGCCACTTGGTAAAATTATCGCTTTAGATGGGCAACCACCAAGAAGTGCAAAGATAATAATTGGAAAAAGAACACTTGTCAGACCAATAAATAAACTATTCCCGTTAGAAGTAAAAAGTAATGAAAATGCAATACCGGAAGATAATTATAAGGTACAGGAACATAAAAATCAAGGTTTAAGCAAACACCCAATGATCACGCGCTCTAAAGTAACTCAATTAGCAACTGTTATTTTATGCTTCTTATTTTTTACTTACACTGATGCACAGTCAAATAATACAATGAAGTGTAAAGATTGTGTTTTGACTTGTATTAAAACAGGATTATTCGTTAATTTTAATTTAAAAATTTTAAAAACGGAAATATGTTGTAAAGGAACTTGTTTAGTAGAAACAAAAAGAAAAAGTTTGAATTTTCACCTTCCCAAAGAAGCTACAGTTGTGAGTTATAGTTGTCGAGTATCATTTTGGGATGATAAAAGGAAATATGATGATTGGATATATTGCCCACCCGTTGACCCTTGTGAAAGAATAATTGTTATTTTAGAAAGAATTTTAAATCCACAATGTGAAACAAGACAGACTTTGATAATATTAGGAATAATTCTTGGACTTTTTTTAAGTTTTTTACTTAGCATATGTTCATGTATATGTAAAATTTTATTATTAATTAAAAACTTGATTTGGGCAATTTGTTGGATAATTAAACTTATACTAGGGATTTTAGGAATTAATAAACAAATGGAAACTAAGGTAGATGATAAACCATTGCTATCTCCTTATAAAATATTAAAAAATAAAAAATCTCGTAGAAACAGGCGATTAGAGAAACTATCATTTCTTGTGATATTTTATATTTTATTTTTTCCAGTTAAAGGAGACATTGAAGTCGTATCGGTTCAGGCGAAATCAGAGGATTGTTTTAGAAATAAGGACGGATACTCGTTTTGTAATATATCCTCAGTAAATACACTTACACTTTTGCCTGACGGACAAGGTGTTTCTTTTACAATTAAAAATAATAATGGGATAATTATCGGTGAGATGGAGTTTATAATGCACGGACTTTCTTTTAAATGTAATAAAAAGGTTTTAAAAATACTCCGTTCTTATGAAACTAAAGTAGAATCTGTAAAAAGATGTCCAGGTAAAGGAACATGCATAGCAGGAAAATGTAATAATATAAATACAGGAGAAATAATTGAAGAACTAGAAACTTTAAATTTAAATCCGGGTAACACATTTTGTCTTGAGGGTCAATCATTATGGGGCCACAAATGTTTACTTCCTGGCACGACATGTTATTTCTATCGAGTTTTGGCTGTACCGAAATCCGAAGAAACCTTTGAGTTAATAACATGTAATACTTGGGATTATATCATGGAGGTTGATATTAAAATTACGGCAAATAGAAAAACAAAATCTGAGAGATTAACATTTTACCCTGGACTTACAATAGGCTGGGATAATGCCAAATTCACCTTACTAGACATTACTCCACCATTAGCTCCTATATTAAATAGTAAATTTATCATAGGAGATAGAGGTGTAGCATTAGTTGATGAGATTAATTCCCAACTCGATTGTCCCAAAAATGGAAATTTTTCTAATTGCATTCTAAAAAAAGATGTGTGCAAAGAATGTTGGGAGGATCTTGTGAATGAAAAGGTCATATGTGCTTGTATTGATTTATCAATTGAGGAGATTTTACAAGATCCGAAAAAAGCCCTCCCCTTAGATGTGACGAGAATAAATTTAAGAAATAAGGGAAGAGATATTTTTAGTGTAACTCATTATCTGCCAGTACAGATAATGACTAGGTTTACAAACTGGAGTATTTCAACTAATGTTGACGTAACTAAGTGTGTAATTGATCCTATAAAAATATCTGGTTGCTATAATTGTGCGGGAGCTTCCTTTTATTTTAAATGTAAAACCTTCTTTGGGAAAGTATTAGCCGAAATAACCTGTGAAAATAAAATTTCTTTTGTTACGCAATGTGAATCAAACTCCTCAGCATCAATAGTTACTCTTTCGTTTGATAAAGCTGAAATTAATGAAAAATGTTTCGTTACCTGTCCTGGAGGTACTACCGAATTTTTAATGGAAGGATTATTAGAATTTATACTACCTGAACATGAGAAAATTGTAATTAAGAATGGAATACCATTAATCTATTCAGAAAAGGATGGTAATTTGTGGAAATTTTTAGATAATTTAAATTTAATAGATTTTAAACAATGGCTTTGGGATATGATCAATTGGAAAATTATTATAATTTCATTTATTTTTATGTTAATTAGTTATTTAATTCTAAAAATTTATTTAATTTTTTCACCACTTTCTTTTATTTACAAAAAATTAATTTCATGGTACGTCCCCGTTTTTATATTTTTGGCGATTATTTCTCCGGCGGGAGGTTTTTCCTTAGTTTTGGAAAAGGAACAAATCATTGATACACAAAACGAGATAAATATTTTGGCAAAATTGAAAGAAAAAATTGTAGAGAGTGGAAAAGATCATTCACTCAACAAAGGTTGCATATTAGAGATGAATCAATTGGAAAACGAAAGTAAACCCTTATATATAAAAAAGAAACAAATATACCCAAATTTATTTCCCTCCAATATTAACTTTCAATTTTATTTTTTATTCTCGCTCTTACAAAAATATTATAAAAAATATTATAAAATGTCTAAAATTCCCTTTCTTGAATTCTCATCTAAACTTCTTGAGTGTGATGAAGACAATGTAGCTCACCTTCTATATTCCAGCTCTGATTCGAGATACAAGGTATCATCAGGATTAAAAAAATTGGAAGATGAGAATAAAGGAAATATAACGGCATGGGTTGGTACGCCCGGAAAGGTAACTATTCCAATAACAGGAGTGGGTGAATGGTTATTAGTGAAGGATAAACCCATAAGGGCAGATAAACCTCTCAATATGATAATAGTTGGTACGCAGCTTACTGTACACTCACAAAGGAAACACTTGGATCAGTATACACTGATGAATTAAATCCTTCTTTTACAGGACCCGGATTATTATTAGAACATCCATGGCGTGAAAATGAGGAATTTTATCCAATTTCTAGTTTATTAGTAGAGAAATTTGAAAAGGAAGAAGAAAGAGAAGGGATATCATTAAAGTATGAATTAGAACAAGGGAGTGGGATGGAATTAGAATTGAGTGTTTTAAAGGATAATAAAATAAATTTTAATATTAAGGCAACACCCGAACGACATGAAGACCTGGAAGGTCGCACCTTACAAATTTTAGAATTTCGAGTCAAGGCTAGGATTTTGAAGAGCTCAATTTACTCGTTATTTGGAATGTTATTGTTTGTTATTTTAATTAATAATTCAATGGCTAGTCCAGGAAAATATTCTCCCCTTTCAACTCCAAACAAGGATAATTTTTCTATGGATCCCAGTGAAATAGATCGTTTATTGGAAGACACAGAGCCTGAAATGGTATTTGAAAACATAGGTCTCCAACCCTCTAATATATCTTTTCAGGTAGGACAAGGAATGGCTAATATACAGGAAAATACGGTTGTTAATGATCCAAGAACTCCTCAGGAGAATAAATCAGTAGAGGAAATTAAAAAGGCCAAATTATCCCAATTAGGTTCAATGTTTGAAAACTGGTTAAATTCCCACCCCTCATGCTCTACAATGAATTATGGCTCAAATTTGGCATTTGGTGGGGCGTCATCATCTTCGTCAAGTCGACCAACAACATCAACCACTGTAATTCCTCAACCATTATCAAGTTTTTGTCTTCCTTTTCCACCTCCAACAACAACAAAGTCAGAAGTTAGTGAGTATTCTAGAAATAAACGACCATTTTCTGACAACATAAAGTCTTGTTTTCTGTGTGGCGATCCATCTCATTTAGCAAGATTTTGTCATTTATCTATTTTTAATAATAAAAATACACCAAAACAGACAACGTCAGTGGAAAATAATCAATTATCAGGAAACGCCATAGTTAATTTATCTCGTGAGTTAAACCAACTTGCACAACGCTATCCTGAACCGCTAGCACAACTACTTCGTCAAATAGTTAAACTACTCTGTTTATTAAATACAACACGAAAATCTTAACTACATTCTGCGCCCCCCGAATGTCATTTATTGAATGACGAAATAAATAAAATAATTTTAAGCTTATGATTCATTTAAATAAAATAAATTCTTGTTAATATTTTTGGCCCATCCCTTTTAGCATGCTTTAAAAACCTAACATGCAAAGTGATGGGCAATCAGTTTCTTTTCACTCTTTTTTCCTTCACTTTCACTTTTTTATATTCTTTTATATTTTTAAAAATAAATTTGATTTGTGATCAAATATTAACAATAAATTTTGATTTCCTATCCTTGGATAGAAGGCGAAATATTTATATAATTTAAAGGGAATTATATAGTTACTAGAGAAATTAGGTTATAATTTCGCACAAAGAAGAAGTTCAACGAATTAACAAGAATTCAATAGATGAAAACATAAATAATCACTCAAATAGCGAAAAGCGGCCTTTTAGAAGAAGAAGTTCAACTAATTAACAAGAATTCAATAGATGGAATCATAAATAATCACTCAAATAGCGAAAAGCGGCCTTTTAGAAGAAGAAGTTCAACAAATTAACAAGAATTCAATAGATGGAATCATAAATAATCACTCAAATAGCGAAAAGCGGCCTTTTAGAAGAAGAAGTTCAACAAATTAACAAGAATTCAATAGATGGAATCATAAATAATCACTCAAATAGCGAAAAGCGGCCTTTTAGAAGAAGAAGTTCAACGAATTAACAAGAATTCAATAGATGGAAACATAAATAATCACTCAAATAGCGAAAAGCGGCCTTTTAGAAGAAGAAGTTCAACAAATTAACAAGAATTCAATAGATGGAATCATAAATAATCACTCAAATAGCGAAAAGCGGCCTTTTAGAAGAAGAAGTTCAACGAATTAACAAGAATTCAATAGATGGAAACATAAATAATCACTCAAATAGCGAAAAGCGGCCTTTTAGAAGAAGAAGTTCAACAAATTAACAAGAATTCAATAGATGGAATCATAAATAATCACTCAAATAGCGAAAAGTGGCCTTTTAGAAGAAGAAGTTCAACGAATTAACAAGAATTCAATAGATGGAAACATAAATAATCACTCAAATAGCGAAAAGCGGTCTTTTAGAAGAAGAAGTTCAACGAATTAACAAGAATTCAATAGATGGAAACATAAATAATCACTCAAATAGCGAAAAGTGGCCTTTTAGAAGAAGAAGTTCAACGAATTAACAAGAATTCAATAGATGGAAACATAAATAATCACTCAAATAGCGAAAAGTGGCCTTTTAGAAGAAGAAGTTCAACGAATTAACAAGAATTCAATAGATGAAAACATAAATAATCACTCAAATAGCGAAAAGCGGCCTTTTAGAAGAAGAAGTTCAACGAATTAACAAGAATTCAATAGATGGAAACATAAATAATCACTCAAATAGCGAAAAGCGGCCTTTTAGAAGAAGAAGTTCAACGAATTAACAAAGAATTCAATAGATGGAAACATAAATAATCACTCAAATAGCGAAAAGCGGCCTTTTAGAAGAAGAAGTTCAACGAATTAACAAAGAATTCAATAGATGGAAACATAAATAATCACTCAAATAGCGAAAAGCGGCCTTTTAGAAGAAGAAGTTCAACAAATTAACAAGAATTCAATAGATGGAATCATAAATAATCACTCAAATAGCGAAAAGCGGCCTTTTAGAAGAAGAAGTTCAACGAATTAACAAGAATTCAATAGATGAAAACATAAATAATCACTCAAATAGCGAAAAGCGGCCTTTTAGAAGAAGAAGTTCAACTAATTAACAAGAATTCAATAGATGAAAACATAAATAATCACTCAAATAGCGAAAAGCGGCCTTTTAGAAGAAGAAGTTCAACAAATTAACAAGAATTCAATAGATGAAAACATAAATAATCACTCAAATAGCGAAAAGTGGCCTTTTAGAAGAAGAAGTTCAACGAATTAACAAGAATTCAATAGATGGAATCATAAATAATCACTCAAATAGCGAAAAGCGGCCTTTTAGAAGAAGAAGTTCAACGAATTAACAAGAATTCAATAGATGAAAACATAAATAATCACTCAAATAGCGAAAAGTGGCCTTTTAGAAGAAGAAGTTCAACGAATTAACAAGAATTCAATAGATGGAAACATAAATAATCACTCAAATAGCGAAAAGCGGCCTTTTAGAAGAAGAAGTTCAACGAATTAACAAAGAATTCAATAGATGGAAACATAAATAATCACTCAAATAGCGAAAAGCGGCCTTTTAGAAGAAGAAGTTCAACAAATTAACAAGAATTCAATAGATGGAATCATAAATAATCACTCAAATAGCGAAAAGCGGCCTTTTAGAAGAAGAAGTTCAACGAATTAACAAGAATTCAATAGATGAAAACATAAATAATCACTCAAATAGCGAAAAGCGGCCTTTTAGAAGAAGAAGTTCAACTAATTAACAAGAATTCAATAGATGAAAACATAAATAATCACTCAAATAGCGAAAAGCGGCCTTTTAGAAGAAGAAGTTCAACAAATTAACAAGAATTCAATAGATGAAAACATAAATAATCACTCAAATAGCGAAAAGTGGCCTTTTAGAAGAAGAAGTTCAACGAATTAACAAGAATTCAATAGTGAAAACATAAATAATCACTCAAATAGCGAAAAGCGGCCTTTTAGAAGAAGAAGTTCAACTAATTAACAAGAATTCAATAGATGGAAACATAAATAATCACTCAAATAGCGAAAAGCGGCCTTTTAGAAGAAGAAGTTCAACAAATTAACAAGAATTCAATAGATGGAATCATAAATAATCACTCAAATAGCGAAAAGCGGCCTTTTAGAAGAAGAAGTTCAACGAATTAACAAGAATTCAATAGATGAAAACATAAATAATCACTCAAATAGCGAAAAGCGGCCTTTTAGAAGAAGAAGTTCAACTAATTAACAAGAATTCAATAGAAGGAATCATAAATAATCACTCAAATAGCGAAAAGCGGCCTTTTAGAAGAAGAAGTTCAACGAATTAACAAGAATTCAATAGATGAAAACATAAATAATCACTCAAATAGCGAAAAGCGGCCTTTTAGAAGAAGAAGTTCAACGAATTAACAAGAATTCAATAGATGGAATCATAAATAATCACTCAAATAGCGAAAAGCGGCCTTTTAGAAGAAGAAGTTCAACAAATTAACAAGAATTCAATAGATGGAATCATAAATAATCACTCAAATAGCGAAAAGCGGCCTTTTAGAAGAAGAAGTTCAACAAATTAACAAGAATTCAATAGATGGAATCATAAATAATCACTCAAATAGCGAAAAGCGGCCTTTTAGAAGAAGAAGTTCAACGAATTAACAAGAATTCAATAGATGAAAACATAAATAATCACTCAAATAGCGAAAAGTGGCCTTTTAGAAGAAGAAGTTCAACGAATTAACAAGAATTCAATAGATGGAAACATAAATAATCACTCAAATAGCGAAAAGTGGCCTTTTAGAAGAAGAAGTTCAACGAATTAACAAGAATTCAATAGATGAAAACATAAATAATCACTCAAATAGCGAAAAGCGGCCTTTTAGAAGAAGAAGTTCAACGAATTAACAAGAATTCAATAGATGGAAACATAAATAATCACTCAAATAGCGAAAAGCGGCCTTTTAGAAGAAGAAGTTCAACGAATTAACAAAGAATTCAATAGATGGAAACATAAAAAATCACTCAAATAGCGAAAAGCGGCCTTTTAGAAGAAGAAGTTCAACAAATTAACAAGAATTCAATAGATGGAATCATAAATAATCACTCAAATAGCGAAAAGCGGCCTTTTAGAAGAAGAAGTTCAACAAATTAACAAGAATTCAATAGATGGAATCATAAATAATCACTCAAATAGCGAAAAGCGGCCTTTTAGAAGAAGAAGTTCAACAAATTAACAAGAATTCAATAGATGGAATCATAAATAATCACTCAAATAGCGAAAAGCGGCCTTTTAGAAGAAGAAGTTCAACGAATTAACAAGAATTCAATAGATGGAAACATAAATAATCACTCAAATAGCGAAAAGCGGCCTTTTAGAAGAAGAAGTTCAACAAATTAACAAGAATTCAATAGATGGAATCATAAATAATCACTCAAATAGCGAAAAGCGGCCTTTTAGAAGAAGAAGTTCAACGAATTAACAAGAATTCAATAGATGAAAACATAAATAATCACTCAAATAGCGAAAAGCGGCCTTTTAGAAGAAGAAGTTCAACGAATTAACAAGAATTCAATAGATGGAATCATAAATAATCACTCAAATAGCGAAAAGCGGCCTTTTAGAAGAAGAAGTTCAACAAATTAACAAGAATTCAATAGATGGAATCATAAATAATCACTCAAATAGCGAAAAGCGGCCTTTTAGAAGAAGAAGTTCAACAAATTAACAAGAATTCAATAGATGGAATCATAAATAATCACTCAAATAGCGAAAAGCGGCCTTTTAGAAGAAGAAGTTCAACGAATTAACAAGAATTCAATAGATGAAAACATAAATAATCACTCAAATAGCGAAAAGTGGCCTTTTAGAAGAAGAAGTTCAACGAATTAACAAGAATTCAATAGATGAAAACATAAATAATCACTCAAATAGCGAAAAGTGGCCTTTTAGAAGAAGAAGTTCAACGAATTAACAAGAATTCAATAGATGAAAACATAAATAATCACTCAAATAGCGAAAAGCGGCCTTTTAGAAGAAGTTCAACTAATTAACAAGAATTCAATAGATGAAAACATAAATAATCACTCAAATAGCGAAAAGCGGCTTTTAGAAGAAGAAGTTCAACTAATTAACAAGAATTCAATAGATGGAAACATAAATAATCACTCAAATAGCGAAAAGCGGCCTTTTAGAAGAAGAAGTTCAACGAATTAACAAGAATTCAATAGATGAAAACATAAATAATCACTCAAATAGCGAAAAGCGGCCTTTTAGAAGAAGAAGTTCAACAAATTAACAAGAATTCAATAGATGGAATCATAAATAATCACTCAAATAGCGAAAAGCGGCCTTTTAGAAGAAGAAGTTCAACGAATTAACAAGAATTCAATAGATGGAAACATAAATAATCACTCAAATAGCGAAAAGCGGCCTTTTAGAAGAAGAAGTTCAACGAATTAACAAGAATTCAATAGATGGAAACATAAATATCACTCAAATAGCGAAAAGCGGCCTTTTAGAAGAAGAAGTTCAACAAATTAACAAGAATTCAATAGATGGAATCATAAATAATCACTCAAATAGCGAAAAGCGGCCTTTTAGAAGAAGAAGTTCAACAAATTAACAAGAATACAATAGATGAAAACATAAATAATCACTCAAATAGCGAAAAGCGGCCTTTTAGAAGAAGAAGTTCAACGAATTAACAAGAATTCAATAGATGGAATCATAAATAATCACTCAAATAGCGAAAAGCGGCCTTTTAGAAGAAGAAGTTCAACAAATTAACAAGAATTCAATAGATGGAATCATAAATAATCACTCAAATAGCGAAAAGCGGCCTTTTAGAAGAAGAAGTTCAACAAATTAACAAGAATTCAATAGATGGAATCATAAATAATCACTCAAATAGCGAAAAGCGGCCTTTTAGAAGAAGAAGTTCAACGAATTAACAAGAATTCAATAGATGAAAACATAAATAATCACTCAAATAGCGAAAAGCGGCCTTTTAGAAGAAGAAGTTCAACAAATTAACAAGAATTCAATAGATGGAATCATAAATAATCACTCAAATAGCGAAAAGCGGCCTTTTAGAAGAAGAAGTTCAACGAATTAACAAGAATTCAATAGATGGAAACATAAATAATCACTCAAATAGCGAAAAGCGGCCTTTTAGAAGAAGAAGTTCAACGAATTAACAAGAATTCAATAGATGGAAACATAAATATCACTCAAATAGCGAAAAGCGGCCTTTTAGAAGAAGAAGTTCAACAAATTAACAAGAATTCAATAGATGGAATCATAAATAATCACTCAAATAGCGAAAAGCGGCCTTTTAGAAGAAGAAGTTCAACAAATTAACAAGAATACAATAGATGAAAACATAAATAATCACTCAAATAGCGAAAAGCGGCCTTTTAGAAGAAGAAGTTCAACTAATTAACAAGAATTCAATAGAAGGAATCATAAATAATCACTCAAATAGCGAAAAGTGGCCTTTTAGAAGAAGAAGTTCAACGAATTAACAAGAATTCAATAGATGGAAACATAAATAATCACTCAAATAGCGAAAAGCGGCCTTTTAGAAGAAGAAGTTCAACGAATTAACAAAGAATTCAATAGATGGAAACATAAATAATCACTCAAATAGCGAAAAGCGGCCTTTTAGAAGAAGAAGTTCAACAAATTAACAAGAATTCAATAGATGGAATCATAAATAATCACTCAAATAGCGAAAAGCGGCCTTTTAGAAGAAGAAGTTCAACTAATTAACAAGAATTCAATAGATGAAAACATAAATAATCACTCAAATAGCGAAAAGCGGCCTTTTAGAAGAAGAAGTTCAACAAATTAACAAGAATTCAATAGATGAAAACATAAATAATCACTCAAATAGCGAAAAGTGGCCTTTTAGAAGAAGAAGTTCAACGAATTAACAAGAATTCAATAGATGAAAACATAAATAATCACTCAAATAGCGAAAAGCGGCCTTTTAGAAGAAGAAGTTCAACTAATTAACAAGAATTCAATAGATGGAAACATAAATAATCACTCAAATAGCGAAAAGCGGCCTTTTAGAAGAAGAAGTTCAACAAATTAACAAGAATTCAATAGATGGAATCATAAATAATCACTCAAATAGCGAAAAGCGGCCTTTTAGAAGAAGAAGTTCAACGAATTAACAAGAATTCAATAGATGAAAACATAAATAATCACTCAAATAGCGAAAAGCGGCCTTTTAGAAGAAGAAGTTCAACGAATTAACAAGAATTCAATAGATGGAAACATAAATAATCACTCAAATAGCGAAAAGCGGCCTTTTAGAAGAAGTTCAACTAATTAACAAGAATTCAATAGATGGAAACATAAATAATCACTCAAATAGCGAAAAGCGGCCTTTTAGAAGAAGAAGTTCAACGAATTAACCAGAATTCAATAGATGGAAACATAAATAATCACTCAAATAGCGAAAAGCGGCCTTTTAGAAGAAGAAGTTCAACAAATTAACAAGAATTCAATAGATGGAATCATAAATAATCACTCAAATAGCGAAAAGCGGCCTTTTAGAAGAAGAAGTTCAACAAATTAACAAGAATTCAATAGATGGAATCATAAATAATCACTCAAATAGCGAAAAGCGGCCTTTTAGAAGAAGAAGTTCAACGAATTAACAAGAATTCAATAGATGAAAACATAAATAATCACTCAAATAGCGAAAAGTGGCCTTTTAGAAGAAGAAGTTCAACGAATTAACAAGAATTCAATAGATGAAAACATAAATAATCACTCAAATAGCGAAAAGTGGCCTTTTAGAAGAAGAAGTTCAACGAATTAACAAGAATTCAATAGATGAAAACATAAATAATCACTCAAATAGCGAAAAGCGGCCTTTTAGAAGAAGTTCAACTAATTAACAAGAATTCAATAGATGAAAACATAAATAATCACTCAAATAGCGAAAAGCGGCTTTTAGAAGAAGAAGTTCAACTAATTAACAAGAATTCAATAGATGGAAACATAAATAATCACTCAAATAGCGAAAAGCGGCCTTTTAGAAGAAGAAGTTCAACGAATTAACAAGAATTCAATAGATGAAAACATAAATAATCACTCAAATAGCGAAAAGCGGCCTTTTAGAAGAAGAAGTTCAACAAATTAACAAGAATTCAATAGATGGAATCATAAATAATCACTCAAATAGCGAAAAGCGGCCTTTTAGAAGAAGAAGTTCAACGAATTAACAAGAATTCAATAGATGGAAACATAAATAATCACTCAAATAGCGAAAAGCGGCCTTTTAGAAGAAGAAGTTCAACGAATTAACAAGAATTCAATAGATGGAAACATAAATATCACTCAAATAGCGAAAAGCGGCCTTTTAGAAGAAGAAGTTCAACAAATTAACAAGAATTCAATAGATGGAATCATAAATAATCACTCAAATAGCGAAAAGCGGCCTTTTAGAAGAAGAAGTTCAACAAATTAACAAGAATTCAATAGATGGAATCATAAATAATCACTCAAATAGCGAAAAGCGGCCTTTTAGAAGAAGAAGTTCAACGAATTAACAAGAATTCAATAGATGGAAACATAAATAATCACTCAAATAGCGAAAAGCGGCCTTTTAGAAGAAGAAGTTCAACGAATTAACAAGAATTCAATAGATGGAAACATAAATATCACTCAAATAGCGAAAAGCGGCCTTTTAGAAGAAGAAGTTCAACGAATTAACAAGAATTCAATAGATGGAAACATAAATAATCACTCAAATAGCGAAAAGCGGCCTTTTAGAAGAAGTTCAACTAATTAACAAGAATTCAATAGATGGAAACATAAATAATCACTCAAATAGCGAAAAGCGGCCTTTTAGAAGAAGAAGTTCAACGAATTAACCAGAATTCAATAGATGGAAACATAAATAATCACTCAAATAGCGAAAAGCGGCCTTTTAGAAGAAGAAGTTCAACAAATTAACAAGAATTCAATAGATGGAATCATAAATAATCACTCAAATAGCGAAAAGCGGCCTTTTAGAAGAAGAAGTTCAACAAATTAACAAGAATTCAATAGATGGAATCATAAATAATCACTCAAATAGCGAAAAGCGGCCTTTTAGAAGAAGAAGTTCAACGAATTAACAAGAATTCAATAGATGAAAACATAAATAATCACTCAAATAGCGAAAAGTGGCCTTTTAGAAGAAGAAGTTCAACGAATTAACAAGAATTCAATAGATGAAAACATAAATAATCACTCAAATAGCGAAAAGTGGCCTTTTAGAAGAAGAAGTTCAACGAATTAACAAGAATTCAATAGATGAAAACATAAATAATCACTCAAATAGCGAAAAGCGGCCTTTTAGAAGAAGTTCAACTAATTAACAAGAATTCAATAGATGAAAACATAAATAATCACTCAAATAGCGAAAAGCGGCTTTTAGAAGAAGAAGTTCAACTAATTAACAAGAATTCAATAGATGGAAACATAAATAATCACTCAAATAGCGAAAAGCGGCCTTTTAGAAGAAGAAGTTCAACGAATTAACAAGAATTCAATAGATGAAAACATAAATAATCACTCAAATAGCGAAAAGCGGCCTTTTAGAAGAAGAAGTTCAACAAATTAACAAGAATTCAATAGATGGAATCATAAATAATCACTCAAATAGCGAAAAGCGGCCTTTTAGAAGAAGAAGTTCAACGAATTAACAAGAATTCAATAGATGGAAACATAAATAATCACTCAAATAGCGAAAAGCGGCCTTTTAGAAGAAGAAGTTCAACGAATTAACAAGAATTCAATAGATGGAAACATAAATATCACTCAAATAGCGAAAAGCGGCCTTTTAGAAGAAGAAGTTCAACAAATTAACAAGAATTCAATAGATGGAATCATAAATAATCACTCAAATAGCGAAAAGCGGCCTTTTAGAAGAAGAAGTTCAACAAATTAACAAGAATACAATAGATGGAATCATAAATAATCACTCAAATAGCGAAAAGCGGCCTTTTAGAAGAAGAAGTTCAACGAATTAACAAGAATTCAATAGATGAAAACATAAATAATCACTCAAATAGCGAAAAGTGGCCTTTTAGAAGAAGAAGTTCAACGAATTAACAAGAATTCAATAGATGAAAACATAAATAATCACTCAAATAGCGAAAAGCGGCTTTTAGAAGAAGAAGTTCAACTAATTAACAAGAATTCAATAAATACTAGAATTTAAGGAAATGTAATCCCACCCAAGTTAAGGGTATTCGTTTCAAAATAATGGGTAATAATTATTACTCTTCATTCATATCTCTGTTAATTTTTAACGAAATTATTCAGTTGGACAACACTTGGACACACATCCGATACTTATGGAAGTCAACAGCAGCAACCTGTACAAAAATCGCCACATGAAACGAACAAAATGGCATTTGGGTATTCGTTCACAGAGTAGACCTAGTATATTTTTTATTAATTTTGGGATTCTATATTTTTGAAGAAATTTAAAAATTATTACAAAAAATTTTTTGTATTAGGTACATTGGATTCCGAAGATTTGGCTAAACGAATTGAAAAACGTCTCTTTGATTTTCACAGTGGCACAGGCGACAAATACAAGTCAGCATTACGCTCGCGTGTTTTTAACCTTCGGGACAAGAAGAACCAGGCACTGCGTGAAAATGTCCTCACTGGAGCTGGTTTGTATAATATTTTTTCTCATAAGGAAAGATTTATCAAAAAAAATTTTAATGAAAAAATTTTTTAATAAATTTAGTTTCTGCCGAGAAGTTTGCTACAATGACAACCGAAGAAATGGCTTCTGAAGAAATGAAAAAGACTCGCGAAATATTTACCAAAGAAGGGATTCTTGAACACCAAATGTCTGTTCAAGAAGGTTTTTTTATTTTTAATAAAATTATTATTAAATAATTACTTTTAGGCACTCCAACAGATATGTTCAGGTCAGAATTGTTTTCTCATTTATATATTTTATGCTACAAAAAGTAAAACCCTCAAAAATTAATTTATTAAAAACCTAATTAATTTGCTAATATTTTGACAAAATTATTATTTAAATATTAAAACTTATAATTAAGGGTATTCACTAAATCCTCATTATCAATTATTTTCGAATTTTGGTGATCTTGAACAATTGGGGCGCCACCTCAAATAATCGCAGTGACATAGTAAAAACATGTTTTTAGGGGTTATCGAGGTCGCTGATTACGAAGCTGATAACAGTTTTTTCTTATCATTAAGTTTAAAAATCACAATTTTATCAAGATTTTCGCTCATTTGCTGATTACATGATGGGCATAGTGGGGTTACAGACAGGAAAATGTTAAGTTATTGTAAATATTGAATAGCAGATTCTTTTTTATTAATAAGCTGAGTAATTTGTAAAATATCCATGATAAAATCTGTGATTTTTAAAATTTGATAAAATGATAAGGGTTAGTGATAAGATCAGATTCGTAATCAGCGACCTCGATAACCCTAAAAACATATTTTTACTATGTCACTGCGATTATTTGAGATGGCGCCCCAATTGTTCAAGATCACCCGAATGGGAATTTTAAAATAATAAAACTTAATTTTAAACGAATCAAAATTTTTTTAACATTTCTCATTTTTTCTAATAATTTAGATGCGGGAAGTGTGGCCAGAACAATTGTACCTATTCTCAAATGCAGACGAGGTCCGCAGACGAACCGATGACTACTTTTGTTTTTTGTCGAAGCTGTGGAAATCGTTGGAAGTTTTGTTAATGAATTGAATTCTTTCTTTTTTATTTTTAATTGATGATTGTATTAATATTGAAAAATGTAAAAGAAAAAATATAAAAATCATGTAAATAAAACAATATACTAGCAAACAAAAAAACAAAATTAATTTTTAATTTGCCTAACACTGATAATTAAAAAACGGGAAAATACTAAAATCAAATTCAATTCAAATTCAAAAAAAAAGATCAAATATTTGAATTTTGTCAATCTCTACAGATAATTAATTAGGTTAAAATTTTATTTGTGTTTTTTCGAAGGTCCAGCCTTATCCTTAGAAGATTTTTTTCTTCCTCTCCTCTTCTTTATTCTTCTTCTTTTCTCCTTTTCCTCCTTTTCCATGTTAGAAAATATAAGGAAGAGAAAAGAAGAATAATAAAGACGAGGAGAGGAAGAAAAAAATCTTCTAAGGATAAGGCTGGACCTTTGAAAAAACATAAATAAAATTTTAAACTAATTAATTATCAGTAGAGATTGGCAAAATTCAAATATTTGATCAACTTTTTTTGAATTTGAATTGAATTTGACTTATTTTTGGGGAATCAAATAATTTTTAATTCAAATTATTTGAATTTGATTAATATTTTCCCGTTTTTTAATTATCAGTGTTAGGCAAATTAAAACTTAATTTTGTTTTTTTGTTTGCTAGAATATTGTTTTATAAATTACTTCAAAATTTTGATTTTATTTATCTAAATAGATGCAATCATATACAAAGCTATCCTTTTTTATGAATTTCCATAGTTTTATTTCGATTGTTTTTTCAGTTTTCTACTAAGTGCATAATGCACGATCGAATTGTTATCTGCGGTGGTGGTTTAATGGGTCTTTCTGTGGCATATAGTTTAGCTAGGCGAGGTTGTTTTTAATATAATTATCAAATTAATCTCAACATATATTTAAGGTGTAAAAGGAATTTATTTATTCGAAAGGAATTGGTTTGTTCTCATTTTTTCAAATCTTATATTCAAATTTCTAGTATTGATGGATATAATTCATCTAGACTAAATACAGGATTATATGGTTATTACTAATTAATTAATAAAGTTTTATTTTTTTTTTGAGTAAGCCCAATGTTCTACTCAGAGCCTTCCCTTCGTTCTATTGTCCGTAAATCATTTGATATTTATAATGAATTGGCATCATCGGGTTCATTTGGTTTGTTTAAATATAATTTTGTAGTTTTCTTTAAAGTAATTATTTGCCAATTTTTTAGAATTTAATAAATGTGGACGAGTTTATTTATCATCAAGTGATGAGACTGAAATTCAAGCAAAACGTTTACTTACTCGACTATGTACAGATCCTTCTAGTTCCTCTCAAGTTGAAGCAATTGACTGCCCTAGCGAGATGTTGGCAAGATGGCCAATGCTTGCGACCGAGGATGTTAAGGTTTTTTTTGAATAAATATAATTTTAAATTTTATGAATTCAGTTGGCTGTTTTCTCACCTTTGGACGCGACAGTAGATGTTTCTGGACTTTCTCGAATTTTAGCAGACAGTTGCAGAGAAATTGGCGTTCAAATTTTTGAGAATTGTAGCGTTAAAAAAGTTTTGATAAATGAAGAAAGTCGTGTTTATGCAGTTGATACTGATGAAGGTTTTATTGACATTATGGCCTTTGTGAATGCTGCGGGAGTTGTAAGTTTTTAGAAAATTGCAAAATTGGTTCTTTAACTAAAATTTAAATCAAAACTAGGGACGTTTGTATATTCGTGTCTAGTGTTTTGGGTCTTTCCGGAAACAGTAGAAAATTATTTTTACTGTACTTATTAGCCTGTAAACCATAAAATTAATTTTTAATTTGTAGGATTCAAATTTTATCGATGTTTTGGGTCTTCCGGAAGCCGATCATACGATTAGGATAGCTGCTCATCCTTGTTCATTTACATTTCTTTCTACGGATCCTTTGCCTCATTGTCAATCATCAAGTCAGTCTCAACCTATTTTTGTTTGTCTTGATGAAAATACATATATTTGTCCATTGAAAACGCGCACGATTTGTGGTGGATTTGCTCTGGAAAGCAATGATTTACAAGGATTACCTCCTTCCTCTCAAACAACAAAAGGAACAATGACTGAATGGAATATACCGGCACCTGTTTGGGATAATTTCCGTATATTTTTTAATTTTTTAAATAGGTAGCAAAATAAATTAATTCTTGGAAATTATTAAATGAATAGAATATTATATTTATCTACTTATTTAGGCATAATTCTGCGTCATTTGATCAACAGATGTCCACAATTGGCGCAATTACCACGTGGAGAATTAATGGCTAGTGCTGAAATGTACACACCCGACATGAGGCCACTTATTGGTGAATCAGATCAGGTTTTTAAATATGTATATATTTAAGAATCTCTAATTTTATTTTTAAGGCTAAAGGCTTTTTTCTCGCTACTGGTTTAAATGGTCATGGCGTTTCATTTGCTGGAGGTTTAGGGGCAATACTTGCAGAATGGATTCTGAGTGGATCAAGTACAATTCCTTTGGATAAATTAGAATTAACTCGATTTCTTCCTCTACATTCTAATCCTCATTACCTCTATTTGCGAATGCCGGAAGTTGCATGTAAATTTTGTTATTTTGAATTTGATATAATGGTGGATATGATTTAACATTTGAGGCTAAATTTTTCTTAACTTGTTAACTAAACATTTTGAGTATAAACTATTATTTGATCCAAAAATTGTGATTAACTTTTATTTTTCTAGTCAACACCTTGAAGGTTTAAAATAATATTTTCTTATCTTCTGAAAAATTTGTCAGAATCCTCTTCCATCATATCAGTGGCATACAGCTCGCAATTTGCGTAGTTCACCTATTCATCATAGTTTGAGAGATGCTGGTGCAGTTTTTGCGGAAATAATGGGCTATGAAAGGTATGTTTTTTTAGATTTAATTGTTTAAATATCCTTTTATTAATTTAGACCTCTTTGGTATAATACAACATCTAATTTGGATCAGGACAATGATGGACAAAGTAAATTAATATAAATTTCATATAATTGAATTTTAAAGGATTACCTCGCCAATCGCTTTTCTCCGGTGAGGATAAACTTGTTGGAAAACCAGAATGGTTTCCTCTTATCTCAAAAGAATATTCAACATGTCGTGAAAGAGTTGGCCTTATTGATATGACCAGCTTTTCAAAATTTGATATTCAAGGTGCAGATGTCGTTCCTTTATTGCAACGCATTTGCTCTGGAAATATTGACTGTCCAATAGGAACGTAAGGAATTTTGGAAAAATTTGGGATTTTTTAAAAATTATTTCAAGTTTTTTTATTTTTATTCTCTTAAATTTTACAGAACAGTCTATACGGGAATGCAAAATGATCATGGAGGCTACGTAACTGATTTGATTCTAAGTCGAATGGGACTTCATTAGTTATTGTTTTCATTTTTTTCCAATTATTTTATTTTTTCAGTTATTTCATAGTTGCTCCAACTGTTCAGCAAGTTCGGTTGGCTCTTTGGATTAAACATTGGGCAAATGAATGGAAGATGAATGTTCAACTTCAAGATGTAACAAATGCTTTTACAGCTCTTGATATTGTTGGTCCAGCATCTCGGGCATTAATGAGTGAAGTTACTGGGAAGACAATGTCTTCTAATGAATTTCCTTCATTCGCCTTTAGAGTAAATTTTTAAAATATGGAAAGTTTTAAAAGGGAAAAATTAGTATATATCAGGAAATCATATTGTGAAAAACCCTCTCTTGAGTTAATTTAAGTCATTTAAAAGAGATCAAATTATAATTTTATTTTTAAGGAAATGCATATTGGTCTAGCTGGTCCAATTCGTGTAATTAGTGTTACTCACTGTGGTGAACTTGGATGGATGCTTTATATTCCAAATGAGGTTGATTTTTGTATATTTTATTATATTTTTAACATATAAGGTAGCTCAAAATGTTTATGAACAATTAATAGAGGCAGGTGCTCTGCACGGACTTAGACATTGTGGATATTATGGTTAGTTTTACTTAAATTTAGTTAGAAGTTTGATAATTATTGTTTTAATACATTTCTTTTCAGCATTAAGGCATTTACGTATTGAAAAATTTTACGTGTATTGGGGCCAGGATATTGGAAGTGGAACTACACCTGTCGAATGCGGTCGCGCCTTTCGTGTCGATTTTTGCGTATTTTAAGTTAATCAACAAATGATCTAATTAATAACCTTTTCAGAAAGAATTCATCGGAAAAGAAGCACTTCAAAAACAACTTGATCTGGGCGTAAATAGACGTTTCGTCCAACTTCTTCTGGAAAATCATAATTTGGAAAGTGACCCTTGGCCTCAGGGGGAAGAACCAATATATAGAAATGGAAAATTGGCTGGTTGGACAACAACAGCAGCATATGGATTTACACTTGGATGTCACGTGAATATATATT
Organism: Meloidogyne chitwoodi; assembly: GCA_015183035.1. NCBI lineage: Eukaryota > Metazoa > Nematoda > Chromadorea > Rhabditida > Meloidogynidae > Meloidogyne > Meloidogyne chitwoodi. The sequence continues at coordinate 1,507,062 of JACZZP010000013.1, forward strand.
ATTTTTTAAAATAAATTAAATTGGTGGGATTAAAATACTTTTTAATAAAATTAAGGTATGTTTGGGCTATATAGAAAACAATGAATTTGGACTAACAACAGAATTTTTGAATAAAGGTAGTTATGAAGTTGAATTAGCTGGAAAACGATTTACATGTAAAATGAATCTTCATTCTCCTACCCTGCCAATGTTCTCTAGTGAACATCCGCAACATTATCGGCCTACACAATAGAAAGATCAAATCGACAAATTTAATGTATTTTTTATATTTTGACAAAACAATAACTTTATGAATAGCAGAATAAGAGTTTAAATAATTAAGGGACAGACTGCATATTTCCATCGAAAGATAAATTTTAGGACCAAAGAATCAAAGCTGTTACATAAATTTCTAATCAGTTTAGATGTCATGAATAATAAATAATTGAGAGAATTTTAAAACATAATGAACTTGAAAAGTTAACAAAATAAACACAAATTTATTTATAGGAAGGGTCCGTACGTTTCCATAATTATATTCATCTTCAAATGATGACAACCACTAACCGACGTACTTTTTTATAATCAATATTGCTTCATCCTCGAGCAACAAAATTTTATTTTACATTTATTAAAACGATCAATAGTTTTGGAGAATGACCGGGTGCAGAAACAAATAAAAATATAACCAAAACACACAAAAACACAAATATCAGACGCGACAGAAAATCTCCTTATTTTCCCGCCCATTCTTTTTATTTTTCTATTTGCATCAATTTAATAATAAACATCCATTATACATACTATTTTTATTATAAATTCTTTTTCGGAAGCAATTTTCAATATTATACGGACGCCCTTACTTTTTTTCATCCTATGATGTTGAGAAAATTTAATGATGGAAAATAGTAGGAGAAAAGAATATAGTAAAAAATTTCTCTTTGAGCATAAACCATCAACCTTTTTTTCTTTCACAATTCATTCCACAACAGCAGCACAGTAGGAGAATTGAGGGGATAGCCATTTCATCTCAACGCACATAAATATTACTTGCTCCTCGTCCTTTTTACTAGGCAAAATTTTTTTTTCATCGGCTTTGACTAATAAACAACAGAAGAGAGGTCTTTTGTGGCGTGAGACTTGCTTCAATTTATTTTTCTCTGACTACTCTTATATGTGGAGATATATTGAATGGACAGGATGAAAACGGGTGAATGGTGTTGGAAAATGACGGATGGGAATGTGTATAGTTGGTTAGTTGAATAAGCGAGCACTGAAAATGGTCGTTAGTTGAATTGAAACGAAAATGGGACACATAGTAAAAGAGTATGATAGAAGAGTAGAGTGAAGAGAAAAAGAAATGGTCGTTGGTAAATTTTGCGAAAAATAAGGAGAAGAATCGTTAAATTGAATTCTATTTTCTGCGCCAAAAAAGTCTTTTACTCTTTGTCACTCATCATACTACACACTATTTCGATTAAGATTGGTCGTTGGATGTTTAGAAGGCGCAATAACGAGAAGAGAGACTGACGAAGCAGCCGCTACATGTATATTTGAGTAGAGAGGACATTATTGTTAGAGATTAGATGGAAAAAACAGCAGGAGTGGAATAAGAGGCTTTCATCGTTTTAAACATAACAAACAAAGCTAAATGTTTGGCGAAATAGTTTTCGTCTTTTTTCTCTCTTATCTATATTTTTCTTATTTCTTTTCACTACACTCCAAAATTATTTATAGTGCCTTATTATACGCCCGCGGCACACATCGCCGACTCTTATGGCTTGCGTATGAGAGACTATACATATTCTCCTCTCTTTTAATTCTTGGGCAGAATCGACATCGTTGCTGTGCGCTGTAAATGTATTAGTTGGTTGGTTTTTCTCTTCGACAATCTCCCCTCTTCACCTTCGATTGCTTTCCTCTATCTACACTGTCTTTTCACTTCTTTTTCACATACTCCCCTAAAACAAACAGCCAGTTGTTTGGCCGCCAACCGTTTCTTCGTCCTTCAAAATCTTATTCCACAACATTTCTTCATCTAAGTCGGTTGTCGTTGTTTAATAAATATCGCTTTTTTCTCCACTTTTTCTGCCCGACAATGTATGGGTGAGTGGCGGGAATGAGGGGAAGAATTGGTCGGCTGTTCGGCGGCTTAGCCTTCCACGTCCATTTTTTACCTCCTCCTTTTTCTCCATTCAGCTTTCCGACCGCCCTCAGAGCAGTTCGGGCCTCTCCCCTTCTCCATTACTAATGGTAACCTTTCCTTTCCCCCTCACATCATCGTTGTCATCGACGTAACACTAAAATACATTTCGCAGAAACACAAAAAGACATATTTGTGTTTCTGTATTTTCTGGGCAAGCTCCGAACACAAGAAACAAACGGCGACAATAAAAAAAGGGGGAGTTAAATAATAGGAAAAAGCTTTATGGTGGACATGGGGCAAAATGCAGACCAATACTAGTTTTAGGTAACGAGAATGAAAAATGGCAAATTTTTATTTAAAACTTATATTTTTATTGTTCTTTTCCTTTTTATTTTCGAATGATTTTTTTTTAATTTGTGAAGATTAATGAAACAAATAAAACGTATCTTATATTTTTTTCAACTTTTTTTCCTACACCCTTTCTCAATTATATAATTTTTTTCTTCCTTTTTGTGTTTTGTGTTGTTTTTGCCACTTTTTAAATTGTTTATTTTTGTGATGGCGAAAAAAGACCACCATCATCGCTTTTCTCGGTTATGTTCTTCTCCTCACTTTCCGCGCCTTTTGCACTCTTGTCACCAAAGAAAGGTTGTAGGGTGGAAACAAAATTGGAGGGATGTAAGGGGAGAGAGGGCCTCTGGGAATAATTTCCTTTTTTGGGGCAAAAGTCTATTTTTTAAAAATATAAAAATTAAAAGAGGTGGGGTTGTTGACTGACTTCCTCGTGAGGCTGTTGAACGTTTTTTTGTTTGACGGGCTCCGGCTTGTGTTTTTTGTAAGTGGCAGGAGGGGCCAATAATGAGGGGAAAAGAAAAATTGCAAGGTGGAAAGGGAGGAAGAAAAAAAACAAAAAAAGGGGCGGATTTCAATGATGACGAGGAAATGAACTTTGAGCTGTACGGAAGCACGTGCAAAAAATGCGTAAACATGCAAAAGGTTTTTTTATTGTCTATATGTTTCGTGAGAGAATTTAAGATTTGTTAAATAAACATTTGGGCAAGGGGGAAATTCTTGGGTTTCTCTAAAAAATCTTTTTTTAATACTTTTTTAACACGTGTACTAAAACAAACTAAATTTAGAAAAGCTTGTGTGTAATTGTAAGTGAAAGAAAAAATTGTAGGGATAGGAAAATTAGTACTTTTTGAAATCGATTTTCACACCAAAAGAGAATTTTATTTTTTATTTATAAATTTGCAAATTAAATTGCCGCGAAATTGATTTTTATTTTGAACATTTTGTCTAATTATTAAATTAACATATTTTTTGGCATTAAATTTTTCAGCTTCTCTTCCCATTTTTACCTAAAGTTTGTCAATTCTCAACGTTTTTCAATCAGTTTAAATGTATTATAATTTTTATTTTTTAGATTACATATTTTAGATTATTCAATGTGTTTAATTGAGCTACACCGAAAAAAACAAAAATTAATTTAATTAAATTATTGTGGGACCAAATTATGGTCAAAAATATTTTCATCAAATTATTCATCATTTGCTAAAAACTTCTTTTTCGAATTATTAAAAATGTATCCATTTCAAAATCAACAACAACATGTACCTTTACCACCTTCACAGCAACATCAGGTTTAATTTATTATTTTAAACAGATTTTTCTTGCTTTTTATCTATGAAAAGTTATATTAAGATTAGTTCTAAAATTACTTCTGGATTTTTTAATATATTTTTTAGCATTATCAAGTTCGTTACCCTTCTTCTGCAATGTTGCCACCTAATCATGTTGCTGCTGCAGCTGCTGCTGCAACAATGGGGCAACCTCCACCATTCCAGCCACCACCAGCAACAGGTCAACCGCTTCCACAACATCCCCATCATCAACAACAGCAAACTCAACATATTTATCAGTATCATATGGGAGCACAACATCCTTCCACATTTTCATGTTTGTTTAAAATATATTTTAAAATAAGGGATTGAATTCTGACCCATGAAGTAAGATAAAATAATAATTATAAGCCTTTAATAAAAGTAATTTAACCAAAATTTTCTATAAAATTAAATATATTTTTTAGCTCATCCGAGTGGAATGTATTTTGCATCACCATCATCTTTACAAAATCCTCAAGCTCACAATTCAGTTTTGGGAGGACAAAATGGAATTTCAGGAGGTCCTCTTTCTGTCCCTGGTGCAAATATTCATCCAGGAATAAAACCAGCACAAAGAGAATCTGTTGATAAATTAGTAATGCAAATATCAAATCCTAAACAACAAATAACTTCTGAATTAATTTATGAAAGACGTCTATTTTTTGAAAGACTTGTATTATTAAATGAACAACATGGGGAAGTTCTTAGTGGTCCTCCACAAGTTTCTAAATCTCCAGTAGATTTATATTCACTTTATTATGCTGTTAAATTACGTGGAGGATTTGAAAAGGTTTTTAATATTTTATTAAATTAATATATTTTAAAATTTATTAAAAAACAGACAATTCGTGACAAAATTTGGAAGAATTTATGTGTTGATGCAAATGCTGAAATGCAACAATCATCAGCAGCAGGATTTCAACTACGCAAACATTATCAAAAATATTTATTAAAATTAGAATGCCTTGAAACAGGCCAAAATATAAAAGAATTGGTTGAATTTGCTGAAAAACAAAAAAAGAAGAAGAAAGAAAAAGAACTTATTCCATCAGCATCTACACCAATACCTACTGCTGGAGGAGGTCCAGGTACTCCTTCATCTAGTACTTCATCTTCTATTGCTGGTAAAGATGAACAAATGAAAGGAGAACAACAACAAAGACCTTCTCCATTTGGAGTTGTTGCTAATCCTTATCCTCAACCAGGTTTTTTTGAATTTAAAATATTTTAATAATTTTAAAAATCTGTAAAATTATTATAAAGTAAAAGGTCTGAGAGGGAAAATCATAGATTCTTAAATATATAAAAATCTAAGTAAGAAGAATATTTCCCCAATAATAAAAAAATTTGGAGAGTATTTATTGACAAAATAAGCGTTAATTTTTTGCACGTTTTGGAATGAAAAACTTATTTTATCAAAAAATAAAAATGCTTTAAAGTCAAAAAATTCAGTAAGAAAGAATTAGTAAAAATAAAGTTATTTAAAATAAAGAGAATTCTCTTTTTTCTTTTTTTTTATAAAATGGAATGAATACATATAAATAAATAAATAAATAATATATTTATAAATAATTAGGTGTAAAGGGGGTGATGATAGACGAATTAATATTTTTATTTTATTTTTTGAGTACATATGTACTAAATTTTTTCTCATCTTTTTTTCTTGCTTTTATATTATTTATCGAGGTATTTTATTTATTTTTTAATTGAAAGAGGAAGAATAAAAAATTTATTTTTAATTTTTATCGAGTGAAAAGAAAATTTATGAAAAAAAATATTTTTTTTTATGGAGGGAATTATTAAAAAGAAAAGAAAAAGTTGTTAATATTTGATTACTTATAAATTGGCAAATGAAAAGTTTTATTTTTAAATACCTTTTTATTAACTTGGAATTATTTTTTATTTTTTTAAAGTATATTTTGGAAATATTGGAAAAAAAATTGAAATTTTTTTAAAGAGAAAATTCTATTTTTAACCAAAATCTTCTAAATTATTTTTTATTTATTTGATCATTTTATAACAATGGCCAACTATTTAATTAAAAATAAAAAATTTTTATTAGAAATTGTAAAATTAAAAATTAAACAAAATTAATGGGTGAAATTTAATTAAAAATAATTTAAAATGCTTGAAATAAAACTAAAAAAACTTCTTTTTATTTTATTTTTGTATTAATTTAATTTCTTTATTAATTTCACCCATTTCGTGAGATAAATTATATTTATTTTACTTTTTTTTTAAAAAAAAATCAGAAATGCTTTAATATTGTTTAAAAACTTCAAAATAATATGTTTATATTTATTTTCACATGTGCCAAAAAATTTTCCGATTTTTAACTGCGCAAAAGTATTTTATAATAATCAACTAAAAAACTAACCATCTGGCAAAAATAGTAGTTATTGGTTGCTACGGGTGTTTAAAATTATATAAAATAATTGAAAAGTAAAATTATTGTGTAGCGGATATAAAAAATTTAGTTAAAAAAGGGGGATTGAGAAAAGTGAAAAGAAAAAGTAGCAGTTATAAATAAATAAATAAATAAATAAATAAATGGAATATAGCCCTGTTAAACATATATTCGCGCAATAGGGAAGAAATAATGAATATAATGAAGGCTTTTATAAAAATATTAAATAGAGTGTAATATTTAATAAGAAAGGGATATATTGAGCCAATACCTTTTTAAAAAAAAAGTGGAAGAGAATAATAAGATGTAAAAAAAATAAAAAAGGAAGTGGATTTGTATCTTTTATAAATGCACGGCATCAGAAAAAGAAGAGAAAACCGTTGTCAACCTTTCCTTTTTTCTCTTTTTAATTTTTAAGTGCCACACAACGATTTGAGGGGATTTTTTATATTTGTGTGACTTAGCGCGCGAATAAATAAGAATTAATGAGAAAAGAGAAGTGGAGGGGGATCATTTAATTTTCTTTGCCTCGAATGGCAAAAGAAATATGTGAAGTTTACAACAAAACTATTTTTTACTTTTCCTTTGAATGTTATAAATATATTAGCAATGTTGAGAATTTAAAAAGAAAAAATTATTTTTTTTTAAAATAATAATATTATTAAATATTTTGCGCTCACCCCCAAATGACTCAAAAAATTAAAAAAGGAATATTAAAAAAACACATTGACTCAGGAAATAATTTTTTAATATTCTTTACATTTTTAGTATTTTCTCCTTTTTTTTATTTAAAAAGTTTAATTGCTTTTATTATTTATTTTGTTTCTTTTTTTGGACTTTTTTTTTATAAATTTATTTTTAAACAAAAAAAGATTAATTAATGCAACTTTAAATTTTGGTATTTAAGTTGATTAAAATTATTTTTTAAAAAATAATATTAAAAAATTTTTGACAACATTTTAATATAAGAAAAAAGAAGAAAAACGGAGGATAATAATTCTACTATTAGTAACACTAATTTATTCAATACCAACATTTATTTTAAAAATTTAAAAGAATCGTCTCAAAATATTGCCATTCAGAATAACCAATTATTAACTGCTGGGAAAAATTTGTTAAATGGGACAATTGATGGAGTATGTCAAATGACTCCAAGTACTTCCAATTATCAGAACCATCAGAGAGATGTTTCTCAGCATTTTTATCGGTATTGGCCACAACAACAACAGCAACAGTGGTCCAATTATTCTTCATATCCAATAAATGGGCAATTTGATTCTAATGGTTTTACTTCTCCTGAATCAAATTATTATGCTTATTCATATCCTTCATTGAATTATTGGCCTCCAACTAATAATTGGGGATGGAATGTAAAAAACTGGCAAAATTATCAACAAAAACAATCTTCAATTTCTACTTCACATTCTCCCAATAATTTAAAAAATGATGGACTTCAATCATCTTCTCAAACTTTGGATGCCTCTCCAAAATCATCGAAAACTTCACAAATTAATTCTGATATTCCTAATACATGGCAAAATTATCATCAACAGCAACAAAATTCTGCTAGATTTATAATTTATCATCAGCGACAGCAAATACCTGCGCGTTATTTAAGCGGCGCGTCTAATAGTGGTTTTTATAGAAATTAAAATTATTCAAGAAAAATTATAAATTAAAAAAAATTACATTTTTAAAAATTATTTTCAGGTTATTCCTTTCATCCTTCACCTGCGCCTGGAGATTTTGGAACACTCCCGACTGGTGGATATCCCCCAGCGCCACAGCATTTTGCTCCTGGGGGTCAATATCCACCCTCTTCACAATGGGCAGCTTATCATCAACAAATGTATCTTCAACAAAGAATGAGGGGACCTCAACCATCACCAACAAATCAATCATCTGTTTCTGGAAAACAACAATTGCAGGTTATTTTAAATTTATACTTCTTTGTTAAAGCTTAGGATTTTTTAAATTATTATAAATAAAAGAAAAAAGATTTTTCAATTTAAATAATTTTTTATTTAGAAAAAATTATTTTTTTTACAAAAATCTTTTTTTTTTTTGTAATAAAATAGAAATTTATTTTTCTATTGGATTAATTAAATATGTATGGAAATAAAATAAAAAATTAATTAAGTGAGAAAGTAAAAAATATCAATTTGAGCGTAAAATTAAATGTTTTTAGTCACGTGTTTATGTAAGGGATTCCCTCTATATTTATGAGAAAATTTTTTTTGTGAACTTGTTTACGCAAAAAATCGAAATAAATAAATAAATAATTCACATGAAAAAGGATGACTAAAAATAGAATGAATAAAAAAAGAATAAATTTAATTATAATGGTTATATGGGCGGAATTATATAAATAAATGAATGAATAATGTATTTTTTAAAAAAAAGAAAAATTTTTTCTTTACATTTTTTTTATTATTTTTTAAATTGAAGACGGAAGATGAACATCAACAGCAGCAATTACAACAACAACAACAAGGACGTATACCTTCTTCAACTTCATCATCAAGACTTTCATCAACATCAACCCCAGCACCAACTGACACATTACAACAGAATAGAGGAGCTTCTACTGTTACTGACTTTCAACAACAACAAAATGAATCTTCAAAAAAAGTTGATGTTGAAACTGATGGAGAAAATGCTCAAAAAGAAGCAAAAGGGAATAATAATATGTCTGGTGCTGCTTTTCCTTATAATGCGTTTGTTTTTTGCATCTTTTTTATTTTTAACTTTAAAAAATAATAATAATTTTTAAGAAATCCATCAAATGCAATTCCTTCTTCTGCTGGTTATTATCATCATCAAATACCACATCCATCACTTTATGCCCCACGTTATTCTCCAGGAAGTTTGCCATCATCTTCTGATTATCCACAAGGAGTTTATGTTGGAACTCCTAGAGTTCAACAGCAGGTTAATTTATATATTATCGTTTATTTATTTTTGTAAATGTCTAGAGAGGGCGGCTGTTAAGAAATACATTTTATCGGGAATTCCCCAATTCCTTGATCAAGGGTTTCCGGTTTTAAAAATTAACTTCTTTTGGGGTGAAAAATAGGAAAATTACTTTTTATTGACATCAGTTGTGTTAAAAGAATAAAATATTCTCAAAAATATCTAAATTTCTTTTAGCAGCCAATTTGGACTCCTTATGGAGGAATGCAAAATGCTCCAACCGTTGCTGTGCGTTATCATCAACAACAACAACAACCACCAACTGTTGGTACTCCAATAAATCGCTTTCCGAATGGTTATTCACAACAATCTACCTCTCAACAAAATATGCCAGGAGCAGCGAATTCCCCTCAACTTTTGGCCGCTTCACAACAGCAACAGAATATTTCGATGAAACATCACTCTAAAGGGAGAATTGCAGGTAATTTTTAATTTTATTTTAAAATTAATAAGTATTAATTCTTTGGCTGATTTTCTCCATCGGCAATGATTCCCTTTAAAAATTACCATTTATTAATGATTTATCTGTCCCAAGGATCTCTATAAACTTTATTTTTAGGTCCTGGAATTTTACCTATCGCCTCATCTATTCCAGTTGCTGCCTATACAACAAATGTACCAAATGTACAACAACCTCAGCAATTTCCTGCTTGGTTTGGTTCAGCAACAATGACAACACAGCAATCTCCTTTTGTTCCATATTCATTAGAAGTACAGGCAATTGCACACGTTCAACATCAGCAAGCACAAATTCAGCAACAACGATATAGGCGTCCTAAAGTATATTCTCGTGATCTGCAAGGGGTTAATTTTTTTAAATTTTCTTTAAAAAAGAATTCTTTTTAGGTCACTCCAACACGTATTATTATGGCTTTACGCAGTGCTTTACATTTGGAAACGTGTTGGGCATTAAATGCACTTAATATACAATTATATGATGATACAACTCCAAATTCTTATCCTTCACTTTCACAAACACCTGAATTTCTTAATTTGTTAGTGGAACATTTTGCTGCGGTGCTTAGCCTTTTATTTCCACAACATTTTGATGTTTGTTTTTTATTTTTTTGAAGTATCCGTTTTGTTGCCAGGGATTATTTTTCGAAATATTTAAGGAAATATTGAAACATTTTTTAATAAAATTTTTAACTAATACAAATATATAGGTAAAATTGTTTAACTGTTGTTCATCATTATCAAAAGCTAATGATTCAACAACAATTTCTACACAAAATATAAAACATTTAAACTCTACTAATCAACAAAAAATTGAATCTGTCTCATTAATGGTTCGTCCACCACCTTTATATCAATCACCTTCAACTTCTTTTGCTAATATTGGAAATAATAATATTTCAACAAATCCAAATTTTACGTTAGTTTCACGGCTTGGTCGTCAAGTTAAATTGGATATGACAACAGAAATACCTGAAGAATTAGCATTGCAATTGGAGAAGGCAGAAAATGGTGAAGTTGGCGAAAATAATTTATTAGAAGAAGAACATAATTTAGGTTAGAATTATTTTTTAGTTACTGATTGAAAATATTTTTTAAGAAAAAATTTATATTTCGAAAATTTTATTTATCTTTTTAAATTTATTTAAATTCCAGAAAATTCAAAGAATACTTGGAGAACTGCATTCGTAAAACGGATAAGACAATCAATTCAAAATCATATTAATTCTCGTCAAGATTTGTCTAAACTAGCCCCTCGTTTTAGTAAAAGTTTAATAAAAGTTGATAATAAAACAAAATTTGAAGAAAAAGAGAATTTAATTAAAATTGAAGAAAAAGATGACATTAAGAAAGAAGAGGAAGAAGAAATTGAAGAAAATAAGGAAGAGGAGAATTCTTTCAAATCATCACCATTCTTTTATCGAAAGCCTCTTCCTTGGGAAAATTGGGATCGTTATAGTATGGATGAATGTTCTTTAATTAGTAGAAGACCAGTATTATGCAATCAACGTTCTATTACCTCTTCTTCATCTTCTGCAGCAATAACTAATGAATTAATTGATCGTTGTTTGGCTTTATCAAATATTTTTCGTGGTTTTTCATTTCTCGGTGAACAAAAAATTTTGTCTCAGCATGCAGGGTTATTAAAGCTGTTGGCTTCTATTTTAATGCTTCAGTGTAGTGATCAAAGCAGAAAACGAATAGCTGGAGAGGTTTTTAATTTAAAAAAATATGGTTGGGGTTATTTTTGGATTTTATTTTACCTTAATTTTTATTTTTTAAATTTTAGACACCTCGTCAATTTTCTTTTCCACGTCCTCCACCTGAAGAATCAATAAAAATTGAATCTAATTCTGATGAAACTAAACAATCTTTTAAGAAAAACATTTCTTCTTCTATTGTTGTTCCTGCAGAACAGGATAATCAAGAAAAATGGCTTTTAGAAGTTTCAAATCAATTAAGAGATGATGCCTTTACTATTCTCTCTCATATCTCTCCACACGTATTATTTTAAAATAAATAAAAATTTTAAAATATATTTTTTATAGTTGGACTTATACGAAATGGATAGCGAAATTTCTTTTCCTCTTTTTGATGCTTTACTTCATTGGTCGGTCTGTACAGATTTGTCAGCCCGTGACCCATTACCTCCTTATGGAGCACTTTCTCCTCAACATTTTGTGCTGGAAACATTCTGTAAAATGAGTGTTCTTGAACGAAATATTGATCTCCTTTTGGCTACTGGTCCATGGCCTCGTATTGAAGAATTTGTGCGACAACTTTGTTCATTAATTTGTGAAGAACCACCAGTCCGTGAATTTGCTATAGTTATTTTGAATGCTTTATGTGCTGCTAGTGAACCTGTTTGTCATGTAGCAACTGATGAAACTTCACTTTTAGATCATCTTGTTTCATTTTTAGAAGCTGCTGATGCAAATATGACACAAGTAAAAAATTTGGATAATTTTAAAAGAATTTAAATTAAATTTTATTTATAATTTTCTTTTTAGATTGCTCAACATCAAGGTATTCATGCTTTAAGAGAAAATCCTGAAATTATTGGAACTTCGGTTGGAATGTTACGTCGTGCAACTCTGATTATGACACATATTGTGAGACATGAACATTGTCGTAAACATTTTCAACGACTTCAACATCGTTTTTTGCAGTTTACTGTTTCACATTTTGTTAGTTTTGTTTTTTATTTTTTAAATTGTTGAAGTTTCTTTGAAGAGATTAATAATAAAAAAAGGATTTTGATTTAAAAATTATATTTTTATAATATTTTATATAATCTTATCTTTTTTTAAACAGATGGATTCTCGAGTTGCTGCTATGGTGGCTGATATTTTATTTGAAATTCAAAAGGGAAATGGAGTAAATGATTTATCTATTGAAGAACAAACAATTTTATTAACAACAACAATAAATAAAAAAATAGAAGAAAATATTAGTGATGAAATTGAACAACAAAAATCTTCTCCAACATTATTTAATGGTGGTAATGAATATATAAATGAAGAAAATATTAATAATAATAATTGTGTTGGTGATGATGATGGTAGTGGATATGGACAACAACAACAATTTAAACATTCAAAATACAAGTATTAAATTATTTAAAAATATTAAAATGGACATTTTGTTTTAACAAAATAAAAAGAAAAACTATGAAAATATATTTAACCTTTTTATTAATTTATTAGAGATATGTTCTCTTCACTCTATTCTTTTTATTCTTTTCTTTTTTTTTTAATATTTTTTTAAAAAAAAAGTTTTTAGTTCTATCGGTTCTTCTTCTTCTTTATCAACAGCTACTCCTTCTTCAACAACAACCTTCCAACAACAACAACAACATCATTCAACTTCAACTTCTGCTTTATTAGCCCTTTACAATGGTGGAACAGAAAATTGTTATTCAACAGAAAAATCAAAAATATTATTAGATAATAATAAAGGAATAATAAAAGAACAACAAAATGGTTGTGATCCATCTTTATATTGGTTAAAAAATAATAATTCTAATTCTAATAATAATACAACAACAATAAATAATGAAATAACAACAATTATATCACCTAAAAAAAGAGGAAGAAAAAGGCCAACATCAACTAATCCTTCAGATATTTCTTCTTCTCCTAAAAAAAGTTTAAATCAAAAAAGACAACAAATAAATAAACAACGTTTAGTTGTGGATAATAATAATCCAATAATTGATAATTCATCAACAGATAATAATTTATCAGTTAAATCAAATTTTTAAAAAATATTGACCATTTAGAAATTTAAAATTAATTATTTATTCTATGTATTTTTTAATTTATTTTTGAGAGTTTTTTCTCTTTAATTATGTCATAGATTAAATAATAATTTTTCTGCCCTAAGACCTTTAATTTAATTATTTTTTATTTTTTTTTCATTCCCTTCCTGGTTCTTTTCTTGTATTTTTTTTTAGTAATTTATTTATTTTTTAAAATATATTTCCTACTCATTTTTAAAAAATTATTCAAAAATTGTTTGCTCAAATGCTTCATATATAAATCTTTTTTTCTTTTTCTTTTTCTATAATTTTGTGTTTATTTATTTTAAATTTTAATTAATTAAAATAAAAACACAAAAATGTATTTTTCTTTTTATATATAGCTGAATTATGTTCTTTTAAAGATATATTTATTTATAATTAATTATATTTAAGAGAACATTAAAATTAGGTAACAGCTACTGACTAATTTATTTTTTTATTTTTATTTTTTTATAATTAATATATATCTTTGTATTTTTTATATTTTATTTTATTTAGAGAGAAACAATTTAAAAAAAAAAAGTTTTAAATATTTATTTTTTTTTGTTTCTCAAAAATGTAAATTATCATTTTTGGTTAAAATTATTTTTCCTCATTTTTTTAATTTAATTGAAATATATATTTTTAGAAAATTCGTTTTTGATTTTTCTTTTATTTTTTTCTAATTTTTTTAAAATTATTAAATACTACGTTTGTTTTTTTATTTCCAAAATTTGTATAAAATAAAAAAGTTGAAACTTTTATTTTTATTTAAAAATATAAAATTTTAAAATAATTAAATGAAACAAATAATCTTCTTTAATTAAAAAAAATACAAATTAAGAGAATAATTAAATAATTTAAAATTATTTAAAAAGATTATTATTTAAAAGATGTGTTTATTAATTAATATCGTTCATCATAATCTAAATTATTTCTTTGTTTTAATAAATCTCCTTCACCTCCAATAATAGCCAATGGAGGTAATTGACGTGCACTTCCAGCAACAACTAAAGATTGTTGACGAATAACACCTTTAGGTGATGTTAATGAAACAATTGAATTATTATTATTATTATTTTGTTGTCCATTTAATAAATTATTATGTTGTATTTCTATTGGAGGAATCATTGGGCTTTTAGGTTCAATTCTATTATTATTTTCTAATTTATTATTAAATAAATTATGACAAAAATTACAAAATATTATTCTCCTAAATATTAAATTAAATATTATTAAAATAAATAAATAAAATAACCAAAATAAATATAAAATAGCAAAACACCAAAGATTTAAACATAATTCTCTAAATAATTGATAAATATCCATTTGAGGAACAATAAATAATTCTGTTACTTTAAAAGTTTCAAAAGAAAAAGAAGCTCGTGAAACAAAATCCTTTTTAAAAATTGTTAAATTATTTTTAATTATTTTATTTAAAAAAACTTGAGTATTTCTATATTCTGCAGGTAAATCTCTTTCTTGTGTTTTTGTTGGAAAATAAATATTTTTACAAGAAAAAGATGATTCTCTTTTAAAAATTAATTAAATTAATTAATTTTTATTTAAATTTACTTTTTACATTTATTAATAGAATTAATAATTATTGAAAAAGAATTATTATTATTATTAGTAATTTGTTCTTTATATTCATTTTCATAATAATCAAATTCAAGGAATGGACGAACACAACGTTCAAATTCACCAACAGTACAAATTGTAGATGCATTAAAACGACGTAAAAAATAACTAAAATTAAATTAATTTAAAAATAATTAATTAAATACCTATTTAAATCATTTTGAAGTGTCCAAAGTACTAATAACATTGGGACACAAGAACATTTTTCTTTAAAATAAAAATAAATAAATAAATAAAAATAACATTACCAACAGCAGTTTCAAGCATACAAAAAAGACCAGAACTAGCTTCTGGAATTAATTTTTCTGAATTAATTGAATAATAATTTTCTGAAGAATGACAAGAAGAAGAAAAAGATGAGAATATTCTATGCTAAATTAATTAAATTTAAATTAATTAATTTAAAAAATAAAACTTCTCTTCTAATATTCATTTTTAAAGATTTTTTATCATTTAAAGGATGTGATTCTCCCAACATTATGGCAATTAATAAACGATTTTGTAATTCTGCAGGTATAAGAAATATATCAATACCAGGATGGACAGAAAGAGAAGAAGAAAGAAATGAATTACGTGAAATCTTTTTTTTTTTTTAAATTAATTATTTTATTTTATTTACTTGAAATGTTATTTGCATTCCTCTAGGTGATTCCATTGGATTTTGTAGAAAAGAAAGATTACCAATAAAAGGCCAACAAATACCTCCTTTTTAGGTATAAAAAATATTTTTTTTTAATTTTAATTATTTTTTATTCAATTTTTTTGAAATTTTGGTATAAAATCATATATTTTAAAATATAATCGATTAACAAACAAAATTATTAAAAATAATAAATTCATCTATTTTAAAGAAAATCATTGTTAAAAATAATTATCTCCTTAAGGGATATCAGAACTTTTATTTTTTGTTATTTATTTTATTTTTTATAATTTTTAAAATTAACCTTTAGATGTAGCTAACCATGGTTGTACCATTCTACAACAATCATATCCACCCATTTGACGAGAACCAATTACACAACTTGATACCTATTAATTTAATTTTAATTTAATTTAATTAAAATAAAACCATTTCTTGACATTGAGGCATTAATTGTTCTAAACGTTGTTTTAATCTTCCATTGGGTAATAATTGGGCAATTGTTTGTTCTGCTTGTTGTTTATCTTGTTCAGATAAAGGCAAAGACAAAGAATCTTCTGGAGGATTAATTCCCAATGAAGGATCAAGCCATTGACGAAGATATGAAAGAACAAAATCTTTATTAAATTGTTGACCAAGAGAAGAAAGACCAGCTTGAGTAAATGGAAAACGATTACAAAAAAGTAAATGAGGAAGAGTTAATTCATTTGCAATATAACTAAAAATTAAATAATTATTTTAAATTAAATTTATTTTTAATTTTTTACATTTTTTTCTGTTCAATTTGTCTTCCATCTAAATAAATTTTAATTAATGGTAAGCTTTGTAACACCCAATAAATTATGCAAATAATTAAAAGTAAAATTTTTATAAATTTTATTAAAAAAGAAAATAAATAATTATTTGATGTTGATGACATTTTAAAAAATAAGTAAATAATAATAATATTTTTTAATTTAAAAAATAAATAAAAATGTCCTCAAATGTTGAATAAATAACTCTTTTCTTTTCTCCTTTTTTCCTTTTTTTTTGTAAGTTGTTAATTTTTAAATATTTTATTTTTCTACTATTTTTATTGCCTTCAACAATGGACAATAAAAATATTTTTATTTTCTTAAGACCGTTGTTGTCCAGGTAACTTACTTTTCCTTTGACCACATTCTAAAGAAACCCCAAAAATTTAGTGCCAGCTTTGTGCAAAGATTGAAGTAAAAAAATAAAAATAATTATTTTTATGTGTGTTAGTATGTGATAGATTGAAATAAACTTTTACTTCTTTTTTAATATTTTTAGCTTTATTTTAATTAAAAAAAAATTTTTTGCACTTCACACAACCAAAATGCCCTTATATTTTTACAAAATGACCATAAAAATATTTTTTATTTTTTTTAATTATATATTTGCGCGGGAAATATGCCAATTAATTATTTATTAATTTTACAACCTTTGGACAAAATAAGAAAAAAAGTTTTTAGAAAGGAGTGAATATGTAATATTAATTTGACCATTTAATTATTATTAAAAAATAAAAAAGTTAAAAATAAGAAAAAAAATTAAAAAAGAGAAAAAATTTAATTTTGTATTAAAAAATATTTTAAATTAATATAATCTTTTATTAAATATTCTTATAATTTTTAAAAAATAGTATAAAAATATTTTTTTTAATTATAAGTAAAATACCTAAAAAATAAAAAAAAAACTTTTAAAATTTATTTAAAATAAAGCGAAAATTATAATTAAAAAAATAATAAAATAAATTAAAGGGTTATTATTAATTAATAATAACAAAAATTTGTTTTTCTAATTTAAATTCTTTTTTTTATCAATAAATCTTTTTTTATTTGCAATAATAATTCCTTTAATAAAAATGCATGTATATATTGCCAATATTTTGTTAAAATAAGTAGATGATGGCCAATGAAAATATCACCAAAAATATTTAAAAAAGAAATAATTCTTTTTAGAAATGTAAAAATTAAAACAAATTTTTTTTAATTTTGGTAAAAAATTCATGGAAAATTAAAAAAAATGCGTCAGATATGTGGCGTTTATTTTGAAAATATATTTTAATTAAAAAAAAAGAGAAAACGCCGATAAAAATTATGAAAGAATGAGAAATAAAATTTCCAATCAAGTCAATCAGTGACAAAAAATGCAGCGAAGAAGATTCACAAAAGCACTAATTATAATCAAAATAACAAAAAGTGCAATAAGAAAAACGGCCCAATCCTTAAAAATAAATTTTATTTTAATTTAAAAAAATAATAGGAAATATTCTTGATCTTATATAATAATTTTAAATTAAAGACTAGTAAAATAAAGTAAAAATAGATAAAAATATAATAAATTCAAAAAATATATCATTTTTATTAAATTATTATTTAATTTAAAATAAATAAAAAAGTAAACCTGAATTCGGAAACAACAATTTGTATTAAGCTCTCCACAGCAACGAAAGTAGAAAAGCCAATTAGACTCTGGACAACGTTCACCTACAACAGGCAATGGACAAGCATATGAACCACGACTAAATTAAAATTAAAATATAAAATTTAAAAAAAAGAGAATATACTTAATATAAAAAAGATCCATGTCTTTAATATCATTCCAAATGTCTCGTTGTTCAGCCGAGGTCGTAGAACTTGAAGAGTAAAAAATAAACAAAATTGTCAAAAAAAATGCTGGGAATTTATAAGAAAGCAACATTGCACAAAATTGAAATATAAAATTGTTTTAAATTATGCAAAAATCTTTAAAAAATAAAATAAAATTATTTGATCACAAAATGTAAAGAAAATGGCTGATATATAGCTATGTTAAAAAAAAAGAGAAAGAACCGGTTAGAGAAAATGAAAGAAAAATGACTTAACGCTTTTTTGCGAATAAATATTGATAAAGTTTATTAAATATTTTTTGTTTATTCAAGGTTACTTTAAAAGATTTATATGAACGCAATTTATGCTAAAGAATTTTTGAAAAAAATATATGATTTGCTCAAAAACAGCACGCTAAGGTGTGCACAAAATCGTTCTTGATGTGCACAAAAATTATTTTACAACGCGTAAAAACGCAAAAAATAAAAAAGACAATTAGCTAGAGAAAACTCCCTTGTGCGCTAAACAAAAGTTACCCTATCTTTTATTTCATTGCGTTGACTTTTTCTCTGCAGTCTTCCTATAATACTCTATCATTTTCTCCTTCTCTTACTTTTTTTCATTTTGGAAAATGGTTGAAAGACCAACGGGACGGAATGGTCAGGCATAAAAACTGAAAAGGTTTTGAAGCCTAAACCTTTAGGATTTCAAATTTTAGAGTCTCAACTTCAAAAGGTTTTCTAACTTTATTTATCACTAAAATTCCTTTTTATTTTATCTTAACCAAATATTTAGATGTATAAACACTTATGCATTAAAGGTTTATGATCTAAACATCAAAAAATTAGAATTAGAAATAATTATAATTTAAATTTTTATACTCTAATTCATTTTACACTTTAAATCAAATCTTGTGAATCCTAAACCCTTGGGTTTGCGACAAAATGTCATGGCCAAAATGGTCATAAGACTAATTTTAACACTGTTTTGCCTTGTTTATTATTGTTGGAAATAAAGCTCGTAATATTTTTTCCGTTTTTAATTGTTTTTAATTTAAAATAAAAATGAGTGATTATGATATGGATGATGAGGACTATGGCTTGGTAATTAAAATGTTTAACAATTTTTTGAAAGATTTAAAAAAATTATAGCAATATTCTGACGATTCTGGAAGTGAACCAGATGTTGCTTTGGAGAATCAATATTATGCAGCAAAGGCTTTAAAATCAGAAGAAAATCAATCAGCAGCTTTGGATTCTTTTAAGCGTGTTCTTGAATTAGAAACTGAAAAGGGTGATTGGGGATTTAAAGCTTTAAAGCAAATGATGAAACTTACATTTTCTATAGTATAATTATTTTTTTTTATTAATTTCCTGAATTTAAAAAAAATCTTTAGTCATGATATTTTTTAGTAAATAATGGATAGCCAATGGTTTATCACAAATTTGTTCATTTAACTTTATCAGGGACCTCAACTAATATTCTAAGAATTGGGAATATTACTCTATTTTCTTTTAATTTATCCTTTTTAGGGAAGATTTGAGCAAATGTTATCACACTATAAACAATTGCTTACTTATATTCGTTCTGCAGTAACTAAAAATTATGCTGAAAAGTCTATTAATTCAATTCTTGATCATATATCTGGTTCTAATAATACAGAATTACTTCAACAATTTTATCAAATAACTCTTGATGCTCTTAAGGTTTTTATAAATTTATTAAAATTTTATTTTAAAAATTTTAGGAAGCTAGAAATGAGAGGCTTTGGTTTAAAACTAACACAAAACTTGGCAAACTTTATTTTGATATGAAAGAGTTTGATAAGCTTAAACAAGTACTTAAACAGTTGAGAAATTCTTGTCAGGTTTAAAATAAAATAATTTTAAATTAAAAAATAAAGAAAAATTTAGACTGAAACTGGTGAAGATGATCAAAAGAAAGGAACTCAACTTTTGGAAATTTATGCATTAGAAATTCAAATGTATACAGAACAAAAAAATAATAAAGCTTTACAGCAACTTTATGACCAATCTATCCATGTAAAGAGTGCAATTCCTCATCCTCTTATTATGGGCACAATACGCGGTTGTGAAATTAATTTTATTTAGATAATAAAAATAAATTTTTAGAGTGTGGTGGAAAAATGCATTTAAGAAATGGTTGGTAATTTTTTCTGCAATTTTAAAATTAATATAAAAAAATTAAGCTGAATTTGACAGGGCTCATACTGATTTTTTTGAAGCTTTTAAAAATTATGATGAAAGTGGATCTTCTCGGCGAATACTTTGTTTGAAATATTTGGTATTGGCGAATATGGTATTTAATTTTTAAATATTTTTTTAACAAAAAAAACATTTTTAGC
This sequence comes from Meloidogyne chitwoodi, assembly GCA_015183035.1. NCBI lineage: Eukaryota > Metazoa > Nematoda > Chromadorea > Rhabditida > Meloidogynidae > Meloidogyne > Meloidogyne chitwoodi. The sequence continues at coordinate 1,527,708 of JACZZP010000013.1, forward strand.
TTATGAAGTCAGATATTAATCCGTTTGACAGTCAAGAAACAAAAGCATTTAAAGATGAGCCAGAAATTCTGGCAATGACACAAATGGTTGCTGCTTACCAGCAAAATGATATTCAACGATTTGAACAGATTTTGGAAGCTAATAGAGCATCTGTAATGAATGATCCATTTATTCGTGAACATATTGAAGAACTTTTAGCTAATATTCGAACTGAAGTAAATAAATTTAAAAAATTAATAAAATCTTCTTTTTTTTCAGGTTCTTTTACGACTTATAAAACCTTATGTTTGTATTCGTCTTTCATATTTAGCTGAAGAATTGCATATTGACCAAAAAGAAATTGTTCGGCTTTTAGTTGAAATAATACATGACAGGCGAAGAGATTTGAAAATTGATCAAGTTAATCAAACAGTTGTTAAAATTGGACATGATAAAGAATTATTAAATACTGGACGGGCACAAGCAATGAATAAAGTTTGTGAACAATTGGAGAATTTAACTAAAATAATTGTTGAAAAATGTATTTAATTAAATTTGTTTTTTGATTTATTAATGATGTATCTATTTATTTATTAAAGTTAATATTAAAAAAATACATTATTTTAATACATACCTATATTATGTTTAAATGTTTTTCTCTTGATTGTTTTCTTATTTTATTTAAAATTATATTAATATGATTTTTCTAATAAATTATATACCTAATTATGTAAATATTATATTTTGAATTTATTTCTTTGTTTATTTTTTAGAGAAATTAAAAATATGTAAAATGCCAATCTTAAAAGTTGAACAACAACATAATTTATTGGACTTATATTCTGAAGAAATTTGTGCACGTATTTCACAAAATTTAAGTGTTGAAGGACTTGGACCACTTAAAGAATTTTTACATGAAGAGAATTTAACTTTACTTCTATCCTCTAGCAACTCAATTTTAGGTTTTTAATTTATAATAAGAATTAAAGATAATTAAAAAAAATAAAATTTAAGGCCAGGGTGGGTTAAAAGATGAAAATAATGAAAAAAGCAGTGTGCAAAGTTCTGAGGATAGTGATCAGGTTGAAATATTTTTTTCTAATTGCTTAAAACTTGCTTAAGAGAGGGATTCCATACTCACTTTTTTTAATAAAAATTTTTTGGAATTGGAAAAATTAAAAAAAAAATTCTCAAATTATGTATATGCCTTTTATTATTATTTTTGAATAAAAATTTTAGGAAGAAGAGGAAAAGGAAAAAATTGCTAGAGCAAAACGTTTAGTAATTGCTACAAATATTTGGAAAGAAATAACTTCTTCAGCTTTACGTTCCAGACTTTACCAAGGAGTTCTTGAATTTATTCGACAAAGTTTTTTTAATAATAATATTTAAATATTTTTTTTTTATTTTTAGTTGATGAAGAATTACATAAATCTATTTGTGTTGAGGCATATACAACAGAATTTATTGCTGGATTTTCTAAATTACTTAATCATTCACCTGCACTTGTTGGATTTATTAATGGAGGTTTTTTATTTTTTTTTAATTATTGAAAAAATCTTTTTAAAAAAAGATGGACAAATTATTGATGAAACAGAAAAAAAGAAACGTTGGCACCAATTCTCAGAAAATTTAAAGGCAAATGTAGATGGATTTGGTGTTCTTGTAGATCCACTATGGAAACGTATTCAATCTGACACTGTCGATACAAAAAGGTATTTTGTATTTTTTTCACTTTTACCAACAAAAATTTATTTTTTTAGAGCATCAAAAATTCTTTTACGTTCAATTCCTGTTTTAAACATTAATGGTTATGAATATATTCTTTTTGCTGTAACAAAATGTGACTTTTCAAATGCCAAATTTGTAGAAGGAATTTACCCCGATTTTTTTTCTGAATATGGTAAACATATTTTTTTAATTAATTAAATTATTTTTGAAGAATATATCAAAACATCTGCTTCTAATCATCATAATTATTTTTATGTAGTTAGACAAAATGATAATATATCTGCAATTATTGAAATGGCTATGAAAAATGATGTTCCTCCTCCTGGTGCTAATATTTTTAATGCACGTCTTGGAAATATTCCACAAATACATGTTAGAGCTTGTAATATTGATACTTGTCAAGGTATTCTTTTTTCTTTTATAAAGATTTTTTTATTAATATAAATTTGGAATAATTGTAAAAATATTTTATAATTTTATTTTAAGAATTTCCATTAAATCTTCGCCCTTATCAAAAAGAATTGGTGAATGAAGCAGTGGCAGGTAAAAATGTTATAATTTGTGCACCTACTGGTTCCGGAAAAACAATTGTTGGAGCATATATAATTCGAGAACATTTATTTAATGCCTTACAGAAGAATCAAAAAGCAAAAGTTTTTTTATTTATTTGTTAAAAAAATATTTTAAAAAATTTAAAGGCTTGTTTTGTGGTTCCAACAGCTTCTCTTGTCACTCAACAAAAACGGCTTTTTTCCAAATATATTGGACATTTTGCAAAAGTTTTTATAAAAATATTTTTAAATTTTAAAATAATATTTTTTAAGGTTAGAGGTCTTTCAGGGTTAGGAAAAACTATGGCATTAAATAATCCAATTAAAATTATTATTGAATATGCTGATATTATTGTTATAACACCACAACTTTTAATGTAATTTTAATTTAAAATATATTTTTTTATTTAAAAGATATTAATAATTTAATAAAAATAAATTTAAATATTAAATAAAACTTGAAAATTTTTTTAGTAATGAATTGGAACGTATTTGTACAGAAATTGACCAATCTTCTTTTATTCCTTTTACTTTGGATATTTTTACTCTTATAATTTTTGATGAAACTCATCATTCAAAAGATGATCATCCTTATAATGTTTTAATGAAAAATTATCATGAGATGAAATTAACTGGGGCATATAAAGATAAATTACCTCAGGTTTTTTTTATTTAAATTTTATAAAAAAAATTTATTTATTAAAAATAAAAGATTATTGGAATGACAGCTTCATTAGGTATTGGGGGTTCTGTTTCAAAAAATTTGGATGAAGCTGTTCGTTATACATTAGAAATTTGTGCAAATATGAATGCTCAATGGATTTCTTGTATTCGTAAATATAAGGATAGTTTACGTTCATTTATGCCTATTGTTTCTGAAGAAGTTAATTTTGTACAACAATTAAATGATTGTGGATTTTTATGGGCTTTGACTACACAAATTGATAAAATTAAAACATTTATGAATGAAATTCCTGAAGGTTTTTTTAAATTATTTAAAAACTAGGAAAGAGAATTTCTCTCTCTCTCTCTTTAAATTTAAATAAATGTCAAAAAGCTTTAAACTTTAAAATGGATCAGATTTCTCTTTATTTTTATTTTTCTTTCTAACCATTTTTTAACTTATTATAAAGAATATTATTAAATTAAAATATATTAATTAAAAATACATAATTTATTTTTCTAGTAAAACAAAAAGAAGTTTCTATAGCTCTAAATGACCAAAATTCACGAGATCCACTTGTACAAGGATTTGAAGCTTGGCTTGGTGCATTAAAACAAAAGTTTGTAAAATTATTAATTTATATTTACATATATTTTTTTTAGTTTTATAAAAACTACTTCAACACTTTCTGACGAATCTCGTTCTCGTTTAATGTTTTGTGTTGAACAATTATTAATTTTTTATAATGCAATTATTTGGTTAAAATTGTTTGGTCCAAAAGTTGCTTTTAATTATATTAAAAAAGCAGAAATTGATAAATTATTATCAAAATTTGCAACAGAATCCCAAATGAATAAAGAAATAAATCAATGGATGTTAAACTTACAAAATATTGTTAATGAAAAAGGAATAGATAAACAAAATAGTGCTCTTTTAGATCGACTAATTTTGTAAAAATTTAAATATTTTTTTAGATTATTTATCTTAAAATTATATTATAATTTTAAGGATTTTAAATGAACAATTTCAAACTGATAGTAACAGTCGTGTACTTGTATTTTGTCAACAAAGGGATCATTGTGAAAAACTTTCAACACTTTTAAATGAACAAACAAAATATAGAACAGATTTCTTTACAGGTTAAATTAAAAAAATATTTTTCTAATTTTTAAAATTTTTTCAGGACAAGCAAGTCGAGAAGAAGGGGGGCAAAATGCTAGAATACAAAAGGCCAAATTAGACGATTTTTCACGAGGTGAAATAAAAATTCTTTGTGCAACAACGGTAGCTGAAGAAGGAATTGACATTTCTGCTTGTAATTTAATTGTTCAATATAATTATGTAACAAATGAAATTGCTCGAGTTCAAAGAAGGGTTTATTTATTTTTTAGATTTAAAATAAAATATACATTTTTTAGGGTCGTTGTAGAGCTAAAGGTGCACGTGCATTATTGCTTACCTGTGAAATAAATATAAAAGAAAAAGAAGAACAAAATGCTCTTCGTGAACGTTTAATGGATTCTGCATTAGAAGAATTATCTAAATGGTCACCAACATCTTTTAAATTAAGGGTTTGTATTTTTTTACTTATAATATTAATTTTAAAAAGTTTGAATATGAACTTGGTAATTTTAGTGAGACCAAAAATAATTTTATTTTTTTAAGGTCGAAGATCTTGTTCAAGAATTAAATAAAAAAAGAAAAGAAAGTGAAGCATTAGAAATTGAAAAAAGAATGGAGAGACGTAAACAAGACAATTTATTTAAAATTGTTTGCAGGTATAAAAATTGTTTTATACTACTTTTATTTTTTGTAGTTCATGTAGTAAATTCCTTGGAATGTCAACAAAAATAGTTTTGGTAGGATCAATGTATGTTATTGTTGATAAAGAATTTTGGAGACGAACGAAGGGTTGTTCTTCTGAATTACCCCCAGAAAAAGCACAAGGACGTGAATGTAAAGGAAGTATGCCTCATATTGGTGAAGTTAGTATTATTTAAAATAAATATTTTTAAAAGAATTATAAAATTTTAATTATATTTTAGTTAAAATTAATTTTTTTGACATTAGATTAAATTTACCTAATCAATTTCCAGTCATTTCGTCAAAATAAAATAATTATATTTTTAGCCTATAGAAAAAGAATATTTCCTTTTTCTTTTATTTTATTGTTAGTTTTTTTTAAATTATTACTTTTCAGCATCGATGTTCTTGTAATCAAAAATTGGGTAGAATAATTCAATATAAAGGAGGAATTCTTCTTCCAAATTTGAATGTTGATAGTTTGTTTTTTTAATTTTTTTTATATTCAAATTTTATTTTTTCTATTTAAGGAATAGTATTTATTCGTTGTACTTCTGATGGTATTGAAACAAAAGATGAGAGAGTGAAAGAAAGGAAATGGGGAAAAGTTTCACAAAATTTGTTTCTAATTGATAAAGGTTTAGAATTTATGGTTTTAATGGGGGGTAAGACATTCTTTACTCTTATTGAATAAGTAAGGAGTGAGTAGATTTCTTGATTTTTATAAAAAATAGATTCAAGTAAAGGTTATTTTCTTTTAGCAACAACTTTACAATTAGTAGAAATGAAAGATGCTCCAGACAAACCTGAGTCTCTGTTAAGAACAGATCTATTATAATTATGATTGTATGATTAACTTTAAATATTCTAATATCTAATTTAATTTATAATTGTTTGATTTTGGTAAAATAAAGGTTCGTACCTAGAAATTCTGCTCTGGAAGACGAGAAATCAAAAAATTTATATTTTGTCGGTATTTTAATTTTTAAAGTTATTATAGAGATAATTCCAGGTAGATTAGAATTAACAGTTTACGAAAACTCAATTTATAAGCTAGTATCAAGAACCCCTTATTAAACAAAGATTGAGTCAAAAAATATTTTATAATGATATGATATTACAGAAAATAATACACGTACTTATACTATATTTGAGTGTCATAAAATAGGTTTTATACGGATGCAATATATTAAGGGGAGCTTTGAAGAAAAGTGGTGTCATGTTCTCGACCTTCTACATCCATGTTCTCGTTTGTGTCAATATCAAGACGTGCTGTTAACTCCTAAAAAACATAAATTTTATTTAATAATAGTCCAATTGGTTACCTTAATCTCTGATGCTAGTCGAGTGTTATCAGCTCCCTTTTGGATTGTCAAATCAATCAAATTTCGAAGGATATAAAGCATTTCTTGAGGTATAGCAAAATGACGGGAAAATTGAAACATTAAGGAATCTAAATCTTTTACGCTTTCATTGGCATCAGGAAATGCAAGAGTGGATGCACGCCGTGATGTCGGTTCAATGCAAATCTAAAAACATAAATAAGAAATTTTTTTTAGAAATTATTAAAAAAAAACTTGTTCATCTTCCAACTCCACAATTGACTTTTGTCCACGCATAATTTCTTCTTGAACATACTCAAGTTTTTGCTGAGTACTTTGCTGTTCTTCCAAAATTAAAAGACGAACGGAAAGATCTGTTGTGTTTGAATAATTGTCCTGAAGACGTGATAATTCATTACGGAGAATGGTACGCTCACGATACATACGCTCTAATGCATGCTCTTCTCGTACTACTGCATTCCGTTTAACTGTGAAACCGTTAATCTGTTAAAAGAATAAAAATTATTTGCTACTATAGTTAAATTTTTTACCGCCCGCTCTATTGCATTCCATTGACGTTTGGTACGAATTGGTGTATTTTTTGATTTTGGGGTTTTAGTAGAATAATTTATAGGTGTATAGCTAAGAGGTTGAGCAGTACAAGAAAGATCATCATTCTATTTAAAAAGTTATAAAATAGAATAAATTAAATAATTTACTTCAACAATATATGTTGCATCCATACTTGATGGAATATGACCTTGTTGAGGTGTTTGACTATCCGCCTTGACTCCACGTTTGGTCTCATAAATAGTCTGGCGACGGATTTGAAGAGCCTAAAAATAAGCAAAAAATATTAAATCTCTTTATTTCCTACCTTTTTAGAATCTTTTAATCGTTGGACTTCCTCTGCCTTTCGCCTCAAATTTTCCGTTTTAAGAGCAGACTCACGCTCTAGTTTTTGTATCTTATTTTGCTGTTTTCTTTGTGTTTTTTCATAGGTGGCAACTTTTTGCGCATTTTCAGATTGAATTTCACGAATTCTACGATTCTCTTCCTTCAGCCTTTTCATTAATTCTACTTTTTGTCGTTTCATATTTTCAACGTCATTTTTCATTCTAACAACCTCCATTTGATGCCTATTTTGTTGTGCTTGCATCTTTTTATTTTCACGTTCTGCTAACTCTATCCGTTTATGTTCCAGACGCATATCAGATAAACGCTTTTCATAATGTTCACGAACTTTACTGATTTCTTCCTTTTGTTGTTCGGTTTGTTTCTTAGCCGTCATTTGTCCCAAAACATTGTCACGCTCTGCTTCTGTTGATTGGATTTTCTTACAAAGCTCTTCCATTTTGTGTTCGAAATCGCGTCGTAATTGATCCAAACGGAGCTGACTCTTTTCTAACTCTTCCACAAGGCGTTCCTTAATGCTAATATCCTCGTGAAGTTTAGCCAAATCAGAGTGGAGTCGTTCACGACATTCTGCAAAAATGCGAATTTAAAATAATTATGACAATGAGATTTCTCATTTATGAAAGGAAAACATATATACTACCTAAACTCTGCTTTTCAACAGGGTCATCTTCCACCTCATCTTCATCGCTGTTATCCTCTTCATAAATATTATCAAGGAATCTAACATCTCGGTTCAGTTCTCTATCACTTTTAGCTTCCGCCTCATTTAGTGCCTTCTTATCCGTTTCAATTTCTTCTCTAGCTTGACTAATCAAAGTTTCTGTAAAAGAAGCTGATTGTGGCTGATTGACATAAGGAGAGCCGTATAAGCTTCCATTAGCTTGATCCCGAAAACGTTGATTTTGTTTGCGGAGTGTTTCATTGGCCACTTCATATTCAATTATATTTGATCTGAGGTATGATTTTAAAACAGAAAAAAAGAAAAATACTTTAGAGTCTCAATCTCTTCCAAATATCCTTGAATTAATAAAGACAATTGACTATCCTCGTTTGAAGTTGTCCCATCATTTTCCTTATTCTCCAATAAACCTTTAAATTTACTTAATTCACGTTCTTTTGTCATTTCCACAATTCTGACATTTAGAATATTATTTTTCTCATCTAATTCTTTCAAAAGGGTTTTCAAACGAGTATTCTCATTCTAAAATTTAAAATTAAGTTTTTAAAGATTGAAGGCCACGAACCTTTAGATTTTCTGTATATTGATCATTAAACAATTCCTCCCCATCTTCGTTTATTAAACGTTTTCCTTGTTGGTATTCCAATAATTGAGATTCAAGTATAGCAATACGAGTACGGAGACCAGTTATTAATTTGGAAGACTTGTCTTGGTTTGCAACAACCTAATATAAGTAACAATAAGAAAGTCAAAAAAAAAACAAACAAACCTTGTTTTTAATATTTTTGGCCCGATTAGCATAATTTAATGTATTAAGTGTTTCAATAAAATCAACGTCACAGGGACTAGCACATGCAATCATTAAAGTTCGACTATTTCCTCCAAGAGAGTCTTGCAACAATCGAGTGAGCTTTGAATCTCGATAGGGGACATGACCGACTTTTCCATTACCCAATGCAGAGATTACGTTGCCAAGAGAAAGCTATAATATTAAATTTAATTTAAAATTAAATATTTTGATATTTTACAAGTCCAGAGTTAATGCTAATCCCTTCTTTCGCACGATCACCAGTTGCACCAGTTCTTTTCAATCTTTCAGAGCCGGCCAGATCAACAAAATGAAATTTAGCATGTAATACCTCCAATTCGGTTTTTTGCTTTGGAGATTCATCCTAAACTTAAGAAAAAAATTTTTTTGTAAACAATGAGATAACCCTGATTTTTAATAAATTGCTTATGTTAAATTTTAAATCCCAGAATGCTAAATTGTTTAAAATTAATTTTTTTAAGATTTTTAATTTTTGCCTCATTGTCTTCCACCGGTACTACTCTTGTTTGTTTCAATCTAATAGTAAATATTGCATGTGATCGACTCGACTGCTGATTCATATTTGTTGCAGCAGTTGTTCTATTCAAAGCTCCAGCTTTTAATGCTGACATTATATCAGTTGCGCTTTTAACAGTTAGCCAAGTAGCTCCTCTAAGACTTATTTCATTTCGAATGGGGTCTTCTTTTATTCGAATGACTGTGTTACGCGTTCGATCTTTTAAAAGCAAATCGACGATTTCCTCATTATAAAGCTAAAAAATTAAAACTTTTAATTAAAAAATACAAAACCTCAATAAATTGGACATTTAATTCAAAAGTTGGTTCTACAACTCCAGCTGATTTAGCTGCAAGTCTTCTTTCATCAATTCCATCAAAAAGATGTTTTGCTGCACGTGGTATGATTCCAACGGTCACGTTAGTGTCCGAATGGAATTGATTAACATCAAAACATGTTCCCATTGTGTATGTTTTTCCACTTCCAGTCTAAACTTAATTTATTTGTTTCAAAATTACACATTTGTTTTTATAAATTTTTCTAAAATTATAATTTGTTTCCCAATTTAACCTCATGAAAATTTCACAATTTTTTAAATCGAGCTAAACCTGTCCGTAGGCCAACACTGTTGCATTATAACCGTCAAATGCACCAACAAGAAGGTTATGTATGCATTGATTGTAGACAATCTCCTGAGTGGATTGGTCAGAAAAAACAAAGTCTAAAAGAAAAATTGATTAAATTTTTGAAATAAAACTTCTAAATGATTTTTTTTAATGTTTAAGAATATTAAAAAAAAACTTAACATAAAATTAATTACCATAAGTGAACGATTTATTACGTCCAATTGTAATCTGTGGTTCATCCTGAGATATAAAAAGGCAAATCTTTTCTTCAGCCGCCTTTTCACGTGTATTTTGTGGACGAATTCTAAATTTTATTTAAATAAAATTTAAATTTCTATTTTATACCTTACTGCAACAGAAACAGTATTTTTAAGATCACGGCAACGTTGTCGCTGTTCATCCTCCATAAGTGTCATAAATTTTTCAACAAATATTTTTTTTGTCTGATCTTGGTAAAATAAAAAAATATTAAAAACATTGGAACTTAAATAGTAAATGGTTTTAAAAGTTAAAAATTTGGTACTTACGTATTATTCCCAAAAATAATTTACTAGCAGCCGCGGTAATCACTTAAAAGAGCTTGGTCCCCTCTATGGTTTTTCGAATTTCAGAGGTCTGTAGCTCGGCTCAAATTAGTTGGTTCGACTTCGTTGAAGGCTAGTTCGATTCAGCTCGCCGAACTCTCTAGAATGACACCTCTCTTAAATAAATTTATCCGCAAAAACTTATCCAGAAAAAGTTATGGGGATAATACGTAAGTACCAAAAATTTATTTATACGTGCTGAAAATTAGATTGCTAGTTTGTCTGATAATTTATGTTATAACATAACATATTTTATGATAAACCAAATTGTTAATAAAAAGACAATTATCAAAACTTAAAAATTTTGACAAATATTTAGAATAAAACGAGAGAAATATTTACAGAAAAGTTAGTTAAAGGCACAAAAATCAAAAATGGTCATAATTAAAATCAATTTTGCATTTTAACAGAACAGAAATTCCTAAGAACAAAATAACACAAAACAATCTAAAAATTAAAAAATGATTCGTCATTCGATAAAAATGAGATTTGTTTAAATAGAAAATTTTTGCAAAAAAATCAAAACGTCAAAAAATTAAAAAATGTAAAATTTTTATTTCATCTAAAAGTCATTTTACCTAATAACAAAAGAAATAATAAAAGATAAATACGGGAATGGTCTGATTTGAATGCAATTATCAAACATTGTTTGATACAAATTATGATAATTTTGTAAATATTTAACATCTTATTTTTGTTTTCTATTAATAATGAAAAATTCAATTTTTTTAGTTAAAAATGCATTTTATTAATATTTTATCAGGGAGGTGGACAAAATCTTTATTTAATCTAAAATGTAGATCGCTCAGTTTGAGTACTCAATTAGGCGCTACTTTGACTGTTCGAGACGCTTTAAATCAAGCAATAGATGAAGAATTGCAGAGAGATGATAATGTATTTTTGTTAGGTGAAGAAGTTGCATTGTATGATGGGGCTTACAAAGTATTTTTTAAAAATTTATGTTTATTTTTTGATTAATTTTTAAGGTAAGTAAAGGCCTTTGGAAGAAATATGGTGATAAACGTATTGTTGACACTCCAATCACTGAAATGGGATTTGCTGGTTTGGCAGTTGGTGCTGCCTTTGCTGGTCTAAGGCCAATTTGCGAGTTTATGACTTTTAATTTTGCAATGCAAGCAATTGATCAATTGGTCAATAGTGCTGGAAAGACTTTTTATATGTCTGCAGGCCGGGTTAAATTTTTTATTAAATAAAAAAATTAAATAAAATTTTTGAAAAAAGTCTAATTTTTTGTAGAATTTGAAAAAATATCAAGAAAATTTAATAAAAATTAAATTTAGGTTCCCGTCCCTATCGTCTTTCGAGGACCAAATGGTGCTGCTGCCGGTGTTGCTGCTCAACGTATGATATTTATTTTGGGTAAAGGTCAAGATTAAAGGTCCCTAAATTTTTTTTTGACAAAGATGTAGTTTTTTGATTCTTTTAACTTATAATAGGTTTTCGCATACGCTGAGCTCGAATCTGATGTTAGTTTTCAAAAATATCGAATCCCGAACCCAGATTCGAATAAGTCGAATTGGGGGTAAATATTTTTATTTAAGTAAATGATAGCTCATTCGATTCGTCTTGTCGAGCTGAGTCGAATGATACTAAATAATAAGTTTGGATCTTTTTGAAGTAAGTTATGATCGATCAAATTCATGATTTTAATTACTGCTCATCCAAATATTCAATCATAACTTGCTTAAAAAATTGCTCAATATCTTAATTTTGGTATCATTCAACTCAGCTCGATAAGACGAATCGAATGAGGTATCATTTGCTATATAAAAGTATTTACCCTGAAGTCGAATTGTTCGAATCTGGGTTCGGGATTCGATATTTTTGAAAACTAACATCAGATTCGAGCTCAGCGTATGCGAAAACCTATTATAAGTTAAAAGAATCAAAAAACTACATCTTTGTCAAAAAAAATTTAGGGACCTTTAATCTTGACCTTTACCTTATTTTGTTATATATTTGTCAAGAACAAACTGATCAAAACTTTATTATAGGACTTATAGAAAATTTTTTAATTTTCTCCTCTTTAGAGAAGCGTTCTTCTAATTTTGAAATTTTATTTTGACTTTGTGTAATTTCTATAGTCTTTATTTAATAATAAATTAATTCATCTTTCAAAAAATTTCCTTAAAGCAAATTTTTAGATAGCCAAGACTATGCTGCATGGTATGCGCACTGTCCTGGTCTTAAGGTTATTTCGCCGTATAGTTCTGAAGATTATAAAGGTTTTTTAAGAAATTGATTATTTTAATTTTAAGTTTAAGGTTTGTTGAAGGCTGCGATTCGAGACGACAATCCAGGTATATACTTAATAAAATGGGAATTTTGTTTTTAATTTTTGTCTAACAATAAGAATAATAAAAAATATTTTTTAAAGTTATTTTTCTGGAAAATGAGCTGCTCTATGGAACATCTTTTTCAGTCAAGGAAGAGGTACTTAGCCCAGATTTTGTTTTACCTATTGGAAAAGCTAAAATTGAAATAGAGGGAGATCATTGTACTCTTGTATCACATTCTAAAGGAGTTCAGAATTGTTTAGAAGCATCAGAAAAACTCAAATCTTTGGGTGTTAATGTTGAGGTGATTCAGCTAAAAAATTTCAAATATCTTAAGATTTAAATATTTTATATATTTAATATCAATTTTTGTGTATATTTTGAAATTCTGACGAAAAAAATGTTTAAAAAAATATTTTAAGGTAATCAATTTACGCACACTCCGGCCATTTGACTTTGATACAATACGCGAATCTGTTAAAAAAACAAATCATTTGGTGACTTTTGAAACAGCATGGCCTTTCTGTGGCATTGGAGCAGAGATTTCTGCACAAATTTCTGAATCTGACGCTTTTGATTATTTGGATGCTCCTGTATTAAGAGTTACAGGTTTTTTCCTTTTAAATTTTAAATTGTTAAAATCTTTTAAAAAAAGGTGTGGATGTTCCAATGCCCTATGCAGTTTCCTTAGAAGAGGCTGCACTTCCCTCAACTGATGATTTGGTTAGAATGGTGAAGAAAAGTTTGAATATAGTTTAATACATTTTATGTTTTCGAAGGTTATTGTTTTTTGTTATTAATTAAGGCACTTACTCTGAAGAAAAATTTTAGAAGAGTAATAGAGATAAATTTAATTTTTTATGATGGAAAATTTTTGATTATTTACCTGAATACGTGCCTAATTTTTTATGTCAAAATGACCTTAAATAGTTGCAAAAAATTAACTGAATAAATTAACCCGGTTATTCACAAATAGGGTAGGGTTAGACTTTCATTATTTTTCTGACTAAATATGTTCTCCTTCAATTTTCATGGAAAAAAGTTATATCGGACCATAGGAAAACTCCCAAGATTAAAAATAGTATTGGGTGTCCTTAGATAAGGGGATTATCATAATCACAAAAAATCTTTAAAGATATATTTTTATATAATTACTTAATTTGTTTTTCCCTCAATTTCTTATTATTTAGTAAATATTTTAGATTGGAATTCTTTCATTTTTTATAGAAAATTGACTCCAATTTAAATTCCTTTAATAATAATATTGTTTTATATTTAAAAGAGATAGAGAAACAAATAAGAGAAAATGCCAATAATAGAGTAGCAACGTTAAAAATATGCAAAGAAGTGCACAATAAAAATTATAAAAAATAGGTATAACATGTATATTCAAAAGAAATTTTAATATCAAATAAAAATAAAATAATAGCACAATTTTAATGAATTATTATATAATGAATGCAATGAAAATCCATAACCAAATTCTGTACAAAAAAAAAGATCATTTTAAGTAGAATATATAATTGATATGTTTATATAAGTCAAAGGGTTCAATAAATGGAAAAAAACAAACTTTTCTTTAAGGAAAAGATAATTTATCATCCAATTGTATTTTTTATCATCTCAGCCTAAGATGGGATGTTTATTAACATATAAAGGCTGTCTAGAGATTGAACCCTAAAAAATAAATAAATAATTCCCTTTACATTTTCGATGAGCATTTTTTAAATAAAAATCCTTTAAAATATTAAATACCCTCTCTTATTGTTCAGTAGACGTTGATTTTTTGTTGGCATTTGAATTTTCTTAAAATTTTTTAAAAATAAAATTTATTAAAATTAAATTAGTAATTTACCATTATTTTCATCATTTTTACAATTTTCTTTAAAAAGTAAAGGATAATTATCCATTTCTAAACTAGAAGGCCTTAATTCATAAATTAATTCTTCTTTACTACTACTAAAAATATCTTCTTCTTCATCTTTTTCATTTAATTCTAATTTTGAAAGTAAAATTTGATCAACAGAAATGTTCCTTTTTCTCCTTTCTTTTTGTTGTTTATGTTGTGATGATTTTCCTGTTTCTGCATCATTTTCAGTTATAACTGAACAGCTTGAAATTGATGGAATTATTGGAGAGCTTTGACTACTCTCTTTTGTTCGTTTTTTGCGAATTCTATCAAGTAAAGAACGAAAAATATTTCCAGGAAGAATTTGATGTTCAGCAATTAAATTATTTACCTAAAAATTAATTTTAAAAAAATGTATACAATTTTATTAAGAAAAAAATACCGCAGTTTGAACTTGATTTTTAACTTCTTCAGGTGTATTACTTAAAGAAAATCGTAAAGGTTTTCCTAAATGTGTAACCATTTTGACAGGAAAACCTCCATAAATTGGACAGAGTGGAAGACGTGTTTTTTCATAAAGAGACCTAAACAATCGACGACCCCAACGTGGAGTACGAAACGCATCACGACCTAAAAATTAAATATTTAATTTAAAATAATTTAAAAAGAAATAACAATTTTCTGTGAACATTGGAATGACAGGCTGAAAGAAAAAACATAAATATTAAAATTAAATTAAATAAAAAAGGGACAAAAAAGATTTTATATTTAATTTATCATAAATCAAAAAATCTCTATAATTGTTTTAAATATACATATAATAAATTAATTAATTAACCACATCAGCTCCAAGTACAACTTTGGCAAATCCTAATCTTTTTCCCCAAATTATTTCATAATTAATAGGATTAGAAAAAAGTGCTTCTCGAACTCCTCCTGGTGCAATAATTAATAAATGTCCTTCTTTAAGTGTAGCAATACAATCTTCAATTGTTCCTGGTGTCATTCCAAATACTTTACACATTTTACCCCAACCTTTTTGAGAAAATAAATTAATTAAATATTTAAATAAAAATTAAGAAAATTCCCCTTACATATTGTCATTCCAATTAAAATTAAAAAAAACCTGGTATTTTAAAAACAAATTTATCAGCCACACAATGAATTGTTCTTTTCTTATAAAGAATTCCTTTAGAGATAACATAATATAAATCAAGAGGAAGAGTACCATGATATGTTACTATAAGGGCTGGACCTTCTTCTGGCAAATTTTCTAATCCAGTAATTTCATAACCTAAAAGAACAAAAGTTTAAAAAAATAAAAACCATAAATACAAACCATGCCAAAAAAGACCAACTCCATCCCAAAAACTAGCAATGCTAGTTCTAGCACCATCCCAATAACTAGATGCATACTTTTTAATAAATTAATATTTAAAATTAATTTATAAAATAATTACTTACTGCTTCTCGTATTCTATTTCTGAGTCCATAACAATGAAGAAAAATAACACTGGCATAAATTAAAAATAAGAGGAATATTGGTAAAATAAAGGCAATGAAAATTGGCAAAAAAAGCCAAATAAGATACTAAAATTTTAATTAAAAATATTTTTTAAATTAATTACTTCAAGATAATCCAAATCCCAATATTTAAGTACACTATCTAACCATTGTGCAAAGGAATCTAAAAGAAAAAATATTTTTTTTATTTTAAAAATAAATTTTTAGATTTTAAATTTTGCTTTAAATTAGTCTAATCTTTAACCAAAAAATTTGTAATTTTTTAGAAAGTTAAAAATTAAAAATAATCTTTTGGTTTTTAAGTATTAAATTATATCCAAATTTAATTTTTAATGGACTGAAAAATTATTATTTTTATACTAAAAAATGTTCTTTTTTATAAAAATAATAATCCCCCACAAATATATCCATATAAAAATATTATCGATCATTAAAAGGGAAAAACCCTTCCATCCTTATTCCCTTCTTTTTTGTTTTCCCCTTAACTCACCCACCAATGTACAGTTGCAGCCATTCTGGCCAACTCATGCTGGTTTTTTGAAGAAATTCTCTTATGAATGTGGCAGCCACTGAAGTTGTTGAGGAAGACATTAGCGAAGACAGCCACTCTTTTTACTACTCCTCCCCTTTATTTTCCTTTCTTTTTCGTTTGATTTAAGGCCCTCCTTTTCTTCTTTTTATTTTTTTGTAAATTTTTGGCCCTCTTACTTCTACTCTTTTACTTTTCTTTATATCCTTTTTCTTCTTAAATTGATCTTAACAGAGTTTTGAGCACGTGTGTCTTTCTTTTTTTTATTATTATAATCGTTCACCTGTTTTAAAATTAAATATGATTATTTTAAAATATCTAAATTGATCGCTTTCCAAATTTAATAAAATTAAAATGTTTTAAAAATTCAATGTATTTTTTTAAATTTTTGGAAAGCAATAATTAAAAAATTTATAAAAAATATATTTTTTATCAATAATTGATATGAGACAAAATAAATTAATATTTACATACAAAAGTAGTGGTCATCATTTTATTACATTTATTAAATGAGCGCGCACAAAAATAAATAAAAATAAAATAAATAAGAAAAAACTTTCAAAAGTACCATAAAAATTAAAATTTAGTTTTTAATTGACGAATAAAATAAATAATTTAATCTTTTTTTTAATTTGTTTAAAATTGTTTATAGAAAACTAAACAAAATTAATAATTATTAAAAGAAAACAATATTTTATTTAAAAATAAAATATTTCATATTTTAAGCCTATAATCTTTTACTTTTTTAATTTATTAAATTGAGTAGACTTTTATAATAAATTTCTAATTTTAAATTAAAAATAGAGTATTAAAATAATGTCAAATAATTTTAAATTAAAACAAATAGAGAAAATTAATACCTCACTTTTGTTCAAAAAATGGCTAAAATTTAATTATTTTTATCTACAAAGTCTTGGCCTTTTTTGTTTTGATAATTCTGGTAATTTTTCAACTTCATTTAATCGCTCAAATATTAAATATCTATCTCCTTCTGATGTTTCTAATTCTAATTTTTCTATTAAAAATTTTGATAAATCACATTCACGTTGAGCAAGAACATTTAGAGAAGCATCACAATTTGCACCAAATAGTGGAATAAGAAACTTTAAAATAATTAATTTAATTTTTGAAAAATGGAAGGACAATCAACTAAAATGATATAATACTTGTCAGCGTCAATTTGATTATTTCAAAAATTATTTTTTAATGAAATATCATGAATTCACTGGCTAATAAAAATTAGATTTTTGTCGGGTTAAAGGTAGAGATCGGACAATCGTTTTTTGATTAAAATATCGAAAAAGACCGACCGACCTGATCTCTAGTTAAATGTCCTTCTCTCCATACAATAAAAAAATTAAATTATTTATACCTTTGATTCAGTTTTACCAACATAATTATTCTTTCGATCTGAAGAATTAGCCAATCCAATTCTAAATGGTTTACCCAACAAATTTACTGCATCATCGTGTTCCAATAAAATTGCCAAAAATAAATAAATATTAAAAAAAATTAAAAATATATAATACCACTGCCTCTTTATAATGTTCAATTCTTTGCATTCTCCATTGATTAATTTTGTTAATAAAATAAATACCAACAAAGCCAACTACAAAAACATTCAATGAAGTGATTGCCAACGTACTAATTTTTACTTGATTATGCCATGTTTTTATTAGACGAAATATTGACATCTTTATGCTTTTAAATTTAATTAGATTTTATAAGAAAAATAAAAATCGTAATTATAAACAATAAAATTTTAAAAAGCTCCCGAAAATCAATATTTATATAGTTAAAAACGTGAGTGAACACAAAAAAAATAATTTAAATTAATTTTTATTGTTATATAAATGCATTGAGTTTAATTTTATTCATCAATTTCAATACTTGAATTATGCGAAGAAGTAATTTCTTCAATTGATGATTGCCTAGAAGAAGAGACAGGAGTTTCGGGTGATTCAACTAATGCAATAGTTACGGCAGAAAGAAACGCCGGAATAGATTGATAACGAATCTAAATATAATTTAAATTATTTTTTTTAAATTTATTTTATAGATAAAACCTCTTAATTTTCTTATAAAAAACAAAAATCCCTAATTATATTAAAAATTTAAATTTTAACCAAATAATTCTCAAGTACATCCTTCCATTGTCGAGCACTTTCACTATCCAAAAGATCAACACCTGAAACGGTTGCTTGTGTTGTTGTTACACTACTACTGCATTCACCATCCAACGGAATTTGTTGTTTTTGAAAAAGAAAAGTACAATCTTTTGAAAGAACATTTTCTGCTTCACAAAAACCATCTTCTCCAAAACGAATATCATAACCACACAAAAGTTTAACAAATTCTCTATACTGAGTCAAAAATTCAGAATTGCTTTGTTCATTTTGTTCAACTAAAGTTTTGACGTTTGCCAACTGAAGACGAAGTTCTCTTACTGTAGAGTAATCTTCTTCGTCCTCATCTTCTACCAAAAATGTTAAATCAGAATTATTTGCAGGTTGATAATCATTATCATCTTCCTTTAAATTTAAAAAATTAAGAACAGATTCTAAACCTTTCTAAACAATTCATACTGACACTAATGTGAGAAAATCTTTTAATACTTCTTCATATAACGTTTCTAATATATGTATATAATGTATTTAATAACACAAATATATGATCAGTATAAATATTTTTCAAAAATAAGAAAATTGTTTATTAGAAAGAATAAAAAATTGTGAACTAAATAAATCCCCCATCAAAATAAACTTTGTTCAAAAATTAAATTAAAAAAATAACCAATTTGCGTCTCTTCAATGAATTTTGACCAATTTTAGCCGCAGCAATTGCTTCAGCTGCAACTTGTTTAACCAAATGATTATCATGAGCTTCATCCAATGGATTGCGTTGAACAAAACGACAAATTCGAGTTGTGTCAGAACCTCCTTCCTAAAATTTTTTTTAATATAATTTTTCAAGAGAAAAGTCATACATATTCCTCAAGTCTGCCTCTAAGTTGATCCATTTCTCTTTCATACTTTTGTTTAAAAATTTTGGCAATTCGTCGAGATTCAGCCAAACTTAAACATTCTCTTTGATCCTCTAAAGTCTTCAATCTTTTTGTTAATTGCTCATTTCTTAAATTTTAAATAATTTTAACAAAATAAGAAAACTTTAATTTGAGTTGTTCTTCTCCTCCAGAAAATGCTGATTTGAATTGTTCATGTTCATCAAGTAATTTTTGGTTTTGCCGAAGAAGAATAGAAATTTGTAATTTTAAGTCTTCTTTTTGTTCTTCCAATAATTCAACATGTTTTGCACGATTACTAGAAATTAAAAATTATTTCAATTTTACAAAAAGGTTAAAAACAGTCAAAATACACACTTATCAAATTATTTACGAATAGTTGGGAAATATTTCGGATTTTAAAAATTACCCAAAGATGATCAATTGTTCATGCATTTGCGCATTCTGAATTTCAAGTTGCTCAATTTGTCTTTCACAATCGAGAAGACGCATCTCATCCGCTGACATTCGTTCACCAGATGCTGGAAGTAATGGTTTGACAAATAAATTTTCATCATTTGAGGTAAATTCAGTCTGAGTAGAAGCACCTAAAATTAATTAAAAAATCACCATACTTTATTTAAAAATACAGTAAAATCTTGGTCGATATTCTGAAGCTGTTATTCCCTCAATATTTTCAATATTCCCTGGATAGTTGACAACAGATCCATTTGATAATGAAGCGACTGACTCTAAATAATTAAAATAAGTGCACTTTCGAATTATTGAAAGTTCAGGCTTCCGTCAAAAAAACTGAAATTAAAAAACTACAAACCATCAGAAATTATTTTAGGAGAAATTCCTCTATATGCAAAATAGATCTAAAAGAGAAAGTAAGTTATATGAAAAATAAACCCGATAACGATTTTTTTCTGTCCATCCACCCAATTCTTCCAAAATAACTTTTAATTCATTCAATTGTTTGTCAGCAAATTCCATCCAGGTTTTATATTTTGATAAAGCTATTCGATAATCAGTAAGAAGTAACTTTTCCTTTGACTAAAAATCTTTAAATAAAATTAAGTTTTAATTAAATTGCCAACCTTATCATCGCTATAATCAAAACTTTTTTCTTTTCCTTTTTCGATTTCAGACTTTAATGTATACAATTGAATGTTTAATTCTTCAATTTTTGCCTTAGAAGTATTCTCAGCAATCTTTAACCGTTCAATTTCATCATTACGAGAATTTAATTTTCTGCGAAGAGAATCAGATTCTTCTTTAGCTTCGATTAATCTTACATTCAGCAAATTGTCTGATTGCGAGCCTAAAAATAGTGTCTCAAATTCTATCATGTATAGACCAAATAAGATCTTAATTTTAGTATAAACGAACTAATACCTTCTGCAATTCGTTTAAGTTCACTAGGTGTTGCAGTGTATCGATATGAATGTTGACCTCCACCAATAAATCGTCCAAAATCTCGTTGAAATCGTCTTTCGACTTTTTGAGAAAAAACTCGTGAAATGTCCCGATCTTCAGAAGACATAAAAGAAGTGATCTAAAATTTTAACCTTAGTATAATTAATTTAAAAAATATACAAAGGTGATAAATATTCATCTATTAAATAATTAATTAAAGAGAAGCTACAACATTTATCCAAAGAAAATGAATAACGACTGGATATAAATTAGAAAAAAACCAAATTTGTTCACAAAAGGACTAAATCATAATTAAGAGATCAAAAATAATAATTAAACTACATTACCCGTTCTGATAAGTAAAAACGGATATTCTAATATTAGGCTCTGATATTTAGTTTCTATTAATTCAAATTTTGATGTCCTATTTTCATCTTTTATTCATTTTGCTTCCTTCTTCTCAAGCAGAGTACACCATCCATCTCCTCCGGTATAGGCAATCCCATTAATTGAAGAATGGTTGGCGCAACATCTCGCAAGGCTCGAGCACGTTCTTTTCCATCAGCACCCATAGGAAGAGTTGATTTAAAGGTGAAATCAGTTGACGAGCATGTACTCGGAACTATAAAGATTGGATTAATTTTTTATATTTTTAAATAATTTAAGAAAAACATACCCAAATTACAAGTGTGCGCAGTGTATGGGCCACCATCAGAGGAGATCATTTTTTCAGCATTCCCATGATCAGAAGTTACCATAAGAATGTAGTTATGAGCCTTACATGCTTCGTAAATATCCTCAATTGCTCGATCTTACTTTGGTTGAAACTTCAAAAACATTCCTTAAGGCTGTGAGGCTACTGGTATATTTTATTTTTAAAATTATTTTTAAGTTCGAGATTAAGATCGAGCAATTGAGGATATTTACGAAGCATGTAAGGCTCATAACTACATTCTTATGTTCACTTCTGATCATGGGAATGCTGAAAAAATGATCGCCTCTGATGGTGGCCCATACACTGAGAATACTTGTAATTTGGGTATGTTTTTCTTAGATTATTTAAAAATTATAAAAAATTAATCCAATCTTTATAGTTCCGATTACATGCTCGTCAACTGATTTCACCTTTAAATCAACTCTTTCTATGGGTGCTGATGGAAAAGAACGTGCTCGAGCCTTGCGAGATGTTGCGCCAACCGTTCTTCAATTAATGGGATTGCCTATACCGGAGGAGATGGATGGTGTACCTCTGCTTGAGAAGAAGGAAGCAAAATGAATAAAAAAGATGAGAATGACATCAAAATTTGAATTAATAGAAAATAAATATCAGAGCCTAATATTAGAATACCTGTTTTTACTTATCAGAACGGGTAATGTTGTAGTTTAATTATTATTTTTGATCTCTTTATTATGATTTAGTCCTTTTGTGAACAAATTTGTTTTTCTAATTTTGGCCCGATTAGCATAATTTAATGTATTAAGTGTTTCAATAAAATCAACGTCACAGGGACTAGCACATGCAATCATTAAAGCCCGACTATTTCCTCCAAGAGTCTCGCAACAATCGAGCTTTGAATCTCGATAGGGGACATGACTGACTTTTCCATTACCCAATGCAGAGATTACGTTGCCAAGAGAAAGCTATAATATTAAATTTAATTTAAAATTAAATATTTTGATATTTTACAAGTCCAGAGTTAATGCTTTTTAACAGTTAGCCAAGTAGCTCCTCTAAGACTTATTTCATTTCGAATGGGGTCTTCTTTTATTCGAATGACTGTGTTACGCGTGCGATCTTTTAAAAGCAAATCGACGATTTCCTCATTGTAAAGCTAAAAAATTAAAACTTTTAACATAAAAAATACAAAACCTCAATAAATTGGACATTTAATTCAAAAGTTGGTTCTACAACTCCAGCTGATTTAGCTGCAAGTCTTCTTTCATTAATTCCATCAAAAAGATGTTTTGCTGCACGTGGTATGATTCCAACGCTTCGATTAATCTTACATTCAGCAAATGGCTGGTTGAGAGCCTAAAAATAATGTCTCAAATTCTATCGTACGAATAGACTAAATAAGATCTTAATGTTAGTATAAACTAACTAATACCTTCTGCAATTCGTTTAAGTTCACTAGGTGTTGCAGTGTATCGATTTGAATGTTGACTGCCACAAAAAAATCGTCCAAAAGCTCGTTGAAATCGTCGTTCGACTTTTTGAGAAAAAACTCGTGAAATGTCCCGATCTTCAGAAGAAAAAGAGTAATTTAAAATTATAAAATGGTGAAAAATATTCATATATTAAATAATTAATTAAAGAGAAGCTACAACATTTATAAAATGGATAACGCATAAATGAATTAAAAAAAACTAAGTTTATAAAAAGACTAACATAAATCATAACAAAGATTTCAAAAATAATAATTAGACTACAAAATTACCCGTTCTGCTAAGAAAAAACGGGTATTCTAATACTAAACTCTGATATTTAGTTTCTATTAATTCAAATTTTGATGTCCTATTTTCATCTTTAATTCATTTTGCTTCCTTCTTCTCAAGCAGAGGTACACCATCCATCTCCTCCGGTATAGGCAATCCCATTAATTGAAGAACGGTTGGCGCAACATCTCGCAAGGCTCGAGCACGTTCTTTTCCATCATCACCAATAGGAAGAATTGATTTGAAGGTGAAATCAGTTGACGAGCATGTGAACGGAACTATAAAGATTGGATTAATTTTTTATATTTTTAAATAATTTAAGAAAAACATACCCAAATTACAAGTGTGCGCAGTATGCTTGCCACCACCAGAGGCGATCATTTTTTCAGCATTCCCATGATCAGAAGTTACCATAAGAATGTAGTTATGAGCCTTACATGCTTCATAAATTCTCCCAATTGCTTCATCTAAATTTAAACTCATAAAAAAAGAATTTAGAAAGAAAATAACCAGTAGCCTCACAAGCCTTAACAGCAGGCTCAAATTGACCAGTATGTCCAACCATATCAGGAGGGGCAAAATTGCACATTATAAATGGATTCTCACCCAATTTTATTTGCTCAATCATCTTCAAGATAAAATTAAATTTATTTAATTTACAACAATGAAACTTTATCAGCAACACCAGAAGCATTCATTTCAGGTTGTAAATCATAGGTAGCAACTTTAGGAGAAGGGACCAAGCTACGTTCCTCGCCTTCAAACTAAAAAAAAAACTCTTCAAATTTAAAATATATAAAAAAATACCTGAACTTCACAACCACCATTAAAGAAGAAAGTAACATGAGCATATTTTTCAGTCTCTAAAGTTAAAAGGCAAATTAAATTTATTTTAAATATAAAATTAAATACCTGCACAATGAAATTGTGAAACTCCTTGTTTAGCAAGCCATTCAGCGAGTACATTTGTATGTTCAATCGGTGGGAACAAAGTTAGAAATGGAAACTTTAAAAGAAACAAAAATTAAAATTTAACGATTTAAATAAAACCTCTTTATTATATTGCGTCATTGTAATGACTTTTATATTTGCGGGATGAAGAATTGTACTATTGAGATCCTTATATCGTTCCATTCCTAGACATTCACAAATTTGACGCATACGATCGGAACGATAATTGAAGAAAATAAGAGTATCATTATCTAATAGAAGTTTGGAAAGATTGAATTAAAATTAAAAAATCTAAACCTTTAACACGTGAATCATCTGAAAATACAATTGGTTCTAGAAATTCATCAGTCTTCGCTTGAGAGTACCGTTCCTTAACTGCATCTACTGCTTCCGGCAAAGTGCATGTTTGTCCTTTTCCACCAATAATTGCGTCATAAGCAAACTGAAATAATAAATGGAAAATAAAATGAAGTGAAATAACCTTAATCCGATCCCAACGCTTGTCCCTATCCATTGCATAATAACGTCCAATAATAGTGGCCAATTCTCCGTAATTTTCCGAAGCATTAAATTGAAGAAGTTGCTCAAGATATCCAGCTATTTAAAAATAGACATTATTTTTTTAAAAATTATTTCTTGTGACCTCCACTCGTTGGCGAAGTATCTCGACCATCAGCAAAAAAGTGAATAAAAACTTTCGGTACTTGTAGATCTTTGAATGCCCTAATTAGAGCTAAGAGATGATCAATATGAGAATGAACACCCCCATCGCTAACCTATGAAATCAAAGATTTTAAACTCCTAATTTCTGTGGATTAGTAAAACTGACCAAGCCTAATAAATGCACTCTTCCACTTCCACTCCTTGCCCGCTCAGCGGCCGCTCGAATCTGGGGGTTCTGAACAATCTGATTTTTCTCAACAGCCAAATTTATTCGCACGATATCCTCAAATAATAGTTTAAAAGAGAAAATAACAACAAAATTAACCTGATAAATTACCCTTCCGGCCCCGATATTTAGATGGCCAACTTCAGAATTTCCCATCAATCCTTCAGGCAATCCAACGTGAAGACCATGCGCCTCCAACTGTTGCCAATTACCAGAGCAGAGCTTATCCATGACTGGGGTTTTTGCCTTAAGTATTGCATTCCCATATTCTACATCAGACAATCCCCATCCGTCAATAACCACAAGGCAAACTTTTTGTTTAATATTTTTGTTGTTGTTGAGCATTTTAAACACAAATTGAACTGAAAAACATTTATAAATTTTCAATATTTAATTAAAAAAACGAATAAATAAGTGGAAGATGATAATTTTGTAAAATAACTTTTGTGCACACCTGGAACGTGTTGGTTATATAGAACAAATAATTTTTTTTTTAAAAATTCTTTTCTAAAAGTTTTGGAGCGTGTTACTTAATAGAATTTTGTCTAAATCGAGTACAGCCCGAAAAGGCGCCGGCCATATAGGCGCGCAATAGTATATATAATGAAGAGAATTAGAGATAAAAAGGAAGCGAGATACTACATGCGCCTTTTCGGGCGTGTCCCGTCTAAATCATATTGGCCAATACCTTTTGAAGCCTAAACTTGAAGGTTTTGCCACTTAGTCGCAAGACATTAGATTAACAGCAAGAAGTTTAAAAATAATTTTGCATGTGATTTCCCGTACATTTATTTTTCCGCACTTAATAAATTTTTCAGAAGCTCTTGTTACAAAGCTTTAAATGTTAGTCACATTTAAACGATTGTGTGACATTGAAATTCTTCGATTAACGACCATTAATTGTCGCCGGTTTGCAAGTGGTGGTGGAGAACACGGACATGGAGATTATGATGATGTAAAACTTGAAAAACAGCCAGATTTTTACAGGTCTTTTTTAATTTTTTAAAATTATTAATTTTTCTAGTTATTTTAAGACCTGGAACTGATACTTTTGCTTATGAAAATCCTTGGCCGAAATTGAATAAAGGCAGACTTGATTGGTAAAATAATTTTTTCTGACTTATTGTTAGAGGGGAAAGATTTAAGCTTACGTTTACAGTTAATCCTGCTTTGGAGCAGCGGTCACTAGATTTTCCTTCTTATTAATGTCATTCTACTGTTTGAATTAGAATAGAACTAACTAAAAGGAAATCTAAAATTTTAGTTACAAAAAGCTTTAAATTATTCAAGTAATTTTTAGGCTTTTCACCGATGGATGGCGGAGGCCATTAGCCGCGGATCAGGGTGGATATATGGTTAATTTTTTAATATTTTTGGTCTAATAAAAAAATTTAAGCGTCGTTCTTGGATTTGGCGTGGTCAAAACGCTCAGGATGAATACAAGGATTGGAAAAAATTTCACAAAAATGTGTTTATCCTCGGCACTGTTTTCACTGTTTGGATGGGTGTTTGGGTTGGATTATTTATGAAGCCCGACTGGTTTTGTTTATAAAAAATGTTTTTAAAAATAGAATTTTTTAGGCCAATAGGAAGAGACTGGGCAAGACGTGAAGCTCATCTAGAACTTGCTCGCCGTGAACGTGCCGGTCTTCCTTTTGTTAGCCCCGATTTAGTTGAACGTTCTCGCGTGGAAGCATGTCTCCCTTCTGAGGAGGAACTTCGCGATTTTGATATCCTTATATAATAGATTTTTGTTTTCTTTTGTAAAATATTTTGATAGTATAATTCTTTATTAATTAAAAATATTAAATATTATTTTAATTATTTAGAATTGTTTTTCATTTTGTCGTTAAATTTATTATCTTATGAATATAATTCTTAAATGTTGGATGATGATGTTCAACGTCCGTCTACATCCATAGAAGCATCAGATGGACGAGGGATGATGAATGAATGGACGATTTTTAACGAATATTTTACTGAAATAAAAAACAAAGTTGAGGTCAGTTAAGAAATTATTTAAAGGTTAGATTTCTGGACTCACGCGGGATTTTTGACGACTAACATAAGTAAATATACATAAATTGTTAACATTTTGTGTTACTAAAGATGCTTATGTTTAAGCGGAGCGATTAACTTTTTACCAAGTGATCCCCATTTCTAGAAAAGTTTGAAAAACTTTTTACAATTTGTCAAGACTCAGTTCTTGAATTACTCATATATATTTAAATATTTTCAGTTAACTAATCAACGCTTTCTAAAAATTCTACAACCACTTGACACATTTACTCACCCAATTCTACGATGGGAACCACTTAATAGACGATTAGAAAAAATAAGAGAAGAATGGCAACGAGTTTTGGTTTCTTTTTAAAAGCTTTATTTTAATTTTTTCAATTTTTAGAATATTTATATTCAAGAAAATCCGCACTCTTTTGAATGGGAATTATTAAAAAAAACTTTTTATGTTTCTTTTGTTGCGGGTGTTTTTACTGGTGGTGTTGATTCTATTAAAAAATCTACACAACGTTTTGACCTTTATAAAAGTGGAAAACATTTTGGAAGTATTAGCCATTTAATGGTTGGAATTTTTTAATTTTTTATCGGATAGGTATATTCCATAAACATTGACTGGGTAAAAAACATAGGAAAGGCTGTATAATTTGTTGTTGATAAGTTTGTAATCAAAATTTTATTTTTTTGTACTCTCTTTTGTGTTTTCAACGCCCGTAAATAATTTTTAAATTTTCAGCAACGTAAAATGGATTTTGTAATGGTTCAATTTTACAAAAATGGTCTTTTCAAAGGTCTTTCGTTGTCAATTTATTTATGTTCAATTGTGTAATTAATTTTAAAAAAAATATTTTAAAAATAATTTTAAATTTTTATTTAGAGCTTTAACTGTTGGAATTACTGTTTATCGTGATCGTTATTCACTTTTTTATTTTCCAGTGACGACAGGTTTATTTCTTTAAAAAATTTTAAATTTTTATTTTTTAGCTTTTGTTTTTTCAACTTTTGCTTTTCTTAGAGGTCTTGGTGTTCATGGATTCGCTGCGGCCATTACTCTTTCTTTTATACCATCGTAATATAAGCAAATTAATAAAGTTAAATAATAATTTAAAAAATTTATTTTTCAGTTTTTTGTTGACTACAGCCACAATTGGAGGTTGTTTTTATTCTGGTATTTCCACAGATGAGTGGTATAAAAATCTAAGGCAAACTTATTTAATAAATGCAGAAAAAGAATTAGAAGAAGAGAAAGAGTTAATTCGTTATTTAAAATCAAAAAATAAAGATAGCGCTTTTAAACCTTGGGCCAGATACAAAATGCGTCTTGAAAAGGAAATGGGCACTTTTAAAAGAAATATTACTTTAGGCGATGACGAAGAATTATTAAAATTTGCTGGAGAAGAAAATTAGAAAAATACTTTTATAGGAATATTTTTTGTTAAGTTAGTTATTAATTTTAAATAATTTTTTATTTTTAATATTCTAAAAAAACAAATTTTAAGAAAAAATATTTATCAAAAATTCATTAAAGAATTTTAACCAAATTTTAAAATATTTAAAAAAAATACATAGAATATTCAAAAAATAAAAATAATTTTTGAGAACAAAAAAAAGATGATATTTTGATTTCAATAAAAAAAATGAGGAAGAATACATAGGTATTTTTATTATTAACTAATTTTTCTTCTTTGGTCATGTTCAGCTGCAGCTGCCGAACTTAATAAACTTAAAGGATTATTATCATAATTATTTGAGTTATTATTTAATAATTCTTTTATTTCTTTTTTCTCTTCTTTTTCATTTTCTTCTTTATTTAAAGTTTCATTTTCTTCTTCTTTTTGTTGTTCTATTTTTATTAAATAATCTTCTCTCATAACATCAACTTCACTTTCGGGGGCAGAAAGTTGAAGAGGTTGTTGTTGTTCATCTTCATCATCAATAATTAATTCTCCACTTTCATAATCTTCTTCTCCTTCATCTTCTTCATGCATTGGAAAATCAATAGCAGATAATGGACTTGTAGTGCCTTTATTAGAGTAAAAGGATTTTATTTAAGAATTGTCTTTTAAAAAAACCTGTAGAAGAAAAAGGAGCACAATTACCAAAAATTAAATTTCCATGTTGTTGTTGTTCCTCTCCTTTCTCCTCTTTTAAATTTGTTGATAAACTATGAATTAATCTTGCTGGAGTACTTGCACTACTTTCCATTATTTCATGTTTTATTAAATTTTTAGATGAATCAATAATAATATGTTCGTCATCATTTTCACCTTCTTCTCCTTCTTTATTTTGATTAAATAAATAATTTTTATCAATAAAATAATGATTTGTTGAAGTATTAAAATGACTTGTACTAGCAACACTACGAAGACCTGTAGCTGTAGTTCTTACTGTAGAAGAATGTTTTGGAGCACTACGAGATGAAGAACTACGTTGTGGTCTTCTTTTATAAAATTCACTATCATCAACTGTCCAAACTGCTCCTTTAACATTTTGTTCAACACGAGTAAAACCTTTTTTTAATAAATAAAATTAAAATAAATATTAAATATACATTTATGAAGAGAAAGATTATGTCTAACAGCATTTTTCCAAGTTGCAGCATTTCTTCTAAAATAAATAAATGCTTCTTGAAACCATTGATAAATTTCATTAAGTGTCAATTGGCAATCTTTTGATTCCATTATTGATTGTCTTAAAAAAATAAATAAAATTATTTTTTTATATTTTTTAAAATAATTATTTTGTCAGTTACTTAATTCTAACCTTATTAAAGATGCATAAGTATAAGGTGGTCTAACATCATGTGTTCGATAAAATTCTCTATTTTTGGCCATATCAGTAGCTAAAGGTAAAGAACGTTCTGTTGCTATTCTTCTTCTATTATTATTATTAATTGAAGATATTCCAATATTATTATTATTATTTGTTGTTGTTATAGGTGTTATAATTTGTTTATTATCTATTGGAATAGAATATTCTGATGATGAAAGTATTGATGAACAACGAGCAGCCATTGAAGCAATAACATTATTATTATTTTCATTATTAAATGATTCTGAAAATGTTGTTATTATTAAAGGCTGTTGTAAATTACTTTTTGTAGTAATAATAGAAGAAGAAGAAGAAATTGTTGTTATTTGAGTTGAAGAAGGTAACTTAAAATATTTATTTTTATTTTAGATTAATAAATAAATAAAATAACTTAATAAATGTTTTAAAAAATATAAATATTTAATTATATTTTAAAAACTTACTGAATAAATTGTTGAAGCATTTCCTCCTTCAATTGGTGAAATATTTTGTTGTGAAAATGGTATATTAGCAATTGATGGTGTTTCTAAAGGTTTATTAATATTTGTTGTTGATAATGATGGAAGAGAACCAGCAGTAGAAAATTTAAATTCTGTTAAAAATACAAAAATAATAAAGTAAAGGTTAGGAGGATATTCCACATTTAATTGAAAATAAAAATAAAATTTAAATTATATTCTAACCTACAGATTGTTGAATTTGTTGTTGTTCTATAGCAGATAAATTATTATTATTATTATTAATTGTTGAAGAATTTAAAAATGATGAAAAAGGAGTTGTTGTTGAAGGAATTGATGATGATAAAAAATTATTATTACAAATTGTTTTTTGTTGAGATGAAATTGAAGAAGAAGATAAAGGTAAAAGAAGAGAAGAAGATTCTTCTTTTTCTTTTTCTTCTTTAGCTGTAGCAAAAAGTAAAGCTAATGCTGTTGCTGTTGCATCTTCTTCTTTTTGTTGTTGAGAAGAAGAAGAAGATATTAAATTAGTAGTACAAGAGATTGAGGCATTTTTATTAGAAGAAGAATATTGAGGTGTTAAATGTGTTTTTTGAGAATCTTTTAATGAATGGTGGCTAAGTAAATTCTAAAATTAAAAAATAAAAATACATCAAAAACTCTTTTTTTAACAAAAAAACTTTAAATTAATTAATTAATTATTTTTACCTCTTTTAATTCTAATGGTAATTGTTGTAAAATATGTTCTTCATAAATTTTTTGTTGATTAATACAAGGTAATAAAAGAGAAGAAGAAGAAGATGATTGTTGTTCTAATAAAGAAGAAGAATCTTTTCTTTTTTGTTGTTTTTCTGTTATATTAGTAGAAGAAGAAGAATAAAAATTAATTTGTCCTTCTTCAGGTAATATTTGTTGTTGTTTTATTTGAAAATGTGAAATCATTGCTTGAAGGCGAAAACGTTCATTTGTTAATTTCTTTTCTAAATTATCAACAAGTTCTATTTGGTCACGACATTGACGAGCAGAATTTTCATCGGGAACATGAGATTGAGACAAATGGTTAAGAAAAGTTTCGAATGAATCAAATTTCTGAAAAAAACAATTTTAATAAATAAAAATTATAAAACCTTTTTTTGTTAAAATTAAAAAAAAAAGTTTTAAAAATAATTTAATTATTTTATTTCAAATATATTAAAACTAGTAGTGTTAAATTTAATAAAAATAACCTGATTGCATTGAGACCATAAACAAAATCCTTGTTGATAAAGTGTATGACTATTATTATTTAAAGAAGAATTTAAATCAAAACAATTATTATTATTAATTGTTTGTTGTTGTTGTTGTTGTGTAATTAATGCTGTAATAGCATCTAAAGATATATTTTGATTATTATTTAAAATATTTAAAAGAGCATCATCATTTGGAAATAAATTAGCAATTTGTTGCCAAATAAGTGAAGGATTTAAAGAAGAAGAAGAAGAAAAAGGAGAAGAAGATTGTTGTTGTTGTTGTGTAGGAAATAATGATGTTGATGAGGAAAATTGTTGGGCAAGACGTTCTTGTACTGCAAGTAAAAGTAATTGATGTTCCAGCTAAAAATAAAATAAATTAATTTATTAATTAATTTTTATATAATTGAAAGTTTATTTTTTTTTTGTTAAAAAAGGATAACAATTTAAAAAATATTTAATTCACAAATTTATTCAGATAATGTAAAAAAAATATTTGTTATTAAGAAAAGTTGAATAAAAATAAAAAAGTGTAGATAACCCTTTAATAATAAATAAATAAAAACAAAATATTTATTACTCAAAATATTAAAAAAATTAAAAGAAAATATAAATAAATATAATTTTGAAACAAATAAAAACTAAAAATAAATAAATAAATATTTTCTTTAAATTATCATTAAAATCCATAAGATAGTTTTTTTGGGAAATAATATAAATTAATATTTTATATTTTAACGTTTATTTGTTGTTAAAAAATTCTTTTAGGTCTTACACTTTTATTTATTGTTGAAAAAGAATTGTTGAGATTATTATTATTTTGTTTTTCTTTCTTTTCTTCTTCTTTTTGTTCATTATAAAAACATTGTTGTTGTTTATTAAACATTTTATTAATTTTTAAATGTTTGTGGGTACACAACAACATTTAATTAATTCTTTTAAATTAAAATATTATTATAATTATAAAATAAAAAATAATAAAATTAAATTTCAATTTTAAATAAACTCCAAAAATAATTTTAAAAAAATAAAAAATAAAATTTTTTTAAAGAAATGAGGTCTTTGAAGATTAAAAAAAATATCAAAACAAGAGATTATTTTTTATAAAAAATATTGACATTAAAAAAATAAATTTTGGTACTAAATAATATTCAAAAAAAAAAATTTACTCAATTTATAAAAATTTTCTTTAATTTTTAAAATTAATTTACAAAAATAATATTATTTTTAAAAAGAAGAGTATATCCTTTTTAATCTATTACAGTAATAAAAATGTGGTAAATAAATAAATATGTTAATTAATTAAAAATATATGTAATATCTTCTCTCTATAAAAATAATAATCTTCAGACATTTTTGCTTTTTTTTATTAAATATTTATTTAAAAATATTAAAAGTAATAAAAAATATTTATGTAGGCGTTTGTTTTTAATTATTTGAAGTTTGAATATATAAATTAAATATAAATAAATAAATTAAAAGGGGATATATATTGAGGTAATGGAGAACAAAATATTTTTTAAATTTAAACTTTAGAGATATTTAAAGGGGAAGAAAACTTATGAGAGATCATTTCCCGTCCCGGGAAATGTCTCCATTTTTTTATAAGAGGAGAAAATATAATTCTTCAATTTTAATGTAAAAATAAGAAAAATAAAAAAATAATAATTTAAAAAATAAAGATATACTGTAATTAAAAAATAATTGATTGATTTGGTTTATTATTTTAATTAAGAAATTTAAAAAAAGTAGACTAAAAGGTAATGAAAAACAAAGTTAAAAAAATTAAGAAAATAAAAACGAAAATAACATTTTTTAAAATTAAGGGGAAAAAAAGAAGAGAAAAATAAATAAATAAAAATAATCTTTTCTTTTTCTGCCAATTGACAGCCTTTCTCTTTAAGGAATGGACACAGAGGAGAAAAATAAAAATGAAAACAATACAGTACTTTTTAACAAAAAGATATTATTATTATAGGGGAAATCAAATATATTTTTTAAATATTGCCAAAAAATTAAAATAATTAAGAGAATATAATTAAAAAAAAATTAAAAAATTTTTTACTTTCTTCTAATACAACCCCCCTTTAATTATTTTATTAAATCAGCAAAAATTAAAAAGGGAAAAATTGTAGAAGAATTTTAGAATTTTCAGAGAAAAATTTTTTTAATTAAATGCTAAACTATTTTTGTATATTTTTATTAAATATTTTTAAAAATATTTTTAAATAAAATAAAAAAAAAATCAAAAAATAAAATATTCACAATATTAAAAAAAATATATTAAAATAATATTTTTTTCTTTTTTACGTAAAACAAATAAAAAATAAAAATTTTCATAAGCGCAATAATATTGAAATTTTATTTTTAATTAAAAAATAAAATAAATACAAACATCTGTTTATGTGTTTTAAGTGCTTTGTTTTTAATGAGCAAAGATTGTTTTTGTTTTTATTTAACTTAATTGGAGGGGGACATTTAGGCGCATAGCTATAAAAGGAGAGGATATAAATTTAACAAATAATTAATTAATAAAAATATTTTTAAATATATTTTAAGTTAAAATTATAATGTTATAAATTAAAATTAAACAATTTCTAGAAAAATGTTTTAAAAATAATTTAACAAAAAAAAAAATACTAATGAAAAATTTAATATTTTACCCTAAAATTTTTAAAAATATATAATATTTTTAATTTTTGAATTATTAGAATTGAAAATATTAAAAATATTTTTAAAATTTTTTTACAATTTTAAGTGTTCTTTTATTTAAATTAAATTAATTTCCCATTCCGTAATAATAATAACTTTAATGCCCAAATTCTTAATAATTTATGATGAAAAAATAATATTATTATTATTATTATTTAATATTTTTGTTTACTTTATATGTTCTTCTTTTTGGAACTTGAGGGGATTGAGAGAGAATAAGGATTTATTTTATTTATTTATTTATTAGCGCACTTAAAGCAAACTATCCCCTTCTTTTCTTTTTCTCTTTTATTTCTCAAAAAAATAATTTTATTTTTTTTTGTGAGTCAGAGGAAATGAACGAACGAATAATATTAAAAATAAAAACAGCAGCTTTTTCAGGTACAAATGGACTTTATACTAAAAGAAAACCTTTAAGAATTTAATAACAAAAACAAAAAAAATAAAAAACATATTAGAGTTTGTTGTTCTTTTAGAGGATTTAAAAAATAAAATAAAGCTTTTTATTATCCTTTTTTCAATTTTTTTAAAAATATTTTAACTTTTCAATTATCTCAAATATACTCTCACAAAAGATTTATTTATTTTTTAAATAATTATTAAAAAAAAATAAATATATATATTCCCTCAAAATAATTAATTAATTACTATCAAAATTTATTATTAAAAAAAAACCTGTGGATTTAAAACAAGTAATTGGGCAGCTAAAGAAGGTTCAATAGCACCATTAAGTATTGCTGCTAAAGCATCAATTGTTGTAGAGGAATTATTATTATTATTATTGTTTATTTGTTGTTGTTGTGATGATAATTCATTTATTTGTTGTTGTTTTTCTTGTTGTCCTCCTTCTTGTTGTTGAGCCATTTTTAAAGGAAAATCAATTGAAACATTTCTTTTTGTTGATTTGAGCATTGACAAAGAAATAAAAAAATAAGCCTAAATAATTTAAATAAATATTATTTTGAAGAAATTAATTAAATTTATTTATTTTAATGTGCCATTGATCAAAAAATAACAAAAAAGCATTTTTATATAATCTTTAATAATATTTAATAAATAATAAAGATATTTCCCTCATCAATTTTCCTTTCTCTCCAAAAAATAAAAATAATTTAAAATTCTTTTACCCATTAAAATAATAAAAAATATATCAATAAATTATATAAAAATAGCCTTTTTGCCGAGTAAAAAATTAAAAATAAAATAATAAAATTACAAAAAATTGATGAGTGATTGCAGTCTAAATAAATATATTTTTATTTTACTCTTAATTGAGATCTCTTTTTGTTGTTTTCTTTTTTTAATTAAAATAAAATAAAATTCCAAACATTTTTACAAATAAATATATTTTTTGGTTAGAAAATAAAATTAATTTAATTAATTAATTTTTGTTGCTAATCTCAATAAAAGAAGAAAAGAAGTTTAATATTATAAAAAGAAATTAACTAAAATAATATATTTTTTTAATTATTTTAAAAATTAATTTTTAATTTTTTTTAATAAAGTTTGTGATTTATTGGATTATTTTTAATTAAAAAAATAATATTTATTTTGGTCAGACTTATTGTCAATTAGTAATTTATTTTTTTAAATATAAATTAATTTAAATAAATAAATAAATATATTAATTTCACAATTCCTGATAAAAAATAAATAAAAATAAAAAAGTACAAATTGATCAAATGATTGTTAACAAAACTCTATTAAATGAAAATAATCACAAAAATACAGTATTAAATTTTAGAAATTAATTTAATTAATAATAAGATTCCCTTAAATTTCCTAATAAAAAACCTTTAAGCCCCTTTTCAAAAAATTCCAAGTTTATAAGGTCTAAAAAGTCTCTCATTCCTTAATTCAAAATTTTCAGGTAAAAGTACATTTAATTTTGTACTAATTATTTATTTTTAAATATTTATTTTTTATTTATTTATTTTATAAAAATATTTATATTTGTATTTATGTATTAGTTGACGATGAAAAATGTGAATTTTAGAGGGAACGCATGTTTATTTATTTTTATTTTATTGTACATATATTGAGCGTTGCGGAATAAATAAATAAATAAATAAAAATAAAAATGTTGAGTTGTTGAGCGAGCGCTTTGGAATAATGATGTTTTGTTTTGTTTATTTTGTTGAATGGAGAAAAAGGCTTCGTTTTTTATTATTATTTGTATATATTTACTTATATTTATTGTGTGGACCGCCCAATGCTGACTAAACTATGAAAAAAAAAATTGAAGGCCTAGTGCGAGATGTGGGACGATAGCCAAATGACAAACATCATTCGTTCATTTTTTACCCCTTGTCTGTTTCACTGGGTAAAAAATAAGAAAATGTCAACATAAACAACAGAAAGAATTTTTCTTTTTAAAAAATAAATGTAAACAAAAAGACAAAAAAAAAAGTTTGTCAGAGAGAAGCAAACGACCAGTGGTTTTGTTGTTTACCGGCTATGAAAAATAAAATAAAAAATTTGACTGAATATATGAATGAAAATATTTATGTAGAGGGCAACTCGAACGCGTAAACAAAATGCGAAGAATATATAAGAAAAATAAAAATGTGATGCATATTATTTGTGTTTATTTATTTATTTGTGAGGAGATTTTATTTTATTGGCGAAGAAACATAAAGCATTACAAAATGAGACAGCTGGTGCAAAGTGCGATGAGAGAGAGAAAAAGAAGAAAAAGAGAAAAGAAGAAAAGGCTGTCAGTTAGTGACGAAGTGTGGAGAAAATAATGTAAACATTTCCAGTCTCGATATTTTTTCACCCCAACA
Source organism: Meloidogyne chitwoodi (assembly GCA_015183035.1). Lineage (NCBI taxonomy): Eukaryota > Metazoa > Nematoda > Chromadorea > Rhabditida > Meloidogynidae > Meloidogyne > Meloidogyne chitwoodi. The sequence continues at coordinate 1,564,800 of JACZZP010000013.1, forward strand.
ATTTTCTCGTTTTTCTCTCATAAAAAAATATTTCCGTTTCTGTGCTCTCTTTTTGCTTTTTTTTTATCCGAGTCCCCCTCCCCATCAAATATGTACCCCCATTCATTCCTATACTGGACAAACAACAACAAACAAAACGATAGGTCGGTCGTAAACGACATATGAAAAAGAGGGTACCCTGCCCTATCCTCCACACGCCATGGCAGCCATTTTCTTTATTTATTTATTTATTTATATATTCATCACCGCACAAATAGCACACAAATAAACCACGGGTTAAAAGAGAAAAAAGGAGAGAAGTGTTTATTTATTTGTGAGAAATGGGGGGAATGAAAGAGGTAATAGTAGTAGTAGCACAAACAAACAAACAAACACTCGCTAAAATTCTCGGTCTTTTTCCATCAATATAAGAACCGAGGGGTGGTCGTAGAAAATAAATAAATATATTGGAGCCTTCCCTCTTCTCTTTCTCAATCATCAATTTAAACAAGCACTTTTTCTTTTTTTTCGACCAATAAATAAACAAAACAAAAACTGTTTGACAAAAAGAAAAATAAATAAAAAATGGCCAAAAATAAATATCCAAAAGATCAACTTAAAAGATCAAAACACTTTTTTTTAATTTTTTAAAATATTAGGGTTGTATAATTGAAAAATTTGATTTATAATAGTAAGTTTTCCCTTTTTATAAAAATATTAAGTTTTATTTTTTATAAAAAATGTTGGAATGTTATTATTTTAAAGATTAAAAAAAAAATAAATAAAAATATAAATACTGTTTTATGTAGTTAATAACAATTTTAAATATATCTTCTCCACTCATTTTCTACCATTGAAGAATTCATTAGAAATTTCGGCAACATTACGCATATGTTTTATTACAAGTTTAAATCCAGTAAAATAATCATCTACCTAAAACAAATATATTTTAAATTAATTTTATTTATTGATATCCCTCGTAAATAATTAGGGAGGGTATAGTATTAAAGCTAAAATATCTATCCAATTTTTAAGAGAAAATTTTTGAAAATTGAGGAAATAAAAGTAAAGAAAACAATTAATTTATTTTAAAAATATTTTTAAATTTTACCATATATGGCAACCCATTCTCAGCGCAAAATTCCTTGACTAGTGGCATTACCTGAGATTTAATAGGATTTCTTGAAAATTTCCTCTCTCTTACCTTTCTAAGATTATGTCTAGGCATTGTAGGAAAGAGATGATGTTCAATTTGATAATTTAATCCTCCCCAAAGCCAATCAATTATTAGACCAGGTCTCATATTTCTTGTTGTATAGAGTTGAAGACAAGCATAATTACTTAGAATTGGATCATTATCTTTAAAAAATATTTTTTCGTTATTTTTTTTTAATTAAAAATTACGTGAAAATTTGTCAGTAGAGTAGTGATTATAAGTAACAACATGTGACAATAAAAAACCAGCAAAAAGTTGTGAAATTAGAAAATATTGGAGTCTAACCTAAAAATAAAAAAGAATCTTTCCAGGAGAATCCAAATCCCAAAATTGATTTTAGGTTTGAAATTTCCATGATCTGAGGGTAAACTCTTATAATAATACGTTAATTGAAGAATATTCTAACAAAAGAATTTTAAAAACCCAATTTAAGGTCTTTCCTATTTATAAGATATTTTTTCTCATTGTTTTCTTATTCACAAAAAATAACCTGATTATTAGGTAAAAAATAATATTGAGTCAAAATCAAAGTCCAATGAGCAACAATTGTTATTTGTTCAATTAAAGCCCTTTCTCTGTGTATCTTAAAAATATTCATTATATATTTTGTTAAAATTTAAAAAAAGAAAGAAACATTGTAAAAACTTTTTTGCATTTCCATTACAAATTGAATAGTTTGTAAAAGCCAAGAAAGACGAAGTAATGGAAGTCCAAATACCCAATACAAATGTTGAAATGGAATAATTCGAGCAAATAATGAAATGCTATCTATTTTCTAAAAACATGTTTACTTAAAAATATTATCTAATTTTTTAATAATAAAATTTTTTAATCTTATTAACCGTTAATTGAGTCCCAATTGTAGCCCACAACGGTAACAAATCCAAATCTCCATCTCGACCGTCAACATTTGTAGCAGCATGATGGATATTATGTTGATTTTTCCAACCACCTAATGAAAAACCTTGGAGAAGATTTCCACAAATATAGCCACAACAATCATTCCACCAATGATTCTAAATAAACAAAAAAATTTTAAATTAAACTAAAATAAACCGTGAAATGCTGTTGATGGCCATACTGAAATTGTTTAAAATATAATTAAAAAATTATTTTATTTTTTGTGACTCTTACTTACATTAGAATAGAATTAAGTGATAAAATGACAAAATAGTTTTAATGAAAATTTTTATATTCTTTATAATTTTTTGAAGGAGAATAAGCTCAAAAAAACTTCAAAAATCTAAAATAACAATAAAAACCTCATGAATCATCCAACCCAGCTGTTGCCATGCCAAACCCATTAAAAGTGCGGAAAACACAAAATATTCTTTAGATTGGAGAAAAAGCGAAAAAGAAATTAGACAAATAGCTTCAGTAAATTTTCTCACAAAATAAGCATTACTTGCTTTTAATAAACCGATTTCACGGACGTGACTCCTTAGCTTTGAAAATGATTGGCAAATCTGAAAATGAACAGAAATTTTAACATAATTTGCCTCTTTACAAAAACCTTAGCATTATCTTCTGAATTTATCAAAAATGTTCCCATATTTACGTCCATAATGCGTCTTTTAAGTTCTTTATTGTAAACATCATCCTGTAAAAAATTTTTAAGAAAATCCTGTAAATTCTAAGTCTTAGATATATTGAAAAAGTATACCCTTTCATCATTATTCCTTTGTTTATCTCTTTCTGGTGAATCGTATATTGTGTCATCCTCATTTACTGATTCAAAGGTGATTTTTGCACGATACTCTCGTAACCAAGTATATGCAATCTTTGAATTAGCGTGAAATGCATGAAAGCTTAAATTTAAATATTTAACATAAAATTTAAAAAAATTACACAGCAGTTGCATCCAAATTCCGGTATGCAAGCATTGCACCTCCGCCTGGATGAGATCTTAATAGTTGTTCGTCAACATCCAACCATTTTCCATCAATTCGTAGTCGAAAAGGAACTGCACTGGCAGGATTCTGATGGAAAGATTCATTGAGGACCATCAACAATAAGTCAAAAATAAGTTTTCAAATTAGTATATTTAATTTTAAAACGTAAAAAAAATTAATGTAAATAAATTATCAATAAATAAATTGATAAGAAACGCGCGACTAACTCCTACTTAAAAAATCGTACCATTAATATTAAAAGATAACTTGCATAAAAATAAATAATCGATCTTTGGAACCTTTCTGAGAGCAAAGGTTTCTCTCACATTAAAAAGCGAAATAAATGAACCAAATTTTTTTTAAATCGCACTTTTTTAGAAAAGACAAATTGTTTAAAGAGATTCGAACAATTTCCTTGGTACAAGTTTAGTCAAAAAATGGAATACCTATGTATTTATTCAAAAGTAAAATTAACGCATTTTTGGCGTTCAGTTAATTGTAGTGGATTCGCGTACTATAAAAGCGCTATTTTAATTACTCTGGTCTCCACCTTGTTCATTTATATAATCGCACCATTGCTTAATTCCCACTTCCTTTAATATTTCCTTCGCATATATATATGCGCTTGTGCTCTTTCTTAAGATACAATTACCATTAGAGTCGCGCTTTTTATTTACTCAATCTTTCTATTTAAAATCATTATTTTTGTGTTGTCCCAAATTTTTTTAAATAGGCTGAAGGGCTGAAAAGTTTAGGCCAGAATGAACTCAATTGGCATTTTTCCTTACTCTATTTCACCATTTAGTGTTTTTCGTGTGACCAAAGAACGGTGTGCAGTAGTCACATTTTTTGAAATCGATTTCAAATAATACACATCACGTAACATTTTGTGCATTGCATTGGGAGGGGCGAAAAATATAGTTGTTTACTAAGGTAAAATCTAAGTAAGTTAGTCACTTTTCAGACCAAAAGATAAGGTTCACTTTGTTTTTATTCTATCCTTGCGTTTTTCTTTTAAAACTCAATTTTCTGCATTTTTCAGATATATTATATTAGAACTATAAAGCTATAAAATATATGATGAAGCCAAAGGTGGGAATCAACGGATTTGGTCGCATCGGACGTCTTGCTCTACGTGCAGCAGTCGAGAAGGATACCGTCCAAGTCGTTGCTGTCAACGATCCTTTCATTGACCTTGACTATATGGTTTTTTGGAAAAATGTTACGACTTATTATTTTATTTTTAGGTTTACATGTTCAACTATGACTCTACTCATGGCCGCTTCAAGGGAAAAATTCAGACAAATAATGGAAATCTGGTAGTCATTATGGAAGGGAAGTCAACGCATACTATTAAAGTTTCCAATCTGTTAGTTCTGCTATCTCTTTATAATCATTTTTTCTTTTTAGGAAGGAGCCTGAGAATATTGATTGGACAGGAGCTGGTGCTGATTACGTGATAGAATCTACTGGCGTCTTCACCACAATTGATAAAGCTTCTTCACATTTGAGGGGCGGAGCCAAGAAGGTAGTCATCTCTGCTCCATCTGCTGATGCTCCGATGTTTGTGGTTGGTGTGAATGAAGACAAATACGATCCATCGAAGCACCATATTATTAGGTTCTTTTGTTTATATTCGTTCATTGTTTTTGCTTTAGCAATGCTTCCTGCACCACAAACTGTCTTGCTCCGCTCGCGAAGGTTATCAATGATGAATTTGGTATAATAGAAGGTCTAATGACTACTGTGCATGCTGTCACTGCGACTCAGAAGACTGTTGATGGTTTATATGTTTTAATTTTCAATTTAAACAAACGTTAGGTCCCAGCGGTAAGCAATGGCGTGATGGACGCGGTGCGGGCCAGAATATTATTCCGGCTAGTACTGGTGCTGCAAAGGCTGTTGGCAAGGCAAGTGTTTTGTTCGTTATGCCAATTAATTAATGTTAAGGTAATTCCTGAACTTGATGGTAAACTCACTGGGATGGCGTTTCGTGTGCCAACGCCAAATGTTTCGGTTGTTGATCTGACTGCTCGCCTGGAAAAACCTGCAACGAAGGAGGCTATCAAGAATGCAGTCAAAACTGCTTCTGAGGGCAAACTTAAGGGAATTCTTGGTTACACTCAAGATCAGGTTCTTTTTTATTCATTTAATCATTGAACTTTTATTCTTAGGTCGTTTCAACCGATTTTCTTGGGGATACTCACTCTTCAATCTTCGACTCCGAGGCGTAAGCTTAATATTTTAATCCTTGTCATTAAAAATTTAAAGGCTCATTGTTCTCAACCCTCACTTTGTCAAATTGGTCAGTTGGTACGATAATGAATTTGGTTACTCATGCCGTCTTGTTGACTTGATTAGCCACATTGCTTCGAAGTCTGATTAGGCAGTGTTTTGCTAAGAATGAAGAAATTAGTAGATATTTTCTTTAAATAAAAAATAGACTTTAAACTACGTTCATTATTTTTTTAAATAATATTCATAAATTTACAATTTGAAAACGTTTCCTGAGTTTACAAGTTTTAAATTTTTATCTTAAAAATTATTTATACTATAATGATTCAACAACATTATATGATATCTCGTTCCTTAATTATACTGCTGCCAATTTTATTGTATTTCAAAAGGTTGCAATATGGCTGCAAATGACGAGAATTCTGATATCCTAACGTTCATGCCACTGTAGGCTTTTATCAGCTTTTAAGCATTTAAATATATAAGATTATTTTAGAGGTTCTGGTCAAGAAGTCGGGCGTTCATGTCATTTTATGCAGTTTAAAGGCAAAAGAATTATGGTAGGTTTTATTTGTTGAATACATAGATAATTTGGAGAAGTTGATGACTAAAATATTTTTTGATTTATATTTTTTAAATTTCAGTTTGATTGTGGCATCCACCCGGTATATTTTAGAGTTCATTACTCAAATTACGTTTTTAAAATGTGTTAGGGAATGCATGGTGTTGATGCGCTTCCTTTTGTTGATTTTATTGATGTCGAGGAACTTGATTTACTTTTGATTACTCATTTTCATCTTGATCATTGTGGAGCGTTGCCTTGGCTTCTTGAAAAAACTGCCTTTCGCGGCCGTTGTTTTATGACCCATGCAACTAAAGCAATTTATCGAATGATGATTGGAGATTTTGTAAAGGTACCACATATTAAAGTTTTTATTAAAATAAGAAAAATTAAGGTTACAAAATATGGAGGTGGAGGAACAGGAGAGACGCGAATGCTTTATACAGAAGAAGATTTGGAGAGGAGTATGGACAAAATAGAGGTTTGTTTTTAGGGTTTAAAAAAATTATTTTGTATAACCGCGACATTTTCAGAAGTTTGTAAATTTTTTAGTGTTTAATTTTTTATTATTATGTATTAGATGATCGATTTCCATGAGCAAAAAGAAGTGAATGGAATTAAATTTTGGTGTTATGTTGCAGGGCATGTTTTGGGTGCTTGTATGTTTATGTTGGAAATTGCTGGTGTTCGTGTTTTGTACACTGGTGATTTCTCAAGACTTGAAGATAGACATTTGTGTTCAGCAGAAGTTCCTAATGTGTCACCAGACGTTTTAATCTCCGTAAAATTTTTTCAATTAAAATTATCTTTTTCATATATATTCTTTTTCTTTACTTAAAGTCTACATTTAATGTTATATTTAATAGGAATCAACATATGGCACACAAATTCATGAAAATCGTGATGAACGAGAAAGGCGATTTACATCTACTGTGCATGAAATTGTAGCTCGGGGTGGTCGTTGTTTGATTCCAGCTTTTGCTTTGGGAAGGGCACAAGAATTACTTTTAATTTTGGACGAATATTGGGAACAACATCCAGAACTGCATGATATCCCTGTTTATTGTATTAAATAAATTTGCAAAAAAAAATTATTAAAAATAGAATTTTAGATGCCAGTTCCTTAGCAAAAAAGTGTATGGCTGTTTATCAAACATTTGTTAGTGGAATGAACCAAAAGATACAAAGACAAATTTCTATCAACAATCCTTTTGTATTTAAACATGTTTCTAATTTAAAGGTTAAAAAAGCTTTAATTTATTTATTTTTAAATAATTATTTTTAGAGTATTGATCATTTTGATGATGTTGGTCCTTGCGTTGTATTGGCTAGTCCAGGATTTTTGCAAAATGGTTTAAGTAGGGAACTCTTTGAAACTTGGTGTACCGATTCTAAAGTAATAATTTATATTTTTGGTTTTTTTAATAATAAAATAATTTTTAGAATGGTTGTATAATTGCTGGATATTGTGTTGAAGGAACGCTTGCAAAAGTAAAATTTATTAAAAATATTCTATAATTATATTTTGGACTAACTTTTTTATTTCATTTTTTTAGCATATTCTCTCAGAACCAGAAGAAATTGTTGCTTTAAATGGTCAACGACTACCAATGAGATTACAAGTTGCTTATATTAGCTTTTCTGCCCATACAGATTATATTCAAACATCAGAATTTATTAGAGCACTCCGTCCACCTAATCTTATTTTGGTACATGGTGAAATGAATGAAATGAATAGATTAAAAGCAGCAATACAAAGACAATATGAAGATGATACAGAATTTCAAATTGAAGTAAAATTTTAAATTTTAGTGAAAATTAAAAGTGAAAATTTGAATTTAAAATTTTTTATTTAAAAATAAAATTTTTAGGTTTACAATCCAAGAAATACAGAATCTGTAAATTTATTCTTCAGAGGTCAGAAAACTGCAAAAGTAGTTGGTTCATTAGCAATGGAGATACCAGCTGATGGAAGTATAATGAGTGGAATTCTTGTTCGTCGAAATTTTAATTATCACCTTTTACATTCAAATGACTTGAGTGGTTAGCTTTTAAATTAAATTTTTTTTTTTTTAAAAATTGGAGAATATTAATACTTTTTTATTCTTTGAGTGGAATGTTTTTATTATTTTGAGCTTTTAAATATTAGCCTTTTTGTTTTTCTATTTTTTAAAAATTTTTAAGCATACACTGAATTATCTAATTCTCGACTAAGTCAACGTGAAAGTGTTTTTTATGATGGAAGTTTTGCTATTTTAATTTATAATCTCCGACAATTGTCTTCTGATGCTACTTTTGAAGAAATTATTAAAAAAGATGATGAAATTTGTGAAAAGAAAAATTTAAAACAACAAGAAAAAGGAAATAATGCACAACCACAACCTACACATTTAGTGAAAATGTTTAAGGTAATTTTCTAAAACATTTATTTCAATATTATTTAAATTATTTTAAATTAAAAAAAATCTTTATTTTTCAGGGTGAAATTCACATTTCCTTTTATTCATCTCAACATCTTGTTATTATTGAATGGATGTCAAACCCAGTCAATGATATGTATGCTGATGCTGTTTTATCTGCAGTTTTACATGCACAGACCAATCCAATACTTGAAAAACGTAAAAAATTATTTTGAAATTTTTTATAATTTTAAATAAATTTTAGATATTCCTAAATGTGAAGAACAAGACCAACAGAATCAACAAAAGAATGTTGAAAAAGTTCTTTTGGGTGCAATACGTGAACTCTGTGGGCCAAAAAGTAAAGTTGAATTGTCAATTTCACAACAAAAACAGATAACATCTGAAGGCACTTCAAATGATGAAAGAAATAATATTTCTTCAATAATTGAATTAGAAGTTGATGGAAAATCAGCTCAAATAGATACAAAAACATTACAAATTGCTAACTGCTCTGATATGTTACTTCATCATCTTTTAACGTCAATAACACAAAAAATAGCACATACAGTTTTACCAATTTAAATTAAAAGATTCATCGAAATAAATAAATAAATTATTTTTTGTTACGTTTATATTTTGGATAAATTAATCCAATTTTTTTTTATTAAATAAATTGTAAATATATAAAAAATAAAAGGCAAAATGCAGAATAAGGAAATTAAAAATGAAAAAAAGAACTAGAAAGGCAATGAGAAAATTAAAAAAAGTGTTCAAAATGTTTTCGGCCGTTTCTGTCCCATACAAAAGCAAGCACGTAATGTTGGACCTTCAATGCTTCCACGACAGAAACATCCAATCATTTTACGACCTCCATCTTTTGAACAGAGTTCATTACATTGTTGGACTAAACATTTGTCAAAGGCACCGAAAGAACTGAAATTAAAAAAATTGTAAAAGAAGCCTTAACACAAGTTTAGAATAAAATAGCCTTAAATCAGGATCATGTTACCCCCATTCCTGATATCAGCAATTAACTATAGAAAAGGAGTTCCCTATATAAGTCCTCTTTTCGGTTCATGAGTTAAGGTAAATATTTTTTAAAAATTAAAAAAAACAAACCATGGCAAAGTAAAATGTGGAGAACATGTAGCACGACAATGTGAGCATTGTAAAGTCCGAAATGACTCGATAATTATTAAAGAAAAGAGGAATAATGCCCTCAATGAAGTATTTTCCATTCTTTAAAATTTTTTGATTGATTTTAAATTTTCAAAATAAAATTAGAGGCTGAAATGAGAGGAAAAAAATTTATTTAAAAAAGAATGTTAATAATGTGTAAATAATAATAAACAAAAATAATATGAAAGAGAAAAAATGATTATGGAATAGAATTCTCTAAAAAATGTAAAAAAGTTGTTCTCTTTCTTTGTTTTTGTTTTATTGGAATTTTTATTGCCTTTTACAAATTAAACAATAATAGACACGCTTAAATTGTTCCACACTTTGTAGAAATCAATTAGACTTAAAAAAAATTCTTTCTGCCTATAAGAAATATATGTAGATATCTTATATTGTGTTTTTTAATTTTTTGAATCTTTAAATTTTGATTTTTTGTAAACAAACTTGTATCCAAGTCAAATTAGTAAAGTTAATTTTTCTTACAATAAGTTAATTTAAATAAAGACTATTTATCCAAGTTTTTATCAAAAATTTCTAATTTAGTGTTACAATCGCGAATTGTTTTTTATATTCGTTCCAGTGCACTAAGCCTTCTCTTTTTCATAAATATCAAATTAGCAATAAGTCAAATAATTCGACTCTTTTTTTATTATGCCTTAACATATGCATTAAAAAAAATAAAAATATAGAGAATTAGGAAAATGAGAAAAAGGCATATTTTGCCTACAAAAACGAGGCATTGAAAAAGTTAATGACTGGCATTGCTTTTTAAAACATTATTAAACCATGTAGGAAAAAACAAAAAAAAGAGGGTAATAATAAAAATAATTATTTAAATCTCTTTCAATTTTTCTTTTTGGTTAAGTAGGAACCCGTCTTCTTACCATTCCGCCAAGAATACTTTGCTTCAGTCGATTACTTAATCCTCCACCAACATTATGTGATTTATCTAAATTAATTTTTTTTTAATTATTTTTATTAAAATTTACTTTCATCTATAATTAAATCTTGATTAATTTCTAAATTATTATTTTGATGTTGTTGTTGTGCCATTGCTTGTGATTTCCACCTTTCACTGCTTAAACTATTACTTTTTGTTAATAATTCTTCTTTTACTCCTAAACCATTTCTTACAGAAGGAAGTTGTTCATGTGCAGACTTTTTAAATTAAAAAAATATATTAAAAATAAAAAATACCAACTCTATTCAAAGAAAGTGTTGAAACTGCAGCAACTCTATTTTGTTGTCTATCACCTCCAACACTATTTCCTAATTTTTTAATAAGTTGACCGATTCTTTTTCCAGCAGTTTTAGGTATAACATTATTATTAATTCCATTATTATTATTTTGTTGAATTGGATGTGGTGGTAATTCATTTTCTCGACTAGACATTGAAGAACAATCAATAAAGTCTTCATTACGAAAATTAGAAGAAGAAGAAGGAAATGTTGGTGATCCCTTTAAATAATTTAAAATATTTTTTTAAAATTTAATTAGAAAAAAATAAATTTAATTTAATAATTAATTTAAAATAAAATTATATGTAGAACTCATGTTCTCTAAAACCTCTATCGTCTTATCTTTCCCCCAACTTTTCATTATTTTTTATAATTTTAATAAAATTCCAATTATAAATCAGAGAAAAGAATAAGAAATTAATTTATTATTAAATTACTTATAATTACTTATAATTTATTTAAAAAATTAATTAATTATTTTATAACCTGATGTTGTTGATGTACATTATCATAAAATCCATTGCTAGTATTAAAACAATGTTGTTGTTCAATTTCATTATTATTATTATTATTTTGTTGTTGTTTATTTCCAATATATTTTCTATCTCCAAAAACACCAATTCCTGCTTTTGTTCCTTTAACAAATTGAGGTGATTGTCTTTGTTTATATATTATTGTTTGTTGTTTTAAATGTTTAGAAGAATGTGGAGGAGGTGTTGGAGGTGTTTCTTTTATTATTTGATATTTATTATTATTATTTATTGATGTTTTTGTTGTTTTTAGTAATGGACCTTTTTCTATTATTATATTATTGTTTTGTTGTTGTTTATTTAATTGTTCTTTTGTTGTTGTTTTCCAATTTGTTTTAGAATCTCCATTTGTTGTGAAAATTAATGGATTTGTTTTATTATTATTATTATTTTTAATAATATTATTATTATTTTGTTTATTATTATCAAATATTTTAGTCATAGCATTTACTTTTGATAAATTTATTCTTTCTTCTTTTGGTCTATTTATTATATTATTAATTAATATTTCAGAATTATTATTATTAATTTCTGTTTGAATTGTTGGAAATGAACGACGTTTTTCATTTGAAAACTAAAAAAAGAGAGAAAAAAAATTATATTTTAATAAAAAAGAGAATTTTTAAATAATCCCTTCTTATGGAATTACTGGGAAACTTTCTTAGAAAATAAAAAAAATTCTTTTACTTTAAGGAGAAGGTTCTAAGCTATTAAATATTTTTTTTTTAATATTTAATTATTTATTTACATTTAAATTAATATTATTATCTAATTCTAATTCAGCAACAAGTGCATCAATTGCTAAAGAATGATCTGTTGGAATTATTTGTTGATTTATTGTTGTAAAACTTTTTTGTCTTTGATTTTTATTATTTAAATAATAATTATAATTATTATTATTAATTAAATAATTATTATTATTATTTTGTTGTTGTTGTGAAAGAGCAGAATCAGGTAAAGATTGTATAGAACCTTTTAAATATTCTTTTTGATTTAAATAATTATTATTTGTTTGTTTTTGTTTATTATTTATTTGTTTTTGTTTCATTTGTACAACAGTTGGTGTATATGAATGAAATGCACCACCTCCAAAACCAATTCTTTGTAAAGAATTTGTTGAAAGACAACAATTATTATTAATTGCACCAACAGGTTGAAAATTAAAAAAACCTTCACTTGAATGAATTGAACTAGTCATATTTGTTGGGGGACAATCCTTTAAATAAATTTAATTATTTTTAATTTTATTTTTAATTATTACTTGTGAAGCAGCCCGAAGAAATCTAATTTGTTCAATTGATGGTGCTTTATTTATTTGACTACTTTTAAATAAATTAATTAATTAATTTAATTAATTAATTTAATTACCCAAAAGAAGGTAATATTCCTTGTGGTTTAACAGGTTGAGGACGTACAGCTGCAGGTAATAAAGCTAAAGATATTTGTGGAGGAGGATTTATTTTAGTAGAAGAAGAGGGAATAATAATATTAGAAGAAGAAGAACAATTATTTAATAATTGTTGGGGAAGTTGTCTTTGTCTAAGTGGAATAATTTGTTGTTTATTTTTAATTAAAATTAATTGTTTTTCTTTTTCTTTTTGTTTTAATCTTCTTTCAGTTGGAGCATTTATAGCGGCAACTTCTGCTGAACAACTTCCCAGTGAGTGTTCGTCCCAATCTTTTACGTCTTGGATTATTCCTTTTTTTGCGCTGTATGGCTAACAAAAACGAGAAAAAAGAAAAAATAATTTTTTAAAAAATTAAAAAAAAAACTCCAACCTTTGGAAGAACAGAATTTTCTCCTTTTTCTTCTGCCCATCCACTCATATTAGAACCAGTTAACCAATTACGTGTAAAATCTAATCGATCAGAAGTATTTTTATTTGGTAATACAATTGTTTCAGCAACAGATATTTCTTCTTCTTCTTCTTCTTTTTTAATATTTTTATTTTTATTACTACCATTTTCTACAATAATTGATTGAGAGGGAATAATAATTGTTTTATTATTAATTCTGAAAATTAATTTTAATTTTTATTTTTTTTTAAATTACTTTGAATTTTTTTCAAAAGGTAATTGTTGTTGTCGTTTAAAAATAAAAGAAGAAGAAGATTGTTGTTGTTTTTGTTGAGAAGAAGATTGTGATGTTGTTGGAGTGAGGGGATGTTTTCTATTTAATTAATTTTTAAATTTAATATTTTTTAATTAAATAGTCTTCTAAATTATTTGTATATTTTTTAAATAAATTTAAGAAAATTCTTTGTCCATTATTTATTTTTAAAATATTTTTGTTTGTCATAAATAAACTTTAAATTTATTTTAAAAAATGTCAAAAACATTTTTCTTTTTTAATATTCTCCCAATTATCCAAAGATTATTTGTACTTTTTTTCTTTTTTCTAAATTTACTTTTTTTTTAATTAGTCATCTCTTTTTTTTCTTGTAATAAATAAATAAATATTTAAAGATTAAAAAAGAATAAAAGGTTTTAAAATAATTAGGAAAGTAATAAAGAAAATAAAATCAAAAAAATAAAATTAATTTAATTATTATTTTTTATTTCACCTAAGCCTCTCCTATCTCCTCTATTTTATTATTTATTTATTTAAAAATTTAATATTTATTTTTAAATTTATTTTTTTAATTCTCTGCCCAACAATTCTCTGTTAAGTAGAGTTGTACACTTTTCTGTATTCCGGGATTACATAATTCGCTTCAGAGCTCTTGTGATAAAGGCCACTCTCTCATGTGATAAAGACGCAGAAATTGTGTACAATTCCGGAAAAGAGCAGGTCACAATATTTTTCTCTGACCTCAACTATCCACTGGTCAGTTTTTCTGCGTCTTTATCAACGAGAGAGTGGCCTTTATTGCAAGAGCTCTGAAGAGAATTATGTAATACCGGAATACAGAAAAGTGTACAACTCTAATAAAAAGATAGCAATTTCTTTCTTTTTTAAATAAAAATTAAAAATTTACTTGATTTTTGAAATAATTCTTTCATTAGCTAAAGCAGCAGCAACTTTTTCAAATGCTTCTTTTGCTGATTTAACATTACCTTTTTTAACAATAAATTCCTCTACTAAATGTTTTTGTTGTTCTTTTTGTTCATTTTTTAATTTATTTTTTTCTTCATTTTTTTGTTTTTGATTTTGATCAGATTCTCTTTGAAAATCTTCAAAAATATGATCTAAATAATCTATAGCCTCTTTAAATTTATTTCTTTGTTGATTATGCTTATAACGGGAATTCTCTATCATATGACGATTTTCTTGTGTTTCTACTAATTGTGATCCACTGAAAATTTAATTAAATTAAAATAATTAAAACAAAATAATTTAATTATTTTTAAATAAATGAAAGAAGACTATTTTTAAATATTTTTTATTTTTGTGAAGGTCAGCTGGCTTTTTTTTTTATTTTTAATGGGAATATCAAATTTCTATTTTCGGATTTTTGTCTATTAAGTGTCAAAAATAAATTGGAAAAAATGGATTTTTATTAAAAAAAGTTTTTGCTAAAAAAATAAAATGAGGAGAGTATAAATTGGAGGATTTTAATTATAAAAATAAAATATTATTAAAATATTTTATTAATTTTTTATAAAAATAACTCTAATAATAATTATTATAATAAACTAAAAAAATAAATTCATTAAAAAATTAAAAAGAAAATATTTTTTTGAAAGAAAAAATAATGGACAAGTCTTAAAAAAAGAAAAAAAAATATTCCAATCGGTTGGACAAATAATAAAAAAATAATGATTTTTAGAAAAAAAAAGAAGGGAGAAAAATAAGAAAATAAAATCATTGAAAATAATTTAAAATTATTTTAAAATATTTATTAAAAATTAATTAATTAATTATTTATATATATATTTTAATTTAAATATTTGAAACAAATTTAATTAAAAAAATCAATTTTTCTATTTAAATAAATTTATTTTTAGGTAGTTAAGAAAAAGAAAAAAGTAGTGTAAATGGCAGATGGCAATATTGTGGAATTTTATTATTTTCTCAAATATAATAATAATACTTTTATTTATTTATTGTTAAATAACTGGTCAACAATAAGTAAATAAATCAATTAATATAATATTTATGTTTTTAGATTTTTGAAAGAAAAAAGAAAATAAATAAAGGAGAGAATAAATAATATAACTTTTGTTGTAATAATTAATTATAAATAATTTTTTTAGTCTTTAAAAATAAATAAATAATTAAATAAATAATTAAATTAATTAATTAATTAAATTAACCTATTAACAGATTCACAACTAGTAGTTGATTGTCTTCCACTTAAAGCAATATGTGCAGCATAACGTTGTTCTTGTTGATAAGGTTTTTGTGCTTGTGTAATAAATGTTTGTATTAAATCATCTAAAATTAAATAAATTAAATTAATTTATATCTCTTTTTAAATTAAATTATTTTACTTTCATTTGTAGCAGATTTTCTTCTTAAATAATTATAATTATTTTCTTCTGATTGGCGAACAGCTTTTTCATGAACTTGAATTGCTTGTTTTTGCATTTTTTCTTCAAATAAAGATTTTGGTTTTTCAAATTGATTTGTTGTTAATAATGTTTTTGTTTTACCAAAATTAATTGGTTGTTTTCTTTAAATTTAAATTAAATTTAATTTAATTTAAAATTAAAAACCTTTCTTTATTTTCAAAATTATCTTGAATTGCTGAATGATATGAACTATTAAGTGATTGTATTTCTGGGGACATTTTAGAAGAAGAAGCAATATTAATCATTTGTTCATTATTATATTCTGATAATAATAATAAATTTATTTCTTTTTCTTTTTTAATTAAATTAATTAAATAATTATTTTTAAAAATTAATTATATTATTTTTAAATATTTAATTATTTTTAAATTTAAAATTATTTATTTATTTTTACCTTTATTATTATTTAAAATTAATTCTTCCTTTTCTTCATTATCTTCATTATTATTATTTAATTTATTTTGAACAAAATGTTCAAGAATTGATTTATCAGGAAGAATTAAATTATTTTGGCTATTTTTTTGTTTTATTAAATTATTAGAGGGAATTAATGGATTTTTTATTATTTTATTATTATTTAATGGGATAACAATTTCAGGTTTTTCCAAATTATTATTTTCATTATTTTGTTTAATAAGTTGACAATTATTATTATTTATTGACTGAGAAACCTGAAATATTTAAAAATATTATTTTTAATAAAATTTAAAAATTAAATAAAATTTGATTTATTTATTTATTTAAAACTTTATATAAAATTAAAAAATAATTTAAATAAAATTAAATATATAAAATAAATAAATAATTTTATAAAAATTAAATAAATAACCTTGAGAGAGAAAAAGAATTAATAAATATATTATTTTTATTAAATAAATATTTATTTTATCAAATAAAATAAAAACATTATTATTAGAAAATAAGATAATGAATGACCTTAATTTTTGTTTTTTTTAAATTATTTAAAAAAGAATATTTAAATTAATTTAATTAAAATAAATAAATTATATAATTTTTTAAAGTGTGAAAAAATAGAAAAAATGAGTAAAAAAATAAAATAAAATAATATATTTAAAAAAAAGAATTAATATCATTTGTTGTTTTTTTGTTATTTTTTTTAAATATTTTTGCCATTTCTTAAAAATATTTTTTTGCAAAAACACCCCCAAAAAATAAATCTTTTAAAAGAATTTTTTTTAATTCTCTCATCTGTTTTATTATATCCAATTGCTTTTTTATTTTATTTTTTTGCAGAAGAGGAGAATAAATAAATAAATAAATAAAGTCAATAATAAAAGAAAATAAATAAAACTAAATTTTTATAATAATTTTGAAACTATTTTTTATTTAATTTAAAAAATATAAATAAATATATTCATTTAAAAATATTTATTTATTTTTAAAAAAATAAATATAACATTTATTTATTTATTTTTAATAGTAAAAAGGTTTTTGTGTGTAATTGATTGATGATTAGCTAGCTTAGTTGATGAGAGAAGAATAAAAGTAAATATATAAAATAAATTAAATATTATTTTTGACCACACACGAAGATTAAATTAATTAAAAAAAATATATTTTTTAAATTAAATTAAAATTAGAAAATAATATTTAAAATAACCTTTTTATTAATTGAATTATTTAAATAAATATTTTCTTCTTCTTTTTTATTAAATTTAGTACTTTTTTGTTGTTTTAATAATAAATATTTTTTATTTATTTGATAATTTTCAAAAAATAAAATTGTTACCTTTTTTTAAAAAATAAAATATATTTATTAATTTATTTAAATTTAAAAAAACATACATTTGCTTTTCTTTGTTCTTCTTTCCATTTTATATTAAAATTTTTAGTTTTTGTAATTAATTGTGGACTATGACAATTTAATTGTAAATAAATTCTTTGATAATTACTTAAAATAATTTATTTAAATTATAATTTAATTTAAATATTTTATTTAATTATTTAATTAAATTAATTAATTAAATATTTAAATTAATTTAATATATTTAATTAATTAATTATAATATTTATTTAAAATTAAATTACTTTTTTAAAATAATATTTTTTCTAATTCCTAATCTAAAACTTCTTTTATTAGCAAATTGTTTGTCTAAAAATACAAAAGAACAATTATTATTTTGTTGTTTTAATTTTTTAAACATTTTAATAATTGTTATTGTTTTGTTTGGTTGTTGTGGTAATAATAAACTATTAAATTAATTTAATTAAATTAATTAAATTAATTTAAATTAACCTATTATTATTAATTATTGTTTTTCTTTTATTTGGTATTAATGAAATAAATTTTAAAGAAGAAACACTAATAAATGAATTTATTAAACAAATATGTGAAATATATTCATTTGATGATTTTCTAAAAATAAAATATAATTAAATTAATTAAATTAAATTAAATTAATTAAATTAAATTAAAACCTAATTAAATGTTTATTTAAATAAATAAATTGTTCTTTCGGTGTTCGTTCCCATGATCCAGGAACTGGTTTTATTAAATATTCTTCTTCTTCTTCTTTTTTATTATTTTTATTAATTTTACGTTGAATTAATGATTGAGGTTTAAATTGAACTATTGCATTAAATTTATTATTATTTTCTAATTTTTTAATTATTTTATTATTATCATTATTATTATCATTTTTCTAAAAATAAATAAAAATATTTAATATTTTAATTAAATTTTACATTTTTTAATTTTTCAACTTCTTTATTATTATTAGAAGAAGAAGAAGAAGAAATATTAGTTGTTTTTATTAATTTATTATTATTATTTAAATTATCAGAATTTATTTCTTTTACGACAGATAATTTTCTATTATTTTCATTATTATTATTTAAATTATTATTATTAATTTTTGTTGTTTCTATTAAACTTAATGGACGTTCTTTTCTTTAAAAAAACAATTAATAATTATTATTTTAATTTAAAAATATTTAAATAAATTATTAATTCTCCTCAAAATGTGGATATAATAAATTTATTTAATTTTATTTTTTCGGAGGTGTGTCCTTATAATTGGAATTTTTTTTAAAATATTTTTACTTTTCTTTTTCATTATTTAATAATTCTTTTTTTGTAATTTCAGTTGTAAATCTCCTATTTAAAGAAGGCATTTTTAAAAGTAAAGAAGAAGAAGAAGGTTGTTCATTAAGTACTTGACGACTTTCAGCCATTGTTTGACGAAATTTAGCAATTGTTGCATTCTTTAAAGATAAAATTAATAATAAAATAAATAAACAAATTCTTCCAAAAAAAAGATTTAATTTTAAATTAATATTTACCTATATTTTAAATAAATATATTTTTAAATAAATATATTGGTTAAAATATTAAATAATAATTTAATAATTGTTTTAAAATATCCAAAAGATATAAATCTTTATAATTAAAGAATTAATTATTATATTTATTATTATTCTTTTTTAATTAATTATTTAATTTAACCTTATCTAAAGCTCCAGGTTTACTAACATAACATTTTAATGCTGCAATTTCTTTTTCTAATTCTTTTTCATTATTAATATTATTATTATTAATATGTTCATTATTTAAAATACGTCTAGCACTTCTTGCTGCCATTAATTTAATTGTTGGATTATTATATTTATTATTATTATAATAACCAACAGATAATGAACGTTCTGTTTCTCTTGCTTCTCTTTTATTTTAATTTAATTAAATATTATTTAAATTAATTTAAAAAAACCTAAATTTTTGTGAATCAGCCAATTTTTGTCTCCATGGCCTTTCTGATTTTGGTATTGGTTTATGAGGAGATATTAAAATATTACTAGAATTTGGAGAAATAGAAGAAGCAGCAATTGAAGGAGAACGAGATATTGATGAAGACATTGATAAAGGGGAAACACATTTACTTAAATTTAAAAATAAAGTTAAAGTCCAAATAATCTCTGAGAAATAATGTTATTTTTTAAATTTTATTTTAAATAATTTAATTTAACATTTAAAAACTTTTTTTTAATTTAAGAAGATTTTTAAAATTAAATTTAATAAAAATAATTATATTTTTATTAAAAAATGTCCACTATTTTTGTTATTTTTTGACCATAAATTAGAGAAATTAAAAAATATTTAAAAACAAAATTTTAGATATTTTTTTTGTTTTTTATAAATAATAATAATAATTAAATATAATCTCGCGTCAAAATATCCCCCAATTCGTTCTTTAAAATTACTAAAAAAATAAATTCTTTTTATTTACAAAATAAACTACTTATTTACATAATTTTAGAAAAAAAATACTAAAATACTATTTTATGTTTTCAGACTAAGTAAATAAATAAATAAATAATTATTTTTTGTAGTTTAAAAGTTATTGAAAATAATAAAATAATATATATTTTTAAAATATATTTTTAATTATTTTATTAAATTATTACGAAATAGAAGGAGATATTAATGTTGTTGATGTTCTTGTTATTTCATTTAAAGAATTATTTAATTTATTTATTTCTAAAATATAATTAATTAATTAATTTAAATTAATTTAAATTAACCTAATAATTGTTGTCTTTTTGGATATAAATTATTATAATTATTATTAATTAATGTTGTTCTTGTTTGACTTAATAAATCTGTTGTTTTTGTTCTATAAGGAAATGTTTTTCTTTTTAATTCATTTCTAGGAGAAAATGACCTTCCTTCACTACAAATTGAAGAAGAAAGATTAGAAGATTTAGTAATATTTTTTAAATTATTATTTGAAGAAAAAGAAGAACGAGATGAACTTTAAAAATAAATAATTAATTTATTTAATTAAATTAATATATAATGCCCTTATTTAAATTTAAATTAAATATTAACCGTTCTGATTGTTGTGATGACCTTAAAATATTATTAGAACTATTAGTATAGCCATTTTGTTGTTTTAAACAATTATTATTACTTAAATTTAATGAAATAGGGCGAATAACACAAGAGGAAGAAGAAGAAAAAGTTTTTGGATAATTATTATTATTATTAATTAATTTATTTATTTTATTATTATTTGGGTGAGACCAACGAACAGAAGAATTCCAACTTTAAAAAAAAAAATAAATAAATTATAATTTTAATTTAAATAATATTTACCTATTTTTAATTGGTTCAACAGAAGTACTTAACCTTGTTCTATTGGCTATAGTAGAAGAACCAGACATTATTTTAAAAAATAGATAAATATATTTTATTATTATTATTTTTGGTTTTATTTTTTTTTTCAACCCAATTGGATCTATAAAAAAAAATAAAATATTAATTAAATAGAAATAAGGTAATTAACAATTAATTTAAATAATTATATAAATAATAAATTAACAGAAGAGCTAAATAAGAAGAAAAAATTGAATTGAAAAATTAAAAGAAAATAATTAAAGAAATTTATTTTGGGAAGAAAATAAATTAATTTGGAGAAATTAAAAAAGAATTTTGGTAAAAAGGGATTAATTAATTAATTATTAAAATTTAATTTATTAAAAAAAGAATTCAAAATTTAAATATTATTAAATTTAAAATAAAAAATAAATAATTTATATTATTTTTCTAAATATTAAAAAATAAAATAATAAAACATTTTTTGACAAAATTAAATAAATTAAATAGTTGTCTTCACATTTATTAAACTAAAATAAATTACTTTTATTTTTAACGTTAAATAAAAAAAAGTAAATAGGCAAATAATATAAATAAATCACTTTTTTTTTTAAAAATACTTAAAAGAATTAATGTTGGTCATTTTTTACATTAAGAGGAGACTTTTATATTTTCTACGCAAAAATTGATTTAAAATAAATAAAAAATAAATTAATTGAATATTTTTATTATTATAATTAATTTTAAAATAAATTTAATTAATTTAAATAAAAAAGTGTGTTTTAATTAATTAATAATTATTTTAGAAGAATAAATAATAAATAAAATTAGTAAATTTATAAAAATAGAGAGGAGAAATTATTTTATAAAAAAATAATTAAATTAATTAATTTATTTAATTTGATATAACAATTTGTTTTTTAACACTTTTTTAAAGAAATTTTGCGGGTTTTTGTTTATATTTTATTTTTTAATGCATTAAATAATTTTATTTTATTTTTAACAATTATAAAAAATAAATAAAAAAAGAGCTTTCAATGTGTTCAAAATTAATAAAAATAAAATAAATTGTTAAATAAATATAAAAATTAAATAATTACCTCAGAAATTATTTTAATTAAATTTATTTAAATTTAATTAAAATTCTCTCCTTTTATTTATAAAATTAAAAAAAAGGCTAAAATAAAATAATATTAAAAATTCTTTTTTTTTTAATAAAATTGATTAATCAAAAAATCTTAAAAAATAAAAAATCATTAAGAAAATCACAAGTTGTTAAAACCCAATTTGTTTTAAAAATATAAATTTATTTCCATGAACAAAAAATAAAACATTTTCCAATAGAGAACAGTTGTAAATAATTTATTTAAAACAGCTGTTTATATTTTTAAATAAAAATATTTTTAAAGAATAATAAATTGATTTAATGAAACAAACAAACACCCACACTCTTTTTAAATAAAAAATTAAATTAAAATAAAAATTACAAACTTTTAAATATTAATTTAAAATAAAATATATATGTCATTACTCAGCTCAAAAGTATGGTATTGACTATCCAAAAGCGCACGATTTTAGACAATTTTATTTTGAATTTTTTGACAAAAATTTTTTAAAAATTTTACCCTTAAATTTTTTTCAGAAAGGTGCTAGGAGCATTTGAAAATTTGGGGGTAATAGATAAATTATATTTTTTAGCTTTTAAACTATTGGTAAGTTTTGGCCGAGACATACATCATTTGAAAGAGCTCGAAAAGCTGAATTAAATGAGCTATTCATTTATCTCTAATATCGTATAGAAGTCGAGATACAAGCTCCTAAATATTGAGAAAATTTAGGGGAGAATAAATATATTTTTGGTTAAGTGGAGAATTTCTAAGTTTTAGGGGAGAAATGAGAAAAAATGACCAAGGTTCGAACCCATCTCGTAGAAATTAATTTTTTTACGGGAAACTGGATGGTGGAAAATATTAATTTTACTATTTTTCTCTCCGTTTTATTTATTTATTTATAATCACAGTTTTACACAACGGATATATACATATATAATTTTACTAAAAAAAAAAAATAAATATTATTATGTTTCCTCTTTTAATTTTTAATAAAAAAAATAATAATTAAATTAGATAATTCTCGCATGGATTTATAATTAAATATAAAAATTATTTATTTTATTAAAAACAAAAAGAATTATAAAACAATAAATAAATTGATTGTTAGCCCCAATTATTTATAAAAAAAAAGTAAAAATATATATAAATTATTTAGACTATTATATCCCCCAAAATAATAAATAAATGTCCTTGGCCTAATCCGTTGTTGACTTATAAAAATAAATATATATTTTACAATGTTATAGTGTGAAAATAAAAATAAATATAAAAAAGAAAATAAAATGCGCAAAAATATATTTTCCCCTCTTTTTTACAAAACTTAAAAATACAACAAAAAAAACTAAAATAAATTTATAATGTCGAGAGAATCAAATAACACAAACGAATAAAAAAAAACCTTTTTAATGACTAATAAAATATTAGAAAATAATAATAAATTAATTTTTAAAAAATTATTTTAATCATCCCCTTCCTTGATTTTCTAATTTTTTCTTAAATTATTTTTAAAGAAAATTATTATTTTAATTAAATCTATAAAAATGTCACTAATTTTACTTTTTAGTAATATTATTAGTTATATTTTGTATTAAATATAAAGAAAAATAAAAAAAGAAAATCGCATGTTGAGCAAAAGAATTTTTTTTTAATGCACAAAAATAAAAATTTTATGTACTCTAAAAATAGTGGTTGTGAGCGATAGGCGGACAGAGGAAATAAAATATAATAATACACTCCTACATACATATTTTACACAAAAATATATATAAAATAATACACTTATGAATATATTACCTATAATTAAATTTAAAAAAGAGAATGATTTGATAGGCTTTTTTTAAATTATTTTAAATAAATGTAATTTATTTATATTTTATTAGAATTAATATTTAGTTAACTAATTTTACCGGCTTTTACATTAAGATTTTATAATTTGAAAAAAAATGTTTTCTTGAAAATTTGTAAAATAATAATATTTTTATTATTTATTTAATTTTCAAAATAAATCATCTTCTTCAGCTGCAGCTATTTTCTCTTCATCTTCTTTAGTTCTTTCAATTATATCTTCAATATTATCATCTTCAGAAGTATCTTCTTCTTCACCTCCTTTTAATGATTGTTCATGCAGCATAACATATTCTCTTGAACTAAATCCAAATTTAAGAACATCCTTCTCTTTTAATTGATAATAACGTTGAGATTCTATCCTTTCACCATTCTTTTTTTTAATTAAAAATAAAATAATTTTATCATTAAATCCAAAAAAATACCAAAAATGTTCCATTTCCAGAACCCAAATCAATTATATAAGGTCGTGTTCTCTATAAAAATTAAATAAATCAATATAAAAAATTTCAGATAAAAAATAAAAAAACAAACCCTTCCCTTTGATCCATCAATTCTTTCAAAAACCAAAGAACGGTATTGAAGAACGGCATGTTGCTTTGAACAGCTTGGGTGGTCAATCGGAAAATCAGCGACTTTATGATCACGCCCAATTAAATAAGCTGATTGTCTATGAACATAAATTACTGGTAAATTCTCTTCTCCCTATAATCAAATGAAACTAATTTTTTTTAAATCTAAAAAACCTTAAATGGATAAATTCTCCAACGCAATTTTGGAACTTTGGCTTCTGGAGGTTCATTATACTATAAAGAAGTATAATTTAAATTATAATATTCTTAAATAAAGAAACCTTAACCACAACGCCCTTAAAAGTATTTGTATCTTGTGCAAGCTTTCCAGAAGGCTCAAATGAAGGTTTTTCTCTTTCTTCCTCCTTTTTTTCTACATCTTTCTTTTCCAAATTTTCATCTTCTTCAGTTTTTATTTCCTTTTTTAAAGCACCACTTGGCTAAAAAATTTAATTCTATAAAAAAATTATTCTATATAAATTAAAACCTCCCACGAAGGTTTATCCCAACCTCCAGGCGGTGGATCCATACGCACAAATTTTCTGCTAGATCGAGAATTACTTTCATTTGAATGTCGTTCATCATCATCATAACGATGTTTCGAATTGTGATGATCACTTCGTCTCTAATAATTTTAAGTTAATAATTTTAGTATATAAATTAAAAACCTTAGATTCTCTAGGACTTCTTTCTCTCGAACGACTTCTCTTGTGACTATGAGAAGAAGAATGTGGACGTTTACCCATAGATATGTGAAAATTTAGAAACAGAAACTAAAATAAAACAAAAATAATTAAAAATAAACATATAAATATTACAAAAAAATATAAGGTATTAATAAAAACAATTGCATTAATAAATAAATATAAAAACTTTTTGTAATAAAATTTTATTAACTATTTTTTAATTTTTGTCATCAAAAAATAAAAATGAATTAATCTAATCGCATTTAAAAGAAAATTATACAGTTGAATTGAATGAAATATATTTAAATATCTCAGTTAAGAAGCAAAAAAGTGTCTTCAAATAATATTAATTTTATTTATAAAAAAAAGAAAAGAATTTAAAAATGTTGCCAATCAAAAGCAATATTTCGATGATTTAATTCATATTGATTCAAAACTTCTTCAGCAATTTCTTGATGTAGCCACTGCTTTTGAATTTTCCAATAAAGTTCTTTATTAAGACTCATTGGGTTACCACGTCTATTGTATAAAAATTAAATTTAAAAATATATATATATCTAAAAAACCTAAATCCTGGATCAGTTTCCCCAAATTCATCAACATAAGGTGCATTCTTGAAACAACCACGCACAGACTCACCAGCAATATATAAAAAGAAAATTTGACATTCACGAATTCTATAATAAATTTAAAAAAATAATAAGAAAAAATTTTTGAGAAATTAACCTTAAAAATATTCCAGTAGAACCATGGCATTTACTCAAATGATAAGCACAAGCACCAAACTTTTTTCCGGCAACCTTAAAAAGAATGTATTTGAAATTTAAAAAATATTTTTAGAGTATTAAACCTGAGTCTCGCAACAATAACTATGAGAACCTAAAAAATTAAAAAAAAATTGTAAATAAATAATAAAAAAATACAAAGAATTTCTCCACAGCATAAACAAATTGTTGGAACCATTGCTGTTATTTCACCAATAACTGGACATCTTTGTAAATAATATTTTATTAAAAATAAATTAAAAGAAAAAATAAATATTTACTTGAAGCTAACACTCATATTTACTAATTGTGCAAAATCTTCAGGTAGATCAACTAGCCTATTTATTTTAATTGGCAATAAACGTGGAACTCCTACAATCATCTGTTTTGACCACCTTAAAATGAAAATAAAATTTTTTTAATTTATTTATTCAAACATTTGAAAAAGATGATCAACTCCAGAACCATTGAGTATTTCCAAAATCGTTGAAGGAAGACCAAGATAACGACAAAGGGGTACAAAACCATCCAAAGATGGATCTATAATTAAATAAAGATTAATTTTAGAAAAGAAATATATATCAACCTTTTAAGGATTCAGGTGGAGGAACAAGAGTAATACAATTGTAAAGAATGGCTAACGGACGCAAAAAAGCAATTGATGCTGAATGAAGTCTCTTAAATATGAAAAATATTAAAGAATTAAATATATTAAATCATACATTATACAATTCAATTACTCTTTTTGGCTTGTAACACCGTTTGGGGAAAAGTTCTTTTAGACGTGCCAAAAACTCGTCAACATTTGTAGGCAGAGAATCTGTTTCAATATTTTCCTCATCCTTCTTTTCAAATTCAAAAAATTCAATGACTTGGAATAGATGGGCAATTAATGTTAGACGAATTATGTATCTAAAAGAAAAATTACGTTAAATATATAATAATTAAAATAAAACTAACAATTCATCCACACTCCCATCGGCCACTTTATAAATAAAAACATTAGCATGAGAAGTCAATTTTCCATCAACCCAACACCATCCAATGCAAAAAACTAATTCAACCTTTTTGAAAATAAATTTTAAATTTTTTAAAAGTTTAACCAAACCGCCAAACTAAGCATGTCAATATTCATAAGTTGTACATCAACATGTAAAATCTGATCAAGATGAGTTTGTAGTTTAGAAGGTGATGATGATGACGAAGTAGTCAACTTTTGAATTTTGCTACTTGTACTAGGAACATCATTACTAACAATTTTAGTAACTTCATTTACTCTATTATCATTATTTGGCAATAATAGAGGAGCAAGAAGTTGTGTGACAAGCACATGAATACCATAAGGTTGGCAATTGAAAGGAATAAGATTAGAAATTCTTACAAAATTGTTTAAACAATCTCGCTGAAAATTTAAACATCTTTATAATAAAAAATTAGTATATAACCTGTCGAGTATTAAAAGCACCAAAAAGAGGTTTATTTTCAATTTCCAATTCAGTGGCAACTGAGCGCAATAAAAATGAACAAGATTTGAGTATATTTACAGTTTCAAATATTCGAATATATGTTTTAGTAACCCGATTAATTGGATTAATTTTTGGTAACACTCCATACTCCGTTAATTGTATCTTAAAAATTAAATATTAAAAAAAATAATTTTCAACCTTAAACATGACATTTGTTAAAGGTTTTAATGTGTCCCAATGAGGAATTGATGGAGGAACACTTAAAAACAAAATTTTAGACGTTAAAATTTTTTAAATTAAAAATTTACTTTTCTTGAGTTATATCCTTAATTTGTGTCTTTTTAGCACCGAATAAGTTTTTTCCACCAAAAACATGTTGCATCATAATATGCATAAGAGCAGCCCCTCGCCCGTCTAATTGATCTGCACTTTGTATCTGTCCTGTTATTGCGTCAGAAATAGATACTAAAAATTTAAAATACAATTGAAAAATTATTTTTTAATTTCTTTAAATTGTAAAAAATTAAATTGTAATTATACAGAATTTAATTTAAAAAGGAAAATATTGTTTACATAATGGAGAAGTGCTTCGTGATGATGATGAAATAGTTCGAGATATTTCAGGTTCAATTGATGGTGATTCATCAAAAGAAGATGGAAGACTAACAACACTTGATTGAGAATCTTCTATATTAAGGCCAACTAAACGACCGATCCCTTCTAGTGATGTTTTAGAAGTTATAGATCCAACACTTTTTGCCATTTCAGCAAGAGAACGTTCAGAATGTGACCTAAAATAATAAAAATTAAATAATTTAATTAATTATATCCCATGATTTTTAATATTTCTACAAATCCAAAATGTATTTTAATATTTAAATAACCTCTTTCGACTGTGTCCTTTAACTTGTAAAGCGGTTTGTGTAAATAACGCACTTGTCAAATTATTAATCCATTTGGAAAACGTTTCAGAATCAAAAGGTCGATCTGTTGAAAAGCCTGTAACATCTTTTAGGCAATGATACGATGGAAACACTGGTATAACGCCTTAAAAATAAAATTTATATTTATTTTTAAGGAGAATAGACAATTGGAAAGACGTTTGCACAATGGGCAGAGGAATTCACCCATTTCAATATCCAACATTTGCGAGTTGAGTACTTGCATTCTACGTAAATTTTCGCGAGCGTATGTAGCTTTGATAAATCTATAGAAATTTTTTAATAAAATAATAAAAAAATCAAATCTACGCATTGAAACAAGAAAAGTGCATGAGATGAGAGCAACTGGAAATATGTAATTCCTCTGGAAGAAAAACTGATGAAAAAATGTCAATTTGTTCACTCATCAATCGAGACAGAGAACTATTTTGATTTCTTGTACATTTTAGAGAAAAAATACGTGAACTAAACACATAAAAATTTTAGAAAAATTTTAAGTTTAATTACTTCTGAACAAATGTAGAACAAACAATAGGGTTTCCATCAAATGAAATAGACTCATTCTCCTGACAAAGAACACACATAATGTTCGGTTGTGGTCTTAATTGGACATCTGATTTTTTATCGCCACAACAAACTGGAAATCCAGCATCAGGTAAAGGAGTGCTAAAGATTTGAAATTTAAAAAAATAAACTAATTTAAAGAAGGACAATTCTTGACAAATAAACCTTACAATTAAACTACGAGTACAAAATATTAATCTGAATAAAGGAAACAAGGGTTTAAAAAATAAAATCATACGCATATTCTCCATCATCCATATCAAAAGTATTTGATTGCTGTTGTATATCTTGTTCCGAATCAATAAGTTTAATATTTTGTGTTTTAAAAGAGTTTTGAAGTTGTCGCATCTTAAAATAATTACACATCAATCCGTTAATCAAAATCACAAAAAACCTTTTCCATAGCAAGTTGTCGTGTCTTAGCTGCCATTGCAGACTTTCGTGAAGACCCGGCACTTACTTCTATTTTCTTTTCTGAATATTTGGTTTCATTGTCAGGTTGTTTTTGAATACAAAGAGATTTATAATTCTAAAAGAAGCGCGAGATTATTAATGTGTAATTTACAAACCATAACAAGCCACCAAAGCAAATCAGCATGGTTATCAACTGCAGATTTATTCATCATATGTTCAAGTTTTTCAAAGACTCCTTCTTTGGTAGCCATTTTAATAAAATTAAATTCATCTCCCTGAGAATTTGCACGTTTCTGTTCATTCAATGCCATTCCCAACAAGAATATGGCACCTTAAGAAATAAATTAAAAAACAGACAACGAAAATTTATTTTAAGTAAAATTAAAAAAACAAACGATAAAAAAGCTGATCACTGATAAATCTTGATCTCCTAATAGTTCTCTCAATAATTGTATGAATTAATTTGATAAAAACTTCAGATTCCATAATCTTTAATTTTAAATAAATAAGTTAAAAAAGAATATTAAAAAAATAAACTTTAAGTATAGGAGCAAAGAAACGAGAAAAGGGTGGTGGTAGAGGAGGTGGACAAGCCTTCAACTCACGACTGAGTTCTGCCCTATCTTTATTTTGTTGTTGTTCTGCCATAGATGCAAATTGTTTTGAATCTGATAATTCAATTAAAAGAAATTTGTTTTAATTCATACAATGCCAAAAGAATGGATTGTACTCGGTACGAAGAGTCTCCTATAAAAATATTATTCCATTATTTTCCTAATTAATTACCTTCAAATAGAACATCCCACTCGATACATTATTTGCTTTCTTAAAGTTACCAACATTACGAACAGCATTTTCTAACGAAAGTCTTTGAATGGATGGGTCATTTGGAATACACTTCTTATTAATATGTATATTTTATAAAAATTATTATTAAAAAACCTTTTCAATAAAACTAAAAGGCTTTGGACCTGTTGCCAATATGTGTATAATTTCTCTTTCAAGTATTCCTTGATATGTAGCCATATCACTTTGACCAATATAATAACGCTCACCGAACAACATAATTCAAAAAATTAAAACGATAAAAATAGTTCTTTAAAAATTTACAATAAATGCAACATCTCTTCAGCCATGATAGAAAATATTTTACTCGACTCATCCCTAGTTACTCCATCCATTGAATAATTTTGACTTGATGACTCCTCAAAATCGGTCTGTGCCCATTTTGCCAAGCCAAAACGGTCCAATAAACGAATAACAAATTTATTGGGATCCATCAAAGCACCAATAGCCTAATAAAGAAATTTAAAAAGAACTAAAAGTGTACAAACTTGTAATAATTGAACATCTCTATCAAACATTTCAGTGCGGCACAAATTTGAAGTATAATTGTGTACCTAAAAAATAAATTAATATTAAAAATTTGATTAAAACAAAAACCTGATTGACAAGAGAAAATCCGTTTCTTCTCCAAATTTGTGCATCACTAACTTGAGCATTTAAAACAAGAGATCTTTAAAATTATTTATTTTAATAATATTATCTACTTTTATTAATTCAATTAAATAATAGTTATTTCAGTTATGAGGACAAAATGTCAAAAGATGCCATTGAATTTTTGAGTTAATTTTGAATATAATATATATATTCAATTCATTGTTAACTTTTTGCTCAAATCAGTTAAAATAATCAAATATTTCAGAAAAAATTAATTAAAAAACCTTAATGGCATTTCCATCAATACAATTTTTATACCTCGCAGATTAATTGGTTCTTCAGGAAGTGATAAAATTTCATAATAATAAGCACCGTTATGATCAAAAAAGTTAGGGCCTTTATTATTAGTATAATATTTTAAAATTTCTTCAGGAGCAGATAAGAGTCCGCCAATGAAACGCCAAAGTGGTTGATGTATGGAAATGGGAGAGCGCGCGACTTGGAATTGAAAACAATCGGCCACATGACCGTAAACTATAATGATAAATTACTCTTTTTTATTACTTATAAAAACAATCAGTTACCTTTTATGCTTGATAGTTCTTTAAACTCTGTAAATTGAGAAGTTATTCGATATATTTCACCCATTGCCATCTGAAAAAGTAAAATATGTACAATTGCATCAGTTCGAGCCCAAGAAAGTAGAAGAGAAAGTGGCTCTTGAATTCGAAGAAAAATATTAAATGCTGTTTCCCATTCGCTTTCCTAAATAAAAATATAATTTACTAAATTTTTAGAAATTAACCATTATCTGATGTTCTATTGCTTGACGTTTCACTTCATCCATACCCTAAATTTTTAGTAATTTAAATTTTTTAACTTCTTAAATAAACCTGCATATTAGCCAAAAAATGCAAAAAAGCAAGCGAACCATTAACAAAATTTTTTCTTAATTCATTAGTCCATTCATTCGGTTTGGGAACAACAGTCAAAAGATAGCTTAAAATATATATCTGTATATCTTAATCTAAAAATATATAATAACCTGACATCATTAACCATATAAAGAGCTCGACGTAAAATAGCAGGGTAAGAATCTGCTGAAAAATCCATTCGTTGTATAAAAGTTTGTTCAGAAGCTAAAACACATTTAAAATAAAAATATAATCAAATCTTTATAATATACTTTTCAAATATCTATTGCAGAATTCCTTCAAATTATCCATACAAATAAATACAGCATTCTCATCGGTGATCAATCGTTCTTAAAAAAATATTAAATTAATAAAAATCACAAAATACATACTTGCAATTGTTGGAACAGTAAAAATCTTTAAAGATTTAATCAAAAATATTTTTTTATTAAAAAAATAACCTGAACAGTCATTGCAGTAATTGAAACAGAATGCTCGTGATCATCATTAATAAAATCGTCAAAGACAATATTATAATTCTGATTAAAAATTTGTTAAAAATAAAAAAATATTTAACATATTTCAAAAAACCTGCAAAAGTAAACGTCCAAAAATATATTTGTGTTCAAGATTCATTAATACAGTACTCATTAATAATTGATGAAAAGCTGTACGAGCCGCCTTCCAAAGACGTCGATCAAAAAGCAACAACATTGTAGCATTTAAGGAATCTACTTCACAGCTACAAACATTTAGTCCATAACGATTTTTTACACATAATGCCATTGTCATATTAATAGGAGAGGATAGAACGGAATCACAGTTAGAGGATAGACAAAGCAAAACTTCACTAATTATCGAAGCAAGAAGGGCTAAAAAATTATAAAATTTGTATGACTGTTAGACAATTTACTATAAAATTTTAAATACATACAACAATCCTGTGCTTGTTGACTTAGCCAATTAATTAAACGAATTGCCAATAATTGAAGTCCAGAAAGTGATGAACGAAATACTTTAACTGATAGAGGTCCAGTTTTTTGAGTACGAAGATTTGCTTCTTTTCTTGTACGATCCTAATTAAAGTAAATTTATAAAAAATGTATATATATAAAACCTCAATCATTTGTTTAACTTCAATGCAACGTTGACGAGTACCAGTATGCACAATTGAACGACCATCTCTGTCCACAATTGAAGCTATCATCATTGCTTTATCATGAGCAACGAAAATTGCCAATTTCAATGCTCGGATAACCTTAAATGTTGAAATAATTTGAAGGAATTTTTATTTAAATTTGAATTAAAATATCCAAATCTGTCAGTAGATCTAAAATTAACTAAAAATAGCTGTCTTCAAATATATTCAAAACTACTTGAAATATTTTAATTCCATTGACGAATTTTTAAAAATAAACCCCTTCATAAGTATGAGTTTCATCATTAAAAAGAATTGTATGGCTAATTTCATCATCTAAACGGATCCAATCTTCGTCCACAATCGAAGGAAATTCTTCTGATAAATCCCAGCAAAGCAAAGTAATGGCAAATTTAATCGTAATTTGAGAGAGATGATGAAATCGAGTTGCCAGCTTAGGAGGAAACCCTTCGTAACAACTAATAAAAAAACCGTTATTCAACAAAAAAATTTTTATTCCTAAGCCATAATATGTTTTCTCTTACAATAATTAATTTAACATAAATAGAGAACTAAAATATTTTGGAGTCTAAAATCAACAATTTTTGCCAAGTCTTTCAGTCTTTATGCCTGTTTCAAAAAATAACTTAACGTAAAAACATATTATAACTCAGATGAAAAATTGCAATTTATTAGTCCCATAACCGTTTAAAAATATTAAATTATAGAAAAACCTACTTATTATTATCAGTCTCCTTTAAATCTTCCTCTTGCTGTATTTTTGGAACATGGAGTTTGCAAAAATAATCATTAGACCAAGCCTCTATATCGCCACAATCACAATATCCACTGCCCATTGAGGTATGCATCTAAATTATTTAAATAGAAAAAAGTAGATTTATGTGAAATTCTACAATATTTTTAAAAGACACATAGGCAGGTTTAACAATTGCAAAATATGTAAAAAATTTAAATCATCCCCATGTATGTATTGAAATTTAGAAACAACGGAGTCAACTCAAAAATTTGGGCTTGAAGAAAAAAATCCTGCCTAAGCAATGTATATAGCCATGCTTTTTAATTAATATAATAAAATTATCAAAAATACAAAAACCTTGTATCTATGATTTATATGTGCAGAATTAACAAAGCAATCATAGCACAGAACACATGTTCCATCAGTGGCACATTCTCTGAAAAATCAAGTTTAAAAAAATATTTATTTAAACAAAATTTATATACTTGCAGCTATAATTAGGTTCGCCATTTCTAAACATTTTCCCACAAATGTGACTACATTTTGAGGCATCTTCCAGACTAACAATTTCATTTAATTTTCTCAATGAAATATTTTGTTGGCCATGGCCTTCTTCATTAACTTTAAATTCTTCCTGGGCTGAAGTTCCAACGCAAAACATTTCAGCAAGTGGATGAATAAGTTCATTTGCTAAAATTATATAAAAAAATATTTGCTAAAGTTTAAACCAATTTTAACATCGTCCAATGAGTTATTCCAAGGTTCTTTAATTAGTGCAGGATAAACATTTTGTGCTGTACTAACCCAATGCCGATAAAGCAATTTAGAAGCTTCAGGCCAACGTTCTTCTTGTGTTGCTTTTAATAATTCATCTATCATTCTAAAATATTCTTTAGAATTGCGGTTTAGAAATGTTAAAAGAAAGGATATCAAAAAATTTTAAGCTTACAATAAGATTTCGATTAGAATTCCGTTTACCCAGCAATTTAACTCCGAAAATCGAAACGCACGTTTCAGTCCCTAAGTTTTAGTTCCCGCCTTTAGGGGTACGTTTCAGTCCGGTTTTAACACTATCCAATCACAAAGAAACGGCGATTAAACGGAAAATTTTTATGGCTAAATATATTTTTTAAATGCGCCAAAAAGCCCAGATTCAAATTTAACGTTATTTTCTTTTTTTACTTTAAGGAAAAGTTCTCGTTTAAAGATTATTTTAGTTCTTTAAAAAATATCATTTTAAACCTTTTTTAACTATTAATCAACTTTTGAAAAACAAAAATATTTTTTTATACAAACAAAACAAATCAAAAATAGATGTATATTTTATAATTAATTGACTAGCTATAAAAATATTAGAGAACAAAGGCGTAGAATTTTAAAAAAGTTGAGAAAAAAGATTTTTTTAATTTTATTTTTCTCAACATTTTTTTAAGCATAAAAAAAGAATTGAGCATTTTTAATAATTACAAAAATATAAAAAAATGGCAGAGATAAATAAAATAATTATTTTATTTTTTTAAAGTGTTGTAACCAAAAGTAAATCATTTTCTTCTCCTTCATTAATATTTGGTTCTTTTCTTCCTTGTTTTTGTTGTTCACTACTAAATTGAGCAGGAGATGGTGGAGAATGTAAAAGAAGACAATTATGATGTTGTTGTATTATTTCTTCATCTTCTTCTGATTTTTCATAATCTTCAAGTAATTCTAAATCTGCTGGTCTTAGTAAATCATGCTAAAAAATATTATTTATTTTATTATTTAAAAAACTTGAGAATATTGATTAATATCATTAATTTGATTAATTCCTCCAATACCACCACCACTCATATGTTCAAGAAAATAAGCAGCTGTTTGATCAATTTGTTTTTCATCTAATTGATATGCTTCTGCCATTTCTCTTCTAGCTACTTCAACTAATCTAGGGTCAGTATATTGACCTAATTGTAAAGCTTCTCCAACAAGTTTATTAGTTAATTCATGATTATGATGACCAGAAGAATAATTATTATTATTTCCCCCTCTATTATAACTACCATAAAATTGTGGATTTTGATTATTATAATAATAATTATGATTATATTGATGTCTAAAAAATAATAAAAAATTATTAATATTTTTTTTTAATTAAATAATAACCTTTGTAAATAATTAGAATTTAATGATGTTGATTGTCGAGGATATAATTCAATTGGACGTACAACAGTTCTTGGAGAATAAGGCAAACGAACTGGACCTGTTGGGTCAGGTCTATTTATAAATTAAATAAATTAATTATTAAATTAAAATTAAAAAAAACCTATAAGTTTCTTCATAACCATTATCATCTAACCAATCATCATTTAATAAACCAGCCATAGCAAATGCCTGATTTCTTGCCAAAGCTAAAGGTCTACGTAAATGAGGTCCTTGTTGTTGCATTGTTAAAGGAGAAGAATAATTACGACGATTATTTTGTTGTCGATTACCTTGTTCTATATCTAAACGAGTTCTTCTTTCATATAAATCTTCTTCATCTGAATCTGTTGGCATACTTTAAATTTAAAAAATAATTAAAAATTAGTTTTATTAAATAATATAATTTGATTAGAACACTTTCCACTAGATTAAGCAATAAATAAATAAATAAAAGTATTTTTTAAAATAATAGAAAATTAAAACAAAATTAAAAAAAATAATATAAGAATTGAGGGAAAATAATATTTTATTTTTAAAAATAAAATAAATATTTATACCTTCTGTTAACAAAAATAAATCTTTGTGTAGCTGTATTTCCCCTATTATTATATAAATTTTGTTGTTGTCCATTATTATCATTACTTTCTCTAAATCCATTATTTATTCCTCCTCCAAAAAGAGAAGAATCATTAGAATCATTTAATGGTTTTTGTGAATCTGTTCTTTCTCTAGTACGAATACCATAAATTTCTGCTAAATTTGGAAGACGACGTCTATTAATATTACGAGAAATTGATCCATTATTTTGAGGAATAGAAGAAGAATCTTTATTATAAATTGGAAATTGTTGTTCAGATAATTGTTGAGGCATTGCAGGACTTTAAATAAAATAAATAAAATTATTATAATTATTTAAATTTAAAATTTATTAACCGTCCAATTAAAGCAATTGGAATTTCATCAGGAAATTGTTGTTGTTGACTATGTGCTGCTTTGTGTGAAGGAGGTAAATTAACACTTCTAATAAATAAATAAATTAATTAATTAATTTTAAAAATAAAACAAACTTATTTGTAGTCATTCCACGATGTAATAAATGTGATGTTGGTACACCATGATGATATTCTACTGACATTAAATCAGCTGCAGCAATTGAATGTGTTGGGGAAAGTCCTTCTTCTTTTTTTAAAATAAATAAAAATAATTATTTAATTAATTAATTATTTTATAAGAAAGAGTGGTACATACATATATTTTTAAAAATAAAATTAAAATGTCTCTTTCCTTATAAAAATTAAAAAAAAATAAAATTTTAAGTTAAATTAGATAAATTATCCTTAATAAAATAACAAAGATTTGTACACTTGAAAAAAAACAAAAATTTTCTATTTCATTAAAAAAAGTCATTTAAGTGTTTGTTTATGTCCATCAAGCGCCAAAAAAAATTTTTTTTTTTTTTTTAGTTTATTTCAAGTGACAAAAATTGGAAGGAAAAAAGGAACACAATTTTTAAAAAAGATAAGAAGAAGAAAAAGACTGGAAAAATATAAAAAAGAAAAGATGGACTAACTAAAAAAATAAATTAAAGAAAAAAAAAAGTGTTTAAAAATATTTAAAGAAGGCTAAAATGTTTGAAAATAAAATAACCAATTTTGCTTAAGTGACACAACAACAATTCTTCCAAAAAATTAAATAAATTGAGGGAAAAAAAATTATATGCATTTATAAATATAAAAAAAAATAAATAAACTTTTTAATAAATAAATAAAAAAAAGAATTAAAAATAAAAAGAATATTTTAATTAAAAATATAATTATTTTAAAAATAATCTTATAAAATTAAAAAAATAATTTTATTTAATAAAACAAATAAAATATTTAAATAAAAATACAAAAATATTAAAAAAATTAATTAATTTTTAATTTTCAAAAATAGAAAGGCAAAAAAAGGAACAAATTTTAAAAAGAAAATATTTAAAAATAAATAATTTTGTGGGAAAAAGAAAAATAAGAAACAAACTAAAATTATTTATTTAAAAGAAAATTATTTATGTGAATATAAAAATAAATATTTATTTTTTAAATAATTAATTATTATAGAGATAATATATAAATAATAATTTTTATAAAAATTATTTTTTTTTATTTATTTTTTGAGAAAAATAAATAAATAAAGGTTATAATGCTTTCTATGTGTAATTTAATCTTTCTTTTTTTAAATAAATAAATACCCACAAATATAATATTTTGGCATTTTTTAGTATAAAAAATAAATAAATATATTAACATTTAAATATAGAAAATAATTTTATTTTAAAATAAATATTTATTTATTTTATTTAAATTAAATTTAAATAAAAATTAAAAAAAAAACAAAAATAACAAAGGGGGGAGAGACGTTATTTTTTAATATTTTTTAAATAAAATATTAAATAAAAACTTACTTTTTATTGGCAATAATTTTCTTTGTTCCCATCCTTCACCCCCAATAAATGTTCCACCATCTGTTTCTGGTCTGTCTACCGTTGGTGATGTTTTATCATTATTATCATTAATTGATTGTCCTCCCAAAGCATGTACAATATTATTAAAAAGAGAATGAGTACGCTAAAAAATTAATAAAATTAAATTTTTAAAATGTTAATTTATTTTCTAAAATTAAATAAAAATATTATTATTTATTTAAAATAAAATACTCTATGTTGTGGTTCTTCTGATTCATGTATAAATCCAGGATCAAGTGTCCCACTAATTGCTCTTTTTAATTCTGGACCAATTTCATGTAAAGTTCTAAGACCTGCTTGAAGTGCCATTGCATGAGTATTTGGGGCAGCCATTCCTTTTGCTTCCAATTCTTTACGTTTTTTAAAACGACGAAAATAATCTTGAATTAAAAATGTTGCGTAAAACTTTCCAACAGTAACTTCATCATCTTCTAAACAAAAATTAAATTAAAAAAATCTTTTTTTTTTTAATTTACTCCCTGCTGGAGGAACAACTTCATCAAGTAATTTAATTGGTGTTCTCTTCCAAATTCGTCTAATTGCAGATCTTAATTGTTCATTTGCTTCGTCAATATTGCCATCGGTATAAATTTTTAAATTTGTACGAACTAACTAAATAAAAAAATAAAATAAAAATAATTTATATTTAAATAACTAACAGCAAAGAGAGTAGCATTAAAACAAACAGTACCATCTAAATAATATTTTTTTTAAATTAAATAATAAAATTATTTTAAATTAATATACTTTTTAATTCACTTAACCAATTTATTAAAAAAAAATCTTTTTTTTAACAAAGTTTACAAATACTCAATAAAAAATAAAATATATTTAATATTTAGAGAAAATAAATCACAATTTAATTTTGTAATGATTTTTTGTAAATGTGTGATATGTTAAAAAAAATTAAAAAATATAATTAATTAATTTTTTCTTCAGGATTAATTAAATAATTTAAAAAAAAAAGAAGAAATGCTTGTTATTAGTGTTTCATAATTTCTTAATAACTTTTCTCTTATTTTTATTTTATTTTTAAATTATTTTCAGAATAAATATAAAAATATATGTACTATTTGTCTTCTTTTAAAATTAAAAAAAAACAAACTTACCACTATTTAAAGGCATATTCATAGAAACAAGTCTTTTACATGCTAATCGGTGAGGACAAAGTTTACCAAAACCAAGAGGAGGTGAAATCTTTCTTAAAAGTGTGACAACATCCAAATGTTTAATTCTTCCTTTAGCATCAGGGTCATATTCAGACCATAAACGAACAAATTCTTCCAAATGATGAGGTCCAAGAATTGACCAATCACGGGTTAAATAATCAAAATTATCCATAATAACAGCAACAAAAAGGTTAATAATTAAAAATGAGCAGAGCATAAAAAAGGAAATAAAATATGGATAAGCAAAATTAACACCTGAAAATAAATATTTAATTAAAAAAAATAAATAAAAATAATTTAAATTAAAAAAAAATAGTTAAAAAAAACAGACCACATCCTGCATTCGGATCTTTTTTAAAATCATCACTAGCTGGATCACATTTGACATCTTCCCTATCAGAACAAGCCAACATTATTTCTTGCCATGCCTCTCCTGTAGCTGATCTAAAAAATAAAAAATTATTCTTTTAATTAAAAAAAAGAAAAACCTAAAAAGAACAAGTACAGCAGCAGGAAATGTATGAAAATTATTATTACGATGTATTTGTGTATCATCGTCAAGTGCTACTTTTCCAAAAACTTGCATTCCAATAACTGCATAAATAAAAAATAAAAGAACAATCAAAAGAGCAACATATGGCAATGCCTGAAATTTTTAAATTAAATTTAAATTATAATTTTAAATAATTTACCTGAAAAGATTTCATAAATGTCCATAAAAGTGTTCTAATTCCTTCTCCTCTACTCAACAATTTGACGAGGCGCATAACTCGGAAAAGACGGAAAAAATTTATTGAAATAATATTTGAACCAGTTCCACCAATTTTTCCATAAATAATATCAATAAAAGATCCAAGTACAATAACAAAATCAAAAGAATTCCATCTGTCACCAAAATAATTTTTTGGGTTCAAAGCTATAATTTTAAAGAGAGCTTCAAAGGCGAAAACACCAGTGAATATTAAGTTGAGAATGTCAAGAATATGGTCCATTTGTGGGTCTAAAAATTTGAAAAAATGATAAATTTTTGTAACTTGGGTAAAAATATTAATTTTATTTTAAATAAAAAGTTTAAAAAATTAATGGAGCTGATGGGGATCGAACCCATGCCTTCTCGCATGCAAAGCGAGCACTCTACCACTGAGTTACAGCCCCAGATAATTGTTCTCCATTTTTTCTTTATATGTATTAAATAAATTAATCAGAAAATTGCTGCTATTTATTTAGTCAAGTTAATACTTGAAATTTTTATTTTTAA
This sequence comes from Meloidogyne chitwoodi, assembly GCA_015183035.1. Taxonomy (NCBI): domain Eukaryota; kingdom Metazoa; phylum Nematoda; class Chromadorea; order Rhabditida; family Meloidogynidae; genus Meloidogyne; species Meloidogyne chitwoodi. Next base: position 1,605,380 of record JACZZP010000013.1, read on the forward strand.
TTGTTATTATTTAAAATAAATTAATAATTTTTTTATTATTAAATTCTATAAAGTTTTTGACAGAATTTTAGAGAAAATACATTTAATTTTTTCCCTTTTAAAAAAATAATTCATATTTAATTATTTAGAATTTATTTACATATTTATGAATAAAACAAATAAGAAAATAATATTACGTACCTATTCTTAATAACACGGTTATGCCCATAGTACAATACAGCAAAAATCTAATGACTATCACTCACTCTTATTTTTATAGAATATATAAAGAAAAATTGGAAAACAATTATCTGGGGCTGTAACTCAGTGGTAGAGTGCTCGCTTTGCATGCGAGAAGGCATGGGTTCGATCCCCATCAGCTCCATTAATTTTTTAAACTTTTTCAAATAAAAAACCTGGTGGATAATGCTTCAAAGCCAATGTTGTTGTGTTTAACACTAAATTTTTTTTTAATTTTTTCTTTAATATTACAAACAAAAATCTCACTGATAATAATAAATATTGCATATTCAAAGAATTGAGATGTTACAAACCACCAAACTCGATATTGGAAACGATTTCGAGGAATATAACGTCTATGAGGTTTTGCCTTTAGTGCAAATTCTTTAAAAAAATAAAAATTTATATTTTAAAATAAATATTACCTATACATTTTCTTTGATTTTTGTCTAATTCACAATTTTCGTATTCTCTTTCCCCTTCATTTTGAAATGTAACAATAACAAAACCAACGAAAATATTCATCATAAAGAAGGCTATGACTACAATAAAGGCCTAAAATAAATATTTAAAAATATTTATTTTAAATTCTATTATTTTTTTCTGTTTTTTGTAGTAAAAGACAAAATACCCACAATTAAAAAAAATAATTAAATTATTTAAAATTAATTTTTCTTTTTCATTAAAAAAAAAACATTTTCATACCCAAACAGTTTTATATTTTTTAAAAATAAATTAATTATAATTAAAATAATTACAATAAAAAATATAGCCACAGGTTGTCTAGCATTATAAACAGGACCTCTATCTTCTTCATTAGAATTAATTGCAACATATAAAAGATCAGGCCATCCTTCAAATGTTGAAACAACAAATAATGAAATCATAGCATCCATTACATTATCCTTAAAAATAAATAAAAGGATTATTTATTTCTTTAAAATTAATTCTTAATTTAATTTTGTCACAAATAAAAAAAAGAATTAAATCCTTTTACCTCTTGCTTCTACATATTCCCTAATAAAATAAAAAAAGTCTTACAAAATGAAAATCAGCTTTTTGCCAAACTCTTTTAAGACTAACAGGTTTAGTTGGATCACCATCTTCAAATGTAATAAATTCTCCTCTACATTCCATTTCAGTCATTCTAGATTGATCATTACAAGAAAAAAAAGTTCCTTTAAATAATTGAACACCAATAATAGCAAACATAAACTTTAAATTAATTTAAATTAATTTTAAATAAATATATTTAAAATTACTTGAAGCATAAAAGTAACCAACATAATATTACCAATTGTTTTAACTGCAACAATAACACATTGAACAACATGTTTTAAACCTTTAGCTCTATTAATAGCACGTAATGGACTAAAATATTAAATTTAAAAAAAAATTATTATTTTAATTTCCCAACCGTAAAACTCTAAGAACACGTAAAATTTTGACAACAGAAATTGCATCAGATTTTAATACAAAAGAAATAAGAGATACAGCAACAACAAGAATATCAAGTAAATTGAAAGCATTTCGACAAAATGACCCTTTATGTAAAACTAGGCCATAAACAATAACTTTAAGTGTTATTTCAACAGTAAATATTGTTGTAAAAAAATAATCAAAATAATTAAGAATTGTATTTCTATAGGATTGAGCCTTTAAATAAAGAAAATATTTTGTTAAAGTTTAATAGTAAATAAATAAATATTAAAAATATTCTAGTATAGACCCCCGTTAATGTTTATAAAGGTTCAATCCTCAAAAATTAAAAAAAAACCTGTAAGGGATCTTCAGCGGCAAGCATAGCGGAAGATACAAGAATACAAATAAGTACAGAATTTGTAAAATAAGAATGATTAATAATTTTATTACAAAATAATCTAAAAGGATTTGTATGTGACAAAATAAATAATGAAGAAGCTTTAGGTATTGGTTTTTGTTTATTTTGTCCAGTTAAATGAGATGCCTTTTAAATAAATAAAATATTTAATTAAATTTATTTCCTTACTCTTCTAGGTCTAGCCCCAACAATAACTTCATCATTATTAACAACTTCTTCTCCATTTATTCCCTCTTCATTATCATCATCATTAATATCATCTTCTCCATTAATATTTTCATCTAAATCTCCATTATCATCATATTTATCATCATCTTCATATTCTCCTTCTATTTCCATTTCATCTTCTTCTTCACCTGGTTTTGCATTCATAACTTGATCTGCTTCAGCCAAATTATCAACAGCAATAGCCAAAAAAACATTTAATAAAATATAATTTCCACAAATAAAAAGAACTATAAAATATATTGAAACAAGCATTCCTAACTTTAAAAAAAATAAAATAAATTTAAATAAAATAATTAAATTACCGATCCAATTCCTCCATAACTTTCAATTCCATTATACATAACTGTATTCCAATCTTCTCCCGTTAAAACTTGAAAAACTGTAAGTAATGATTGAGTAAATGTATCAAAGTTTGCACGAGGTTTCTAAATAAAAAGAATATTTTAAAAAGTAAAAAAATCATTAAAAAAAAATCACTGAATTAAAAAAAATAGTATTTATGGGAGAAAATAAAGAAAACATTTAAAGATAATTTCCCTAATTCTTGTACAAACAATTAAAATATTAAAAAAAGTGTCAGGTATTTCCGTTCATTTTAAATTAAAATAAAATTAAAAAATAAATTTACTGGTCTCATAGGATCATAATTAAAACGTCCACCAAATACTTGCATTCCAAGAAGTGCAAAAATGACAATAAAAAGAAATAAAAGTAAAAGTAAAGAAATTATAGAACGTAATGAAGAAAGTAAAGAAGTAATTAATTGACTTAATGATGCCCAATACCTTTTTTTTAAATTAAAAATAATTAAAATTATTTAAAAGAATTTTCTTACTTTGTAACTTTAAATATTCTTAAAAGACGTGCTGAACGTAAAACTGAAATACCCAAAGGTTTCATAAATTCAAAATAAACCAAAACAAATTCAATAATTGAAGATATTACAATAAAACAATCAAAACGATTAAATTGACTATTCATATACTTTAAAATTTAGATTAAATAAATTATCTTAAAAGAATATTTTTAAAATTATATTAAAGAGATACACATTTTCTAATAAAAGGAGGGTATATATCCTATGAGTTAATTAATATTTTTATATCTCTCCTCTTTTTTTCATTTTCCTTAAATATTCTAATTTACTCTAAAAAACAATATTCATAAAAAATAAATAAAAAAATACTTGTAATAATCCAAGTGAATACATTTTTAATAACATTTCCATTGTAAAAAGAATAACAAAAAATAAATTTGCACCAGTTTGAAAATGATCTAACCATTGTTCTTGTCCATAATGTTCAGATGTTAAAACAAGAGTATTTAAAAATACTAAAACAATTACTAGCCAATAAAACTTTAATTAAAATATTTTTAAATAATTATTTGTAAATAATTATTTAATTTTACCATTTGTGATTTTACCATTCTTCTACATCCTCTACGGCATCTTCTATTAAATCTTTGAAGAAAACGCCATTGAACTATTAAAGCAGAAGAACGTTGTTGTTGTTCTATAAATTAAAATATTTTAGGTGGGCGTTTATTAGAAGTAAAAAATATAAATTTTCCCAATTTATTTAACCTTCATTTCCATGATCTTCTCCATCAATAATATCATCATCATCTAATAAATCTCCTCCTCCACTTAATAAATGTTCATCACCCCCCAAATGTTCATCATCTTCATTTAATTGTTCAATATCTTCTGCTTGTGTTATCCAATCTAAATAACCTTTTAAATCTTCTTCCAATTGTTGTTTTTCTCTAAATTTTTGAAAAAGTCCTCTTGCATTAGCCTTTTCCCTTTCTTTTGAAAATTCACCAGAAAGAACACCCAAAACAAGATTTAAAACAAAAAAAGAACCAAGAATTACTAATGTTACAAAATATATCCAAGGCCATTCACGGCCAACAGCATCATTTACCTTAAAAAAAGAATTTTTTTAAAATTAATTAAATTATTTTAGTCAATTAATTTAATTTCAACAATAATCTTTTTTCCAATAATTCCTCAAAACTTTCAATTTACAAAAAAAATAAACGCAATTTAATTCCATTTAAAATAAATTTCTCCCTAATTTTAATAAACCACAATTTAAATATTTTTTTAAATTTTCTTTTAATATCAATTATAAAGTAATAAAGTAAGTAAATAAAAGAAAAATACCCAATACATAACATCTGTCCATCCTTCTAAAGATACACATTGAAATACTGTTAACATTGCTAAACCAATATTATCAAAATTAGTTATTCCATTATTTGGACCCTATTTAAAATAAATAAATAAAAATAATTAATTAAAAAAAATACCAGCCAAGTAGTATTTGGTGAACATTGCCAGTGATTATTTCTTGCATGTAAAGCTGAAGAAAAGGAAGAAGGTTCACAATGATATGAACTTGGTGAAAATCCACAAGTCTTTAAAAAATTAAATTTTTTATTTAAATTTTTAAATTATAACCGAAGGTTCTTTTTGTGCAAATTCACCAGTAGAATAATCAACACTTTTTTTTAATAAATAAATTTAAAAATTATTTAATTTATATTTACCAAGTTGAATGTAATTTTCCACAAAAAAGTTCTAAACCAATAATTGCATAAATTAGAATAACAAAAAGTACAAGCATTGCAATATGTAATAAAGGTATCATTGCACGTAATATTGCATTGAGCACAACTTGTAAACTTGGAACGTTAGAAACAAGCCTTAAAGGACGGAGAACGCGAAAGGCACGAAGAGCTTTCACGTCAAATGCTTGAACATTAATTCGGGAAAGTACTGTACTGATAATTCTGTTTAAAGAAAAAGAAGATAAATTAAAGATTAAAATTGGAAAATGATAAAAAGTTAAATATATGAATGGAATTTTTATTATTTTTAAATAAACATTCGTAATTTCGCATTGTTCCAAAGGGTCATTAAAGTCTTAAAAATTAAAAATAAACTTACCCAATAACAACAATAATAAAATCAAGAATATTCCAAGCATTTCTCAAATATGCCCCTGAATGAAGTAAAAAGCCTAAAGCAATAACTTTAATTACACATTCAGCAGTAAAAACAACAATAAAAAGATATTCCAAATTTTCTAATATTGTATTTTTTGTATCTGAATCTTGCATTGGATAAGGCTGATAAACGGCAAGTGCTATGCAATTGCCACAAATCATCTTTTTAACAAAGAAATATTTTTATTATTAAAGCTTTAAAAAATTATTTTATAATTATTAATTTCAAAAATAATTTACCCAGTTTATGGATACTTTTTTGTTATAAAAAAGAGACTCAAATATACTTAATTTTAATTTTTTAAAATCTAACCATAAGTATAAGCCATTCAAATGGCCTCCATTCTGTAATAGATATACAAGCTCTACGCAAAGGATTTTGAACTGTAAGACATAATAAAGATCGTTCATTTCGTTCAACAGGTGTTTGCCTTAATGGTTTTCTTGATTGCATTCTCCGACGAGTTTCTGGCTGTGTAGAGGCTGCTACTGCTGCCTAATTAAAATTTTAAAAAATTAAAATAAATTTAAAAAAAAAATAACCTGCAAAGTTTGTTGCCAAAGATCTGCTCTAACTACTGAAGGTTGACCAATAATTCCAACAGAAGTAATATTTCCTGTTCCTCCTCCCCCACTAACAGATTGGTCTGACAAATAATCCTGATTAAATCCAGGAGGAGGACGTTCATTTTGGCTATTATTAACCCCTTCCTCCATTTTTTAAATAATTAATTGGAGGTAAGGAATTAATACTACACACACTAAATACCCTTATTTTTTATCTAAATTTATTTAATTAAAATTATTAAAAAATAAAAAATAAACGCAAAATAATAAAATACAAAATGCAATAAAATTTAATTTAATCCACGCTTTTAGGGCAAATAAAAAAATAAAAATGTTTTTTTAATAATTAATTTTAAAGAAAATTAAACGGTCAATTAGCAAAAAAACAACTATATGAGATATAGATTAAATTTAAAATTAGTAGAAATATTTATGTTAAAATGTGTTAAAAATGTAAAAAATAAAAATAAAAGAAAATATTCTTTTGGCAGAATTTACAAAGAAAATAATACAATCAAAGAGTTAAAGACAAATACAATTGTTTTTGGCATTTTTTTGTTATAAATATATCACCCTTAGAGTAATGTCTCGCTTACTCTCTTTAACTTAATACAAGTCTCTAACTTATGTGCATGTCCGGGTATTGATAGAGAATAAAAGATGAGGGGAAAAGACTGCCAATAACGACTGGCTCTTGTCCTAGCTAATACACAGAAGCGGCGGATCAATAGAACAAGATAAAAGAAAAGGTAAAAGAGAAGAGGGAATGGATATTTATTTTTACTTGGAAAATATGCTTTTGCTAGGATTTCTTCTTTTGCATTTTTTATGAATTTTTGTAGTATTTTGCTATTGCATTTTTAATAAATATTTGACACACTTTTACTCAATTTATTATTTTTCTTTTATTTTATAAGGAATTACTAGACCAAAAAAAAGTAAAGAAATGCTTTGTCCCAATAATTAATAATATTTTTTTATTATTATTCAGTTTAGTAAATATGTAAATAGTAGGGTTAAATATCCAATGAAACAGAGGAGGTTATTCCACATTCAAGATTCCCCGAATTTTTGCCTCTTACTATATGTATTTTTTTGTGCAACAGCAAATTCCTTATAAATAAATAATTTCTTTCTTCTCTCAGATATTACTGGCAAAATAAAAAAAATAAAATAAAAAAAAGATAAATCAAAAGAAAAAAGTGAAGAAGAACGGCCTTTGCTTGATATAAATACCAACAAAACTAAGGAAAGGACAAAAACAAAACAAGAGTTTTTGGCTTCTTTCCTAACTTTTAACCAGACACCAAAGACCCCAATCCATCATATAAAAGAAAAGATTTTTCATTTTCTTTGAGAAATACGAGGGTGGAATGGAATGGATCTCGTTTTGCTTTTAAAGTGTATGTTTGTGTGAAGTATTTATTGACTTTACCTCTTTTATGTTAGAACATATTTTGTTGCTTTTACTTAATTTCTTAATATAATTAAAAAGAGAAAATTAAACTAAAATAATTCACAAATTTTAAAAAGATTATTTAGCATTTAAAAAATCTAATAAATTATTAAAAGTAATAAAAATTAAATGTTTAAGGAATTAAAACAAAATAAATAAAAAGTAACCAACATTATTATACATAAATATTTATATTCCTTTTTCTCATTAAAAATTTAAAAGTTAAGCGAGGAAATTTATTGCGTCATTACCATTAGTCTCATTTTTTTACTCTTTGAATAATCCTTTAACTAAAAAGTATTTATGTGATATATTAAAAAAACTTTAATCTATTCATTTTTTATAAATTAAAGTACAAAATTTATTAATAAGAGATTTGAAGCAAATTCAATTTTACAGATCAAAAATACCTACATACATCCTCTCAGCAAAAATTATTTTTTTTAAATTAAACTTAGCTTTTACACCTACTTTTTATCTAACAAGTCCATTAACTTAAAATTGATTAAATTAAAATAAAAAAAAACCTCCACTAATTATGAATTAATTTTATGTCACATCTATATAAATGTTGTGCAATAATGTTTAGTTACTATATAAAAGTTGCAATAATCTCTGTATATATGTCCTTTTTTGTAACAACAGTGAAATAAAAGGAGAAATATAAAATTATAAAAAATATTTTTGTCATTTATGAAATTTTTTGTATTTTTAAAAAATATGAGGGAAATATATAAATTTAAAAAAGTCTATACGAAAATATAAAAACACCAACAAAAAGAAAAAATATGAAAAAGGACGGAATCTTGAACAAAATTGAAGAAGAGAAGGTATATTTAAAAAAAATTGGAGGCACACGACCGAATGATTTTGCTCTTTTTCACATTTAAAAATTAAAAAAAAATTTGGAATAAATGCAAGGGGCATAGAAAAATTTTTTTTACTAAGAACTGATTAAATTTGTATTTTATTTGATTTTGTGAAATTAAGAGGCGGTGGTAGTAAATGACCAGCGATTTTTTTATTAAAAAAATATAAAAAATTTTTTTGTCAAGTCCTAAATCGAACAAAAATTAAAAAAAAAGATGAGGAGAATATTGTATAAAAAAGAGGTAAATCAGTGGGCCAGTGTCTTGGCTACAACAATATTTAAATTATTTATTGATATAGGAATGGGGGGAATAATAAAAATATTTAAAATAAATTGCTATATTTTGCTGGTATTATTTAATAGTTATCATTCTGCATTTTTCTTTGAATGAAAAGGCTTGTTAAAATAGGAAGTGTCATTTTAGAATGTAATTATTCTCGAGGTTTTTTTTATTGGGCAAAATAAAAAAGGATTAATTAATCCATGCTTTATTCATTAATTTATGGCGATATTTTCATATTTTTGCACATTTTAGCTCCCACTGAGCACTACTCCTGAAGATGCCGATGAATCAAGACTAGACGTCTGAGGAGGTGGCGCCCATATTCCTGATGTAGAGTTAATTTGTTGTTGTTGCTGCTGTTGTGAGTGAAGGTCAAAATCTCCGAGTAACGAATGGGCAGCTTAAATTTAAAAAATTAAAATATTTTCCTAACCTCTAAAAAAAATTTTTTAAATTACAATTCTCCAATATCTGTCCACCAGGCCCTCCAGCACTCATTGATAATCCACCAGCAGTATTCATACCTTGTGGTGGAAGCATCATTCCCCCTCCTCCACTAGTTGATGGTGGGACATTCATTGCAGAAAAAGCAGTGTTTTCTACTCGGGAAATTTGACGCTCATCCTGTTCTCCATATTCGACACCCATCATTAATGGTTCACCAACTGTTAAGACATCATGGTGATATTGGCCTGGCCCCATTGGATGAAACTAAAATAATTAAAAAATTTTAATTTAAATTATTTTAGTTTTTGTGATATAGTTCGTAAATATTATTTTAAAAAATAAATAAAACGTTAATCACTTGGCCAGGCGGTCCAAGTTGAAATCCACCAGGTCCCATTGGAGGCATTCCTGCTGGGGGTGTTTGCTGCCCTGCATTTGTTATAATTGAAGACGATCCACCACTACCTTTTTTGCATTTTGGTGGAGAACTGTTAGATATTAAGGAAGAGGAAGGAGTAGAAGCACATCCACTCGAAGCTATTGAAGCATTAGCTGCTGCTGATTTTCGTTGACGCTGTCGTTTTGGTTTAGGTTTTGGTTCTTCAATAGAAGAGGAAGCATTTGTATTTGCTGCTTAAAAAAATAAAAAATATATTTAAATAAGCAACAAAAATAAAAATTAATTACTTGGAGGTTGCATAGCACCCATTGACGGTGGTGGCATTTGAGGCGGGCCCATTCCAGTACCACCGCCGCCCATAATACCCATCATCTGAGGTGGTGGTTGACCACTAGCTGAAGCGAAAATTGCATTATTTTGATTATGTGGAGGTGTTTGTGTGTTAACACCAGATGAAGCTGCAGCCATTCGTTGTTGTTGCCGCTCAATTTCTAAACGCTCAGCAACAAGTTGATGTAATGCCATTTGAGGTGTCTAAATAAAAAATAAATTATATAAAAAATTAAAAAAACCTCATTTGTATCTTTTACACGATCCAAAATTGGCTGCATTTGATCCATCATTTGCCACATTTTCATTTCAGTCATTGTTTGCATCGGAAGACCCAAACTTGTTATAGGCATTAACTTTCTATCAGCCATTCCATCTAATGGGTGAATACCTTCTTTTGCATAAAATTCTTGACAAGACCGCAACTCGATAAACCATTCTCTAATTCGGTATCCAAAAGTTGGATTAAAAGGCGCAAATTTGACATAAAGACGACATTCAGTTTGTACCTTTAAATTAATGCAACATATAAATCAGAACAAAACAAAAATAGAACAAGAAAATGCTTATTTTTTACCTTATCCAGACTTTTCAAAATAAAATGAAAAAGTCTAAACTCAATTATCACTACCAAAATTATAAATAAAAAAAACCTCGGTTTGGAGTGGTCTTTCATGACTTGTCACCATCAGAAGATTTTCACAATTTAATGCACAACAACCAAAAACTTCAGGATTTATTCGATGAGGTTCAACCATTTCTTGTGCAGGTGAACGCATTACAAAATGCAGCTGGCTAACTCCATTCGTAAAAAGAGAGCGGAAAAACCGAGGGATGAAATGCCGAGAGATTGCTGGAAAAATCGAATTGAGAAATAAAATAAAACAAAAAATTTACAATAACGCTTGAGTAAAAATCCGCCCTGTTCAGCGGAGTATTCCTGCATGCACAACGCCATCGATCCATGTTCGTCAAAGAACTCCTGAGCAAAAGCATCCCACCATTGCTCATGACTTTCGCATGAAGCCTATTGAATTATAAGAAAAAGTAATTTTTGAAATTGTCCAAAAGTTAAAGTCAGACCTTTACATTAATAAAATATAAATATTTAAATAAAAATAAATTATTTTTTAATTTATAAACAAAAATTTAAACCTGCTGATAGAATTGACAATGAAATTGATAGAGCCTCCTATTCATCTCCTGCAACCGAAATTCAAGAAAAGGAGGTTGTGGGATACTAGGCGGAGGAAATAACATCAGAGGGCCTGGTTGTCTAAAAAATTTTTTTTGTTTATATTTTAATTTAAAAATTTATATAACCTAGGAAAACCGCCAGGAAACATAGGATGTGGAGGTAGAGGGAGTTGATGAGGCTGTGGAGGAATTTGTTGCGGAGGTTGTCCTTGAGGAGTTGAAATAGAGCCAGGATGGTTGGGAGCACCAGAGTGATGTGAATGCATTTGCGGAATCATCTGAAAATTTTAATTTAACATTTTAAACAAAACAAAAAACATTTTGCTAAGAAATTTATCGATAAAAATTAAAAACCTGAAGATGTGGTGATTGTTCTTGACCCTGCTGTGAGTGAAACTGTTGTCCACTGCTACCAGGAGGTAATGGGCCCATTGAGGAAACAGTAGGACCCTGCATAGACTGTTGCTGCTGCATCATCATTTGTGGAGGTACAGAAGGTTGACCATCACCATACATTGGCATTGGTGGTGGAACAAAATGTGGCGGAGGCAAGCCAGAAGGACCACCACCTTGGGGAGGTCCTTGTTGGTAGAAATCAAAAGGAGGACCCTAAGAGTTTTATAAAAATAGCAGTAATTTTTAAAACTATGAATCAACCCATAGATGCAAAAATTTTAAGAACCCTCGATAATAAAATAAGATACTTGAGGAGTGCAGAAGCCAGGTCCTCCCATGCTAACTGATCCATTTGGTCCTTCATCAACCAACTGTTGAGGACCAGAAACTCCATTTGGAAGTCCTGGATGTTGAAGATGGTGCATTCCACCAGGCATCATCCCGTGAGGTGGAATTGAATGATGGCCATCTAAACCGCCTCCTGGTCCACATCCTGGTGGAAATCCGCCGCCAATAATTGTTTGATGAAGAGCAGGTTCAAGTTTCATAACACCAACTTGATGTTCTACTGTTGGTGTACTGCAAATTGATGACGATTCTTTTTTCTTACGCACACGAGGTTGTTTAACATTTGTTGTTGCTGAATCTCCATCAGTGATCTTTCGCCTAGGCATTGTAAAAGCAGACTAAGAATGTAAATTAGTGTCGATCAAAATGCAAATTTATTTGAATAGTGGTACCAGTGACCATTAAATGACAGAATTTTTTACAATAATTTTTGTAATATGTATCTAAATTTAAGTTGATAATAAAAACATTTATAAATATTTACTCACGATTAACATTAAGTAATTAAACAAAAATTATCAAAACAAAAAGTTTAAGTTTGGCAAAATTACATTTTGCCAAAAGATATCTTAAAATATCAATAAATAAAAAAATAAATAAATCTTTTTACTTAAAAATAAGCAAAAAATACGCATAGGTAAAAAAGAGATTGTACGAAAAATCAAACTGGTCAATATATTACTATATAATTGTTTGCATGTATGTGAAGCTGGCAAATTGGAGGAGAAAGGATACGTTTTTGCTTTTCTCACATCCCGACAACCGATCGAATATGACTAATCACATCGGCATCGAAAACCTCAATAAACCAGCAGAGCCAAGCAGCAGCAGTCGACCAACTCGCAACAACCACCACCATACAAGCCCGCGTCCGAAGTGCGATGTTGTAGGAATAGCATGCGCAAGAGAGGAGAAAAAGCGAGAGATAATATATTAAATGAATGTATAGAAGCGATGTAATGGAAAGGAAAAGAGAGTAAATTTATCTTCTATCCACATTCTGTGTCTTTCAGTATGTACTACAGGTTTTCAATAGTGCTATGCTGGTTTTTTGAGTAAAAGAAGAGGGATATTAACAAGTTACTTCTCCAGTTTGCGCGGCATTAAATCCATCGTTATGTACTTTGAAAGGTGACCTTAAGTTTCACACCTCGTAATCAATGACCTTTTAAACTTGAAAAATCCTTACTCGAAAACTATCAACATTCAATCAACAATATTCCTACAGCCAAATCTACCATTTTCGTTCATAGGTACCTTCAAATCAAATGTGCACATATAACGGAATTCTAATTTATTTACTAAAAAAGATAAAGTCAAATTGGAAAAATTGAAGTTAATATTGATTAATCACTGAAAATGTGCAAATCTTTCAAAATTCGTTAAGCTCATTATTTTATGTATTTATTAGTTTCTTGCTGGCATATTCCCCTTAGCAGCTGCCAAAGAACGTTCAGTCGTTTCACTAACATACTTTTGGAGAATGGCAATAAATTTAAATTTTGCTCTAATCAGTTTGTAGTGATCTATACTGAAATAAAAAAAAAGTAAAAATAGTAATCACTGACTTACATTTCCTTACTGAGCATTTTCTGTTCTTCAATGACTTTCTTCATTTCGGCGGATTCCAAAGAAAGTGTAGATATTTTCCTATTATTCCTTCTAGTCATTTTGTTAAGCTCTAAATTATTAAAAATAAAAATTTGTATGTAGAACAGAAAAAAAATTGGATGTAAAATAATATTATGTAAGGATAATTGTGAACTTTTGAATTGATAAGAAAATCCATAAACGGTGGTACGACACTGGCACAGTGAGACAATTGCACAGTAAGACAACTGCACAGGGGACAATTAAACAGTGGACAATTGCACAGTAAAGGTGGTTAAGTGTAAAGCAGTAAATTGGTAAAGGAAAATGGTAAATAATCAAAAATTGGACAAATAGGTATAGGCCAAAATCCGTTTTAAGTGTTGCAGAAGGCCTTGAAGCTCGTAAAAATGTTAAGTGTCCTCCTATGCAATTTATTACCAATGGGGAATGGGTTGAGGAGGAAAAAATATGTGAACGAATGTAATAGTAACCAGTGTGGGAAGGATACCGGTCGGAATTTAAGGGATTCTGAGTCCCAAACCCATCTTCTAAAAATAATCCCGAATCGGATTCCGGAAATGAGATTTTGCCGTTCTCTAAATGTAATTTATTAAATAAGAAACAATTAACAATGAAAAATAGAAAACTTCACATTTTTAAGTTTAATAAGATTATGAAATTTAATTAATCCTTCCTGTATTATTTAATTTTCCACAAAACTAAACCACTTAACCATCTTTACTGTGAAATTGTCCACTGTGCAATTGTCCACCGTGCAATTGTCTTACTGTGCAATTGTCATAGCGCCCATAAACGCATTCAAAAAATTTATTATTTTTTCATTACGTAAGTTAACACTTTGAAGTTTAGTTGAAAAGAGAGTTAAAAATAGTGCGATCAATGAGAGAAAAGAAGAAAAAACCCCACTTTTTTAGTCACGGACCACTTAATCGCAAACATTTTAGTATATTTGAAAATTAGTATTGCCTGTATTTTGATTTTTTATTTCCTCAATTTTACACGTAATAAATATACATATATTAAAAAATTCAAGAGCACGAGTTTTTGTTTTATTACTTTTGTATAAGGAAATAAAAATTAAAGCGAGGAAAAGTTTTGTCAAATTTTTTAATAATATTTAGCGGCTGATTACACATTTGCAACGACGTCTGTTTTCTTTTAACTATAAAACAACATATATTAAACAGTAAAAATTGACGCTAAAACTCTTATTTACACCACCAAGCGTAAAAGAGGAGTAAAATGTGATGTAGAAGTTGAGAATCCCATTAGACAAATTAATATTAAACCAGATATGAAGCAAAATAGAAGTTTATGTGAAGATATGGTTTGTAATTTTATTTTTAAATTTAATTCAATTCTTTTGATAATTTCTTTTAAAATTATCTAAAAAATTTAGTTTCGCCTATTGTTGATGGTAGCACTTTATTATCCCCTTTCGGTTGGACTCACTTTTTATCAGAAATGGTTTATTAAGGTAAATCGTTTTTTAATTATACTTTGAGATATTTTCTATATTTATTATTGCTTATTTTTAATGTCTATTTGTTGTTCAATATTTTCTGAGAATTTATTTTGAAAAGTCCTCTGGTATTTAAAATTATAAATTCAATTTTTGTAGAGTTACCGACTTCCCTTATTTATTGTAAGCGGTCATTATATAACAAAATACTTAATGGCAATTGCAATTCGTTCAATCGTTGAATTTGTACAAAAAAATAGACGGGTTAGAGTGCCATTTCATGAGCAACTTAGATGGTTAATGCCAATTGGAATTTGCGCTTCTTTGGACATTGGACTTTCCAATTGGTTTTTTCTTGTTTTATATTTTTATTAAAATTTTTAATTTTAGGTCGTTGGAATATGTGACAGTTTCTCTTTATACAATGGCCAAGTCTAGTTCAATTTTATTTATTGTTGGATTTTCCTTGTTTTTAAAGTTTGTTTAATTTAAACAATAAATTTAAACCTTTTAAAAATAAAATATTTAAATATTTTTATTCTAAAGGCTTGAAAGGTGGCATTCTAGCCTAGGAGTGTCTGCTTTTCTAATAGCTGTTGGATTATTTCTTTTTACATTGCAGTCTACTCAACTTGATCTTCGAGGTTTTTAGAGCATTTTTTTTTAATTTATTTTTAATTAAGGACTTATTCTTGTTGAAATGGCTGCACTTTGTACGGGTTTTAGATGGACAATTTCTCAGTTAATTATGCAGGGTGAAGAATGCTCAACTCCAGTAAGGCATCCTCTAGACATGGTGAGTTTAGTTTAAAAACAATAGAAAAATATGGATTGAAAAGTCAAAGCCTAACTCTAAACTTCTTATTGATTTTTATTTAGATGATAGCTGTTCAACCTTGGATGTTTGCTGCTATTGTACCTATTGTTATTGTAGCTGAAGGACCTGAAATGACTTGGGAAGTAATTACTTCCTTTCATAATGAATATCAACCTTTACTTGTTTTTTCCCTTATTCTCGCCGGTGGTATTCTTGCATTTTTGATGGAATTTTCAGAGTTCGTGAAATTTTGTATTAAATTTATTTTAATTATTATCTTAAGATATCTTCTTTTGGTTAATACCTCAGGTATTACACTTTCAATTGTTGGAATTGTTAAGGTTTTTTTAATTTTATTTTTTTTAATTTTATTTTCTATTTAGGAGTGCATAAGCCTATTATTAGCTCACCAAATCCATGGCGACCATCTTTCTGACATAAATATTGTTGGTTTGGTTCTTTGTGTTTTGGGCATGACTTTGCACAGCATTACAAAACATACTCGCCACAAAGCATTATTAAGCTCTCCTAGCACTTCGAGACGTGAATCTGCCCAATCCTCTTGTTCTTCACCATCATCACAACAGTCTTTGAGTGTTGGAAGACGTGGAACTTGTGGAAAAATGACGTTTGCATCTAATAAAGTTGTAGACTTGGAGGATAGACGAAAATTGCTTATCCCAGAACAAACAATAATTTAAAGGCAAACAAGTTATTTTTACACTGAAAATTGATTATAAATATATTTTTAAAAAACTTAAAATGTTATTAAGGGTAATATAGATCTTTAAATAATCACAAGGATCGAACCTTTTTAATTTGTTAAGTACTTTTTGTAAATTAAAATTATATATATATAATCTTTTTGTTTAAAAAATGCCCTTTATTCGACTACATATCAAACTTTTAATAAACGAGTTTTTTTCTTTATGTCAGCTTTTCCGTTATATTTTTTTATACTTTTCTCATCAGCTATCTGTCTCTAAAAAAAACTAAAAGGTTAAAGAATATGTAGAAGATAGCTGAAATTTTGTTTTTGATTCATTTTATATATTGACGTTTTTGTCAAAAAAAACACTTATATTCTTGAAATTTACTAATAAATAAACTAAAAATTAATATAAAAATGCTCATTTTTTATTTAAAAACACACTTCCCATGAACTTTTTTAAAATTTCAAAATTTTCTTCAGAATTATTATTATGTAAAGACTTTCCTTCAAAAAAAGATCAAAACATATATTAGATCAAATCCTTAATTTATTTTAAAAATAAATTTTTGATTAAGGTTATTTGATTCCGTGGGGTGATTTATAGTATGAAATCTTATATATGGGTTTGATCTCACAACAAAAACAATTCAAAGTATTATTATTCAAAATAAAAAATTTTTATATTTAGTCATGTGCAAATGTTTACACATTTTTTAAAACATAAAAATGTAAATTCCTTTTGTATTTCCCCAACTTTTTAATGTGACCCCCCTCTCCCCTCGTTCTCTCAATGCCTAAAAAATTGTTTTGTAATTTACTTTCCCCAATAAAAATTCTTTTTAATTCGTTTTCCTCACTATTTCCTAGTTTTGCTCAGAAATTTTCGATTTATTCACCGCCTTTTATATGTAAAGCGAGGAAATTTGTGAGACGATCGGCGACAAGTCGCGACATAAATTCTTCCTTTTAACGTTAACATATCGCGCCAGTTTTTTCATATTTATTGTATTTTCTCTCAAGACTTTTGTATTTTTATTTAAAAGTTATATAAATTGAATAATTTATTTTTGCAATTTTATGCATTATGTTTATTTTTTGTTATTGCTTTATTTAAAGATTTATTTAAAATAATTTTAGGGTAAATTTTGCTAAATATATATCTTGCTAATATGTTTTTTAATTTAAAATTTCTCCTTATTTTTATCATAAGTGATCATTTATTATTTTATTTTAAAAGGCTAACAGTTGTTCCAAAATTAATTTTTTAATTTGTCTTTTAGATAACATTTTGACTCTCCAAACTTATATTTAGTACCCTAAAGCGATTTATTCACGAGTAATTCAGGTTTTTATTCCTCTTATTAGAGGAGAGAACATACTAACAATTTTAAGAGATTATTATAATCGGGCACGACCGACTAGGCGCAATTATTTTCTTGTTTCCTATTTATCTCTAATCTCTTATTTAGCATACTATTCTGCGCCTAGTTGGGCTTTACCTTCAATTTATACGCCAAAAATTGAAAGAACCTCTTAAACTCTTCTCAATTTACTCAAATGACCCGATTGATATAATTATTTAGTTCTCTTTTGCCTTACCCAAGAAGTTTTAATTTTTAAAGCGAGGCGTTGTTATAAGAATCTATTTAGGCAATTAGTTAATTCTTTTTTGTTAATTCCAAAAACTTTTTTCCTTATATTTAATTATTTTAAATTATATAAAACTTTAATGTTTATATAGTCTAACGGATGGATATACATGAAAATATTTTTTCCAGATAATAAACACATTCTTTAACTGCAAACACAAAAGCGTACTTGGGGAAATATATTTATTTCCTCCCTCTTCTTATTATACGCAATAAGAGTCAAGATATACACAAACATTAAAAAAAAGCTGAGAAGCGTTAATATATGAGGTTGACAGACATTCAAACAACACAAAATGCTTTATTGGCCACAGCGTTTTCTGTTTTTTATTGATTTATAAAAACATTAAAAAACTTTATTAAAATCAGCAAATGTGCACTAAAGATAATACAACAAAACAAAATGGATCAGCATCAGAGGTCCATCAGACAAATGAATATGAAAAAGCGTCATCTTCCAAAGGGCATTATAACAAGGAGTCTGGAAAGGCTGCAAATGGAGATAGAATACGAGACAAAAACGGTTACAGGCAAAGAGCGGTTAGTTTAGATTTTTTTATTTTTAAAAAACTGCTCTAATCTCTGGAAAATTTTTTTGTTTCGCTTATTAAATATTAAACTGATTGCAAGTAGGAATTATTTTAAGCTAAATTTGGTACCTTTTTTATTTCGATACAATTGTTTGCGGACAAAATTTTAATGCTCAACGTTAAAAAATTTGATCTTTTCGAACCAAAATAAAATTTGGTATAAAAATCTAGTGGAACTCTTCTTTATTCTAAAGGCAGCTTTCTGTATACGCTTGACAAATAATGACAATGCCCAAAATGTTATTGATAAATTTGGCAATATTCAAAATATTAAAGCTCCTTTGGAAGTGCTTCTCGTTAGTGGAAGAAGAGATGGAAGCGCTGAAAATTATTGGGTGTTGCCGGGTGGTGGAGTTGAACTTAAGGTTTCTTTAAGATAAACTTTTATTCTCTATTTTTATTTATTATAGGAAAGTACAGAAGAAGCTGTTGTTCGTGAACTAAGAGAAGAAGCTGGGATTCAGGGTCAAGTGCTTTTTCCAATTGGAAAATTTATTGTAAGTATTATGATTGAGGTTTGCCAACTTTTTTAAATTGTATTTTAGGATTTTATAATTTTTTGAAAAATAAATTGAAAACTCTTGTTATTCTTTTTCAGTTTTAACTAAATACTATATTTTATTGTCAGGATGATCAACGTTTTCATCACACAACACTTTATTGCCTGAGTGTTTTAAAAACTTTTGATGAATGGGAAAATTGTGAAAATGGTCGAGAACGTCGTTGGATGGATATAGAAGATTCTAGGCGTTTTGTTAAACCTAATCAATTAGCAATGTTAGAACAAAGCATTACAGCGTATTAATTTTAATTTATTTATACTTTCTTTTAAATAATTTTAAAAAAAATTTAGAGTTGAGGAGAGATTAATGTCATGTATTCTTACATTGCACAGAAAAAAATGTTTTGATGTTTCTCCCAATTTAATTTTATTAACACTTTTGGAAGAAGAAAATTCTATTAAAAATAATTTTAATAAAAAAGAAGATTCTTTAACTAATATTAAAACAACACAAAGTAAAACACAATTTTGACCAAAAACACAAAGCATTAATTTTTTAATTATATTTTCTTTTTTATTTGATATCCCAGAATATTTTCGAATTTTTCTAGCATATTTTTGGATATTAAATAAAAAATTTTTTATTCTTTTATTTAATTTCCTCTTTTTTAAGCTTTGTTTTAGTTTTTTAAATTGACAAATTAACTATAACAAAAGAATTTTTGGTGTTTTTAATATTTAAAACACAAATTTAACACCTCTCTGTTTGCATAATTTTATATAAACAATTATTTTTTGTTTTTTCTAATGTCTAACAGCTATTTTACTTATTTTTCCCTTAATATCTATAAGAAAGGAGGTGTTATTATTTTTATTAAAAGTAAATTATTAATTAAAATTTTGTTTAATAAAAAATATTGGAATTTCACCTCCCCCTTACATTGCTTTTCTTTATTTTTTACATATTTAGTCATATTTTTGATTTTTAATAATATTTTTTTAATATAAAAAATAAAATTGCTTCTAAAGTTTTTGAATTTTGTTTAAATAACATTATGTATTTTATAGAAAAGTAATTCTACTTTTTATAAAATTTTATAGGGTTATGTTGAATTTTAATATTTGGAGATTTTCTAAACGATATAATTTTGTGAATAGGTTGCATACTGCCATAAGCCATAATTGTGGTAAGGCAATAAATTATTTAAATATTTATTTACTGGGTGGGGAATTTAAGATGAAAAACTTAAAAATTGGTAATAAAAAAAAGTCATGTGTTGGCGTTATTACCCTTTATAAATAATTATTCAATGTTTAGCGTTCACTTCATGTTCTACATTTCCAGCATCACAATCTACATTTATAACAGAAAAATTTCCAATTCAAAATAGAAAAATTTCAATTTCTTTCGTTAAAAAAGGAGTCCCAGAAATAGATGAAGATGGCCTTCCAATTGACTATAAAACAAATAGATTTATCATTGCTGGCAAAAGAGTTGATCAATTTTTGGCAAAAGTTTTGGGAGTTACAAGAACGTTTGTTTTTTAATTAAATTTTAAGGGGAGATTTTCTTTCGTTGGGATAGAGAATTTTAGTTTTTGGGACTATTGTAGAAAATACAGCTTCTTTCTATGGTCTTCTGACAATAATTAGATTTAATATAAGAGAGTATTTCTCATCTGCTAGAATACCTAAATATATTTTAAATTTATTAATATATTTATTTTCTTTCAGTTCATTGGAAAAAATAATTTTACAAGGCTCTGTTCGTGTTAATGAAGAAATTATTACTAAAAGAGCATATGAGGTTTTTATACATATAAAGAAAATTTAATTATTATATTTTTAATTTTAGATAGATGAGGGTGATGATATTGAAGTATTTATTCAACCATTGGAAGGGAATGATAAATTGGCAATTACGCAACGTGTACTTGTAGTTGAATGCCAATTTGATGGTAATTGTTTTTTAATATAATTTCTGTTCTATATTCTAATAAAAAATTAATTTTTTTTAAATTTATATAGCTGAGAATGGGACAGGTTATAATTTCAAAACACGTTTTTGGCGAGAATATATAACAGATAATTGGAAAAATGGTTTATCATTAAAGCAAGAGGAAGAAGATGATGACTGATATCACTTTCCAGGGTTTTATATAATTTATTTGAAAAATACAATATTTTTCAGTTAAATACATAAAAAATATATTTTAAATAATTTTGCTTTATTTATAAAAGGGATTTAAAGTACAGCCAACATTCTCACCACTTACATAATAGCTTTACAACCCGGTATCTTTAATTTAATATTTAATCTTTCAAATTATCCCTCTTTACTGCTCTATGTGTTGGAACAAATTTAAATGTTTGCTGTACATTATTTGTAAAAAATAGGTAAGAAATAAAAAAAATTGCTGTTTTTTGTGACCTAATTAAGTCAAATCATCTCTTAAAACCAAATAAACATTAAATAATTCTTAAAAATCTATTTCAAAAATCATTGATTCTATCACCCAGAGATTCTTTATATCGCCAAGAGTCGCCAATTTTTTCGAAAAATCGTGTTTTCCATTGAATTCCTTCTTTATCTCTTTTTATTTTTTCTTCTCTCTGACGTTGTTCAATCCATCGTTTTGCTTTAAAATAATTAAAAAACTTTTCGGAAGTTCCCCCATTTTTATATTATGTAAATAAAGGCCCAAGGTTTTTGGTAAGGATATCAAATTCTGTCATTTTTCTCAAAAATAAAATTTTCTACCTTGAGTAGCAATCTCTATATTGTCACGGAAAAGTTCCAAAGTAACATGCCTCCATAGTCTTCGACTTTCTCTTTCTTCCTGTTTCATAACTGGAATACATTCCTATAAATATAATTTAATTTTTAAAAAAATAATATAAAATTTAAAAGAAACCTTATTAACATCATTTTTTGCCAAAACGTTTGTAAATAATTGATAATCTCCACAATCACCCTTTCTCATATATATTTGTGAATTCCATTCACCTTTTAAATGTATTATTGGTTTTTTGGAGGCATAACCAAAAAAGATGTTTCCCTGAATTTGATGAGCTTTTCCACGGAATATTGGCTTTGTTAAAAATTCAATTTCAGCTCTATACTGAGTTTTTTCACAATGGATTTCAATCTGAAAATAAAAAATTCAATTTCTATAAAAAAGGAAAACTAACTTTCCCTCCCAACTCAATCCATGGAGTTGACATAATTGATCGGCCATAAGCACTTGGAAATGTAACTATATATTGTTCGCCATAATTATGTAAAATAACAGTTCCATTACCAATGTGATGGACGCCTAGAAATAATATAATGATATTTAAAAATATTAAAAAACAGACCAATAGAGAGACCAAGAAAAGATGATTTTGTATAAATATAACCAGTGCAAGAAACACCCGCTTCAGGATGTTCTGCATAAAATGCAGAGATTGGAGGATGATGGCTGACTTGTTCAGCAATAAAAGTAACCTTTTTTAGAATTATAAAAATTCGAAAAGTAGTTAAAAGTACTTGATTTGTCCCGGTACCAGGAAATGGTCCTTTTTGAGTTTTTTGTTCATTAGGGACAGTTCCAGGCAAAGTCCATCGACAACGAAATGTTTCTCCAAGAATTGGGTTATATGGCTTTTTTGCAACACCACTTTTACGCGCAGGATAGAATGAATTAAGATAATACTCGACAACGGCTAGAAAACGTGATTCTGGATTATTTAAGTTAACAGCACTAATAAAATCATCAGGATGTGCTAAAATTAGAAAAAAATATTAGTTCAAAATATCAAAAATACCAAAAAACTCAGAATACATTTCTAAAAGTGATCGACGTTCTAAAATAAATGTTGGTAATGTTACTTTGCTAAGGTCCATTCCTATGCTGACCTTTTAAAAAAATAAAATGATTTGCACAATAAAAATTGAAAAGAAAAAATTATTAGTTCATAAAATAAAAACCTGAGAAAGTAAATGCATAAGAACACTGCCATGTTGTTTATTTATATCTCCAACTTCATGTTCATCAGTGTTGGTATAAATTGCATCATAATTTTCATTTTTTGCATCTCCTCCACTCCAATCTGGTTCTAATGAGACTAAAGATTCTGTACCATCCAAACTAACATGTTTAAGTGAAATTTGTGACAACCGTTGACCTTTACTATTTCGGTGGGTAGACCCAGAAGATGTTATAGAGCCCAGATGCGTTGATCCACGTTTTTCACTTTCTTGTAAATTTTTAGACCTAATAGATCCTTCTTCATTTTTGGCATCAAAGAATTCATCATCACTACTTGAAAAACTAACCATTTGATTAACGTCATCCAAAGTTATATCTTCCTATAATTTCCAATTTTTTTTAAAAGAATCATAACATTTCGATTAAATTTGTTAAAAAGATTACTTTTGTTTCATCATCTTGACCATTTGTTCCTCCATCGCTCGAATCCAGATTTTGTGTATGATTAAAACCCAAATCACGCTGTACTTGTTGAAGTAAAATAAGTGAATGGTCAACAGTGCTTTGCAATCGTTTTGCCGTCATTAAAATTTCTGCCAATATTTTCTTGCGTTTGTGATCAGCCTTTTCCGATTCTTTGTGGAGTTGTTGTTCCAAATTTCGGGTCTAAAATTTGAATTAAAATGTCTTTTTAAATAATCTAAACCTGTTCTAATAACATTTGGGACTGATTTTCAGCTGTTGTAACTTTTTTATTCAAATCAACAATTGGATCCTCTTGAGGTGGCTTGTAGTAACCGCATTTCTCGTGAATTACTCGTTCCAAAGCACGCACCCAAGAATTGCGTTCGTATTTATTCTTACCCTAAATTTTGAAAGTTAATTAATAAAGGTCTTCTTAAAGAAAATTATCACAATTCTACCTAAACACTTGAAAATATTTTAAATGTAAATTTTTTTTAATTTATAATCCAAAAAAATTCTAGCATTTCCATGAAACGATATGATGGAAAAAAGGTTATTAATTTAATGTAAAGTAACTTGAAGATGGAATGTTTTCCCGTCCACAGCCACAGTAAATAATGTGTCATTCTCTTCATCAATGCCTAATGCAGCACCTCGAAGTCTGATACAACCACGCTGTTGGCCACGTGCCATTTTTTCTTTAGAACTATAAAAAATATTTGAAAATTTTACAATTAAATACGTATAATAGCAGAGCACATCATCATTGAGCACAAAATAACGATGTTGCCAACCATGCATAACATTTGTCCATTTAGACAGTGTTCCCTCCATATCTAGGTATATAAATTTTATAAATATAATTTAAAAATATAAAACAGAAAGTAAAGATAAATTACGAATTTCAGACTGGACAATAAGGTCTAAAATTCTAAAAAAGATTTTGCATAGAGTGCGGTCACACCTATCATAATCTGACAAAAAATAAACTTCAAAACAATTTATGCTTGGACTCAACTAGCGTGACTCAAAAATTAAATGCATCTAGTTTTTGCCCAATTCGTCGCTGAAAAATCAGTTTCGAGGTAAGTGCTGACAGACCATTTCGTCCAATATCGGCCTTATGACCATTTGTCCATCCCGTTTTGTCTAAAACCCAAGGGTATAGGAATGTAAAAGTATGCAAAAATATTAGAGTCACGAATCAATCGAGAGATTCTATGTGTTAATTTAATTCATAACTCTAATTTTTTACAAAAATAGTTTCAAATACTAGTAATAAAGCTCTGATAATTCACCAAATGTTTTTGCTGTGCAAATCAAGCGATAAACTTGGGTGATATAGATATTCGACGCTGTTTTATAAGGAAAAATGGAACAGAAAACGAAGAATGCAACTTTGGACAGTTTTACACTCAAATAGAGCAACTAGGCGAACATATAAGTTAGTTTACAAACTGAGCTATCAAGTAACTTCATTTTTTCAACATGATCCAATACCTACACAGACATATTCACATTAGCGAACTCGGAATATCAAAAATGATTGAGACTCAAATGTTTATAAAATGAAGAAAAAAAATTTTCTAAATTTATGCCTGACCATTTCGTCCAAGGACATTTTGAGAAAATCCAATCCTTTTGCCAGTACCTTTTTAAGCCAACACCTTTTGAAGCCTAAACCCTGAGGTTTTGCTTAAAAACGAAGGAATGTGGAAATTAGGAGAGCGGAAAAGAAGAAGTGTAAAAAACGAAAGAGAATGTTGAATACATTTTTGTCTTTGTAAGACTGTTAGAGTTTCCTTAATTTCCTGAAAAAGTTGATCGTGAAGGCGGGCAACTATTTCTTCCATTTTTAAATGTTTTATTTAATAAAGTATAATTTTCTTTTTCAAAAAGTTTAAACATTTTTAGCACTTTTTTTCAATCTATTTTCATTTATTTCAACATTAAATGGCGGACACATTGGAATTCACAAATGTATTTCAAGAAGAAATGGGAGGCCTGGTATTTTTTAAATTTCTCACAAAAATTTAACAAAATTTGGATTTTATGCTTTTAATTTAACATTCAAAAGGAATCGGCCCATGGGTGGCTGTTGACAGTATAACGTGTAACTATTTAACATTTAGAATGATGGATTTATCAAGTTCTCAAAGCAAGGTGTTCAATTCAAAAACAAATCTACAGGAAAAGTATTGACAATTACTCCTTTAGAGATTGATCAATTATCTTGGCAAAAGTTGGGTAATAAACCAGGAATTAAAGTTATGACTAATCAGGGAGTTCATCATCGATTTGGAGGACTGAAAGAAAGTGTAATAATTTTAAAAAAATATTTAAAAGTTTTAATCTTTTAAATTTAGGATTTTGATAAAATTTCCAGTTTTATTTCTTCGCGTCTTGATACAATCTTGAATAAGAATGAACTTTCTCTGAAAGGATGGAATTATGGAGAAACTGAGTTTGAAGGTTTTTTAAATTAATTTTACGATTGTTAAAATTCGATTAATTAGGACAAAATTTAATTTTTAATGTTGGTGAGAAAATTGCTTTTGAAGTTCCTCTTTCAAATGTTATGCGATGTGTTGGTACAAAATCTGAGGCTATTGTTGAATTTATTGCGAATGAAGAATCTCCTGTACAACTTACTGAAATGCGCTTTCATATTCCTCAAGATCCAGAAAATGAGGATCAAGATGTCGTTGAGGTTTATTTAAAAATATTTTTTTAATAAGGAAAGTTATTTTGGAATTATAAAAATATAAAAATTTTATTTTATATAATTTTAAGGAATTTCGCAAAGAAGTAATGAGATTCACCGAAGTAGAAAGTGAAAAAGACCAAGCAATTGTTACACTTCCGGATATTCTTTTGGCAACACCTCGTGGACGTTATGAAATTAAAGTGTTTCCAAATCATTTATCTTTTCATGGAAAATCTTATGACTATAAAATTCCTTTAAAAACGATAATGAGAATGTTTTTACTTTCACACAAAGATGGACGTCATATGTATTTTGTTTTACATATTAATCCTCCTATTCGACAAGGACAGACTCGTTATCCTTTTCTTGTGCTTGAATTTTCAAAGGAAGATTATATTGAGCTTGATTTATGTTTGACAGAGTTAGTTGTTCTTTTTTCTCATTTATTTCTTTGGGAATTTTTAAAGTTAAATGTTTGTAAATTTTTCATTAAATTATCCACTATAACTTTATTTTTAAACATCAGAGAGCAACTTTCCAAACAATATCAAAACAAACTTGATATGAATATGAAAGGCTTTCTCTACGAAATGATTGCAAAACTTTTCCGTGTTTTGGTTAATTCGCGTATTATTGTTCCTGGCAATTTTACAGGGTTTTCTTTTTATTAAAATTTATTTAAAATTTTTTTATAGAGCATCGGGTACTCCAGCAATTTCCTGTGCCGTTCGTCAATCAATGGGATTTCTTTATCCTTTAGAAAAAGGATTTGTTTATGTGCACAAACCTGCATTATATATTCGTTTTGAAGAGGTTGATAATGTTCATTTTGCTCGTTCTGATGTTTCTACACGTTCTTTTGATTTTGAAATTGTTCAAAAAAGTGGACAATCTGTTACTTTTAGTAATATTGGAAAGTTAGTTTTATTGAAAATAAATAAAATATATTAAAATTCAGAGAGGAATATAATAAACTCTTCGATTATGTTCAATCAAAAGGATTAAAAATTCGTAACGCTCAACGTTTGGGAGAGAAATCGTATAAAGAAGACAAATTTGCTGATAGTAGTGATGAAGAATTGGATCCATATAAAGAAAAATTAAAAGATGATGCTAGAGAAAGAGCAGAAAAATTGGATTCTGATTCTGAAGACGGTTTATTTTTTATTTAAAAAATTTTAAATTTTTGTTTGTTGTAGACTTTCTAGAATTTTTATTATTATAATCCCTAGAAATTAAAAGAATCCATGTCCAATTTTAAATTTGAGGCAAATGAGTCAATCGAAATAATTTTTTTCAAAAATATGCGAAAAGTTAAAGCTCCCTCGTTTCGTTTTTTATACAAAAATGAAGCAAAATATAAATTGAACAAAAAAGAAGCTCATGTCAGAGGGCTTCTTCTACTAGACCTAATCTTACATTTACCATTTTGAAAAACATAAAAAAAGGTTTTATAATTATTTAAGGAGTTTAAAAATACGTAAATATTACACAAATGAAATTTATTTTAAATTTTATTTGTTTAATTTTTAGAGGATTATGACATGGAAAAAGATATGCGTAAACGTCAAAAAGAAAAAGATTCTTCTGAAGGTTCTGGATCTGAACCAGATGAAGAATATGATAGTAGTGCAGCTGGTTCTGTTTCTGATGATATAATGAATGAAAAGACTGAAAAAACAGATAAACCAAAAAATACTGAAAAGAAAAAAGAAAGGAAGGAGAAATCAAATAAAAAAGGAGGTGAAAAGGGTGGTGGTGATAAAAAAGATGGAAAGCATAAGAAGAAGAAAGATCCAAATGCGCCAAAGAGAAATCAAGTTTAAATTTATTATTATTTTTAGTAAATTACTTTTTTAATTTTATAGACTTCATTCTTTTTATGGCAAACAGAAAATCGTTCAAAAATTAAAAAAGATGGAGATACTGTTGCAGAAACTGCTTCAAGAGCTGGACAAATGTGGAAAGAAATGAGTGCTGAGGATAAACTTGTATTTTTTATTTTTTTACGGAGGTCAGAAATTTTAAAATTATTTATTATAGCCCTATGAACAAAAGGCAAAGGAAGACAAAGAACGCTATGAACGTGAAATGAAAGAATACAAGGATAATAAGGCAAAGGAAAAATCTGATGATGATAATAGTGATGATGAAGCAACTACTACAAAGGTTAATAATAATAAAAAGGCTGTATTAAAATCAACCAAGAATCAAAGTCCAATTAAAAAACCAATTTCAAAAGAATTTGTAGAAGATTCTAGTGATTCTTCTTCTATTATTTCTGATTAATTTATTTAAATATATTTAATGAGGTGTGTGACTGATTTACACAAATTACAATAAAATTTATTTTTTTTAATCAGAGATGAAAATTGACATCCAAGTGGTTTAAATTTTCTTTTCGAAATAAAAATTCAATATTTCTCTTTAAATTAGGAGATATTTAAAAATTAAAACTACTAATTTACAATTTCTTTTAAAGTTGTTGCAGAATTAGTTTTTAAAATTTTTCTTTTGAATTTTGTCTTCTTTTCTTTTTATAATAACAACATTTAAATCTATTCTTAAATAAAACCCCGAAATGGTTGACGAAAAGATCGAGAAAAATTATTTCTTAAAATTAAAGTTTGTGCTGTACATAAAGACCCTCCAACGAGATAACGAACAAAATGATCTCCTATAATTTCTCCTATTGCATCATTAATTGAACAATAATTGTTTGAAGAAGAAAATTGTTCTAAGCTGTTATCAATATCTATTCCTTTTAATAATGGAAATTCTGTATGGCTTCCAATACAAATGGCAGACAGCAAAATTGTTCCTGAAAATATGTATAAGATTTAATTATTTTCCGGAAAGTTTTTATGAAAAAATTACGGAATATATTTTTTTATTAAAGAAGTGGAAAAATTCCAAAAAGTTAAAGTATACTAACATTCCTTCCGGAAAGTTTTATAAATTTCCAGAAATGTTTGTATAAAAATTAAGGAAGGTCATATTAGGATAAAATAAAAAATTTATTACTTAGAATGGAAAAAAATCGAAGAAAATTTAAAAAATTAGGAATATAAAAACCTTATTCGGATAAAATAAAAAATTTATTACTTAGAATGGAAAAAAATCGAAGAAAATTTAAAAAATTAGGAATATAAAAACCTTATTCGGATAAATCACAAACTTAACTTTACAGAACGCATAGTGGACACTTCTTTCCAATTTATTTATTTTCGAGTCCGGAAAATCCGACATTGGAAAATGCGTCAGTTGAAAATACGTCAGTATAAAAAATTTCTGTGTTTTTAGTGTATTTTTGTTTTTTACTCAAAAATACTTCTTGTGTTTTTTCAAAATATAAATGAAAAAACAAAAATAAAACAAAAAAAAATTAATAAAAAACACAATACATAAAAAACAAAAAATTTTGGGTTTGGGTCAGTTCAGTGTTCACCTAAAACAGCCGTTTCAGTGTCAAATTCGTTTTAAATTTTTACAATGTTTTTTATGGAAATGCGGCTGGATTTCCAATGAAGAAATTCATACAATTCAATAAATAATTTTGATTTTACACCAAAATTTTATTAAAACACAAAAAAATACATTACAACAAACAAATAAACCACAATATATGATTAGATGATATATATAGATTACAAGAAATATACAATGGTAAATACATAACCTAAGATAATCAATAATAGTCACCTATACATCAAATATTTATATTATTTCATATTTTTCTCTTACAAAGCTTCCAATGATACATACGACACAAAACGAGCTAGATCTTCAATCAAAAATAGTTGTCGCGGATCCATAACTTCATCACCTGCAGGATTCATTTTTAACGTTAAGAAACTCTTTCCTTCAGAACCATACTGAAAAACAATAAAATGTAAAAATAATAAAAAGTAAATTAACCAACCAATCGCTTTATCTTCACGATTGCAACTCCCCCTGGGCCAATAAATCCGGTACTTTTCCGTTATCCCTACGGACTTTTTGCGGACTTTTTTTTGCGGACAAAATTTATTTTTTAAAAGAGAAAATATATAAAAAAATCAATCCAATGGCCAATATTTCCCCCAAGCAATCATAATTTCTTCAAAAACGTCTCATTCACCAATCATTTTCCTCCACATAAATTCTGCAAAATAACTATCCAAATGGTGGCGTGCTGTTCCTCTGTTTCTTATTATGCCATTTGGCACTGCAATTACAAGTACATACAGTTTCAGGGTCTACGAAGTTGTACCTAATCATAATTCAGTTGTTGGCAAATCCAAAATTTTCATTATAAATTAAATAAAATACTAAAACGAAAATAGAAAATGATAAAGATTAGTTTTCATATACATATATTATACTCAACATTAGATTGATTGATTGAGATACGGCACATTGATGGAAAAAGGGAATAGTACACAAAATATTTTGTCCGCAAAAAGTCCGTAGGGATAACGGAAAAGTACCATAAATCCATACGAAGGATTTAGCTGGTATTTTTCGTTTGATGATTTTACCTCGAATCCACGTCTCTAAAAATATTTTTCCTTTTTTTATTTTTAAAAAGAACTCACTTCTGACGACGTGCTCTTGATTACAAGATCCACAGTTGCGTTACGTCTTGAGACAACAATATTTTTAGGTGTAATTATCATCAGTGGTGGAGCAGCAATAGCTTTGAATTTTACAACACTTTCGAGATCTGGAGGTTTTTGACGTCGCTTTTCAGTAGCTTCTTCTCGATAAAATTTTATACGTATCTTTCCCTCCTCTTCAATGATCCCCTCAGTTTTTCGGAGTTCAATTGTTGCCATGCCATCCTCAATAGTGCCACTAATCGGCTGAACTTCAATTGATTGATTATTCCACTCCACAACGAAATTTAATCGGTACTTAAAAAATTCTATTTGAAAATTAAAAAAGAGAACAAAAATAACCTTCGGCTTGACACGAATTTCCACAGAATGTAACCCACCAAGAGCGGCAAAAACGATCTTAGATGGCACACAATTAACATTAGGTGGCACGAAAAGGTTTTTCGCAACAATCACAGCCTCCATAAACTGTCTTGGAATAGGAACCATTTTTGAACAATAGCACGAAGTAGAGTGAAGGTATTTTTATTGTAAGAGGCGGTAAAACTATATAAAATTTTGTAGCTTTTATACGACACAAGTTAGCTTTAAAATTAGTATAAACACCTATTTTCAAACCGACAGCCTAATCGTCAACTCAATTATAAATGATCCATTATTTTCGCGCTCCAAATTTACGGGGAAGTATCATTTAATCGACAGCCGTTTAACTGAAGCCATTTGACCTAAAGGTCTCATTTTACCGAAGAAACAAAAAATTTTTCAAAAATTTTTTGTTTCAACGGACAATAAAAACTATTTCTTAATTAATATACATAGATAGATGTAAAAAATAGAAAGGAACATAGAAAGTTTGATGTGAGATTAAAATGGAAAAAATTAAAGAAAAGTTTGTAAACAAATAAAAAAAATTGAGAATTTTTAAGCTTCATTCTTTTTGTTCAAAACAATCGTTTCAATAAGTTTCATTCAATTATTGTTGAAGATCAGAAATTTCTGTAAATTGTACATTTAAAAATTAATATATAATTAATTTAATTAAATAATATAAAACAAACATACAAATGACATGTTGAGAGAATTTGTCTAAATTCATTTAGCAATTCCTGAAAAATTAAAAAAAAAGTTAAAAATACACAAAATACAAAGAAAAAAAAATAAAAAATAATTATAATATAACACAAAAAATCTTAAAAACACAAAGAATTCTGTTCTGTGAAAATACAATTTTTAAAGAATTTAATATTAAAAAATATTCCAAAAAAACTTGCTTCAATTGGAAAATATTAAAAGTCAAGCATAATTATCAAGTGCAGCAATTTCAGTAAAATTATTTTCACAAATTGTAAAGAACGTTCAATAACGGCTGATCGATGATTAAGAAGTTTAAGGGATTCTTTTGCATTACCAGAATCAGTAAAGTGTTTGAGACATTCATTAATAGTAAATATTTCCAAAAAACTTTAAATCAAAGAAATAAAATAGAAAAGCAATTAAAAACCAACTAATAACAAACTTCTCTCTGAAGTATCAGAGCTTGGCGCGAGCAAAGCTTTAACTGCTTCCTCCCATTTTTGATTTAGAATTAAACGTCCACTTTCAGCTGTCTGCGCCACATGCACCAAAACGTTGAGAACCAAAATCATTAAAAAACCCAGTTGTTTTCCATATTTCTATTCGATTATTAAATTCATCTTGGTTGAAATTGTCACCAATATCTCTAAGCAACAAAACTTTTAAATTTTATTTAAGTAAAAACCTTAAAATAATAGAAAAATGATTTCAAGTTGCATCCCCAATTCTAATTTAGTTTTTGAACATGCAAAATCGCCAAAGGTGACGAAATTTTGCCTGCAAAGACGTTTCTTGTCTATTGATAGGCACAAGCTCTTTGAACAGTAATAGTTCGACGATCTTCTGATCCAGAAACAGAGAAAAGTGAAGATTAAACTGAAAAGAAAAGGACATTTTAAATCATTTAAAAATTTGAATAAAAGAAATTTGAATGGTTTTCAAAAAAAAATTACAAAATTTAATATGCTCACAAACAAATCTTTACAAGTGTTGGTATCCATAAATTCTTTTGTTATTGTAAAATGTAAATAGTCTCCTCTATCCGAAGGCAGGATCATTCCTATAAAACAAAACATAAAATAATCTTTTAAAAATCGATTAAAAGTATAATAATGAAAATCATTCAAAAACTTTTTTGAAGCCTAAACACAAACTCATCTTTTAATTTTAAAAAATTTATAAAAAACGCAATGACTATGATTTTCAAACATTTATATCGTATAATAAAACAAACCATTTAGTTTGTTAACAGCCAAAATTTTATCTTTGCAATCTGTGCTCAATGCATCTCCTTGTTTTTAATAAATCCATAAAGTTTTTTGCGTACATCTTTGTCGAATTAGTAAAAAAAATCATTAAAATAATAAATAAAAGAAAAATAAACCTTCAAATCTACAATGCATTCATCAATTTCACCTTCTACTATTTGAGTAAATTTAGAAATTTGTTCATTTATGCATTCCAATTCTTTTTGTAATTAAACAGAATCTGCATGTTTTTCTTCCTTTTCTTCATCATCAGAGCAGATATTATCATTAGACTTCGGTTCCAAAATCTTTCCATCACGTGGAATTTCGATTACAATAAAATCACTGTAAAGCCGTTTTAGAATACATTTTAATTCAGATCAATCTTCATTAGACGCATTTAAAATCATTTAATAAACCATTTAATCTTGTACAAATTTGAAAAAATTCTCAATGAGCGCATCTAACGAAACAAGACAATAAGAAAATCTAAACCTATAAACTAATTTATGCTTGGACTCAACTAGCGTGACTCAAAAATTAAACGCATCTAGTTTTTTCCCAATTCGTCGCTGAAAAATCAGTTTCGACGTGAGTGCTGACAGACCATTTCGTTCAATATCGGCCTTATGACCATTTGTCCATCCCGTTTTGTCTAAAACCCAAGGGTATAGGAATGTAAAAGTATGCAAAAATATTAGAGTCACGAATCAATCGAGAGATTCTATGTGTTAATTTAATTCATAACTCTAATTTTTTACAAAAATAGTTTCAAATACTAGTAATAAAGCTCTGATAATTCACCAAATGTTTTTGCTGTGCAAATCAAGCGATAAACTTGGGTGATATAGATATTCGACGCTGTTTTATAAGGAAAAATGGAACAGAAAACGAAGAATGCAACTTTGGACAGTTTTACACTCAAATAGAGCAACTAGGCGAACATATAAGTTAGTTTACAAACTGAGCTATTAAGTAACTTCATTTTTTCAACATGATCCAATACCTACACAGACATATTCACATTAGCGAACTCGGAATATCAAAAATGATTGAGACTCAAATGTTTATAAAATGAAGAAAAAAAATTTCTAAATTTATGCCTGACCATTTTGTCCAAGGGCATTTTGTACAAATCTAATGCCTTTGAAGGCAGTACATTTTGTCTTCAAAACCCTTTGAAGCCTAAACCCTGAGGTTTTGCCTAAAAACGAAGGAATGTTGATATTAGGAGAGTGGAAAAGACGAAGTGTAAAAAATGAAGAGAATATCATTTACGGACTGTTAGATAGGGCGGCGAATTCTTTTTTATATTTTATTTTATTATTTTTGAAATTTTTTAATATTTTTCCCATTTTGATGAATTTTATTAGTGAAAAAGAAATAATTAAGAATCGAGAGGAAAATGGTGCTGAAGAAGGTTTTTTTATTTTTTTAAATTTATATATATTTTTTTTATTTAGCAAATTCTAATCAAACTGCTGATTATAGACCTCTCTATGAGCGTTTAAAAGAAGTTCGTGACAAAAAGCAGCTTGAATGGGAGGAAGAGCATACACTTAGTTTGATTTATTTTTTATTTTGATTCAAATTTTTTTAGAAAACCAATTTTCCATTACTCGTGGCATTGATGAAGGGGATGCCGATTTCCTTGAACAGATTGATCGTGCCAGAGAGGAACAAGAAGCACGTAAACGCAAAGAAGAATTAGAGCTGGTAAAAATGGCAAAACAACAATCATGCATTGTTTCATTAGAACAACCACCTCTTTTGGAGCGGCCACAAAAACCTTCTACAGGGAACAAGCATAATGCTAACAAACAGGCAAATCTTGTTTCTTCTCTGATCCGGAAAAGGTTTTTTTAATTTTTAAATAATTTATCAAGCATATTTTTTTGTGATTAAGATCTCATTCTCGTACTAGCATCGAAGATGAAACTTTTAACGATAAGATAAAGAAGAGTTCTTTTGTTTCTGCTTCAGATGATTCTTCACAAGGAAGTGCTTCAACGACAGCATCATTTGAAGAGCCAAAGCAAAAGAAACGGGAAGAAAACACAAAAAGCTCTTTAAATCCAAAAGGATTAATTTCTTCAGTTCTTGATTATTCAGATACAAGGTTTAAGTTTCTTTATTACCCAAATATTTTATCTTTCCAATCAGCGAAGAAGAGGTTGAAGGCGAGAATAACAACAAAAATAATCAAAGTATTGATTTTTGTTCGGTCCAAAAGGACTTTCCAAAACAGGAGAAGCGATGATTTTATTAATATAAAATATTTAAAAAATGTTATTTAACGCTCAAAAATTATGTAGAAAAAACTAAAATTGATTTTTGAATTGTATTAATAAATGTATAGTTGATAAATTAAAATTTTTA
This sequence comes from Meloidogyne chitwoodi, assembly GCA_015183035.1. NCBI lineage: Eukaryota > Metazoa > Nematoda > Chromadorea > Rhabditida > Meloidogynidae > Meloidogyne > Meloidogyne chitwoodi. The sequence continues at coordinate 1,640,767 of JACZZP010000013.1, forward strand.
TAATGAACTTTATTTTTTTAACTATAAATTATTTTATTATATTTCTTAAATATTTTTTTCCATTATAGAATTAAAAATTGTTTTTATAATTTCCGATTAGTCTAAGGACAATATATTTTTTTATTTTCTTTAGGTTCTAATTAGATTTTTATCAAATATTGAAAAGATGACAGATTCAACAAAATTAATTGACGACAAAAATTCTACAGAAAATATAAAAGATATTAATATTCCCACGTCTTCATTAGTCGCATCTCACTATAATGCTATTCCAGAAATTGGAATTCAAAGAAGAAATGATAGCTGCATTCTACACTTGAGAAATATGAATAATTGGATGAAGAGTATGCTAATTGGTATTAATTTTGAAATAGAAAAATTTAAAGAAGAATTTTTAAGGGAATTTAATTCTTATATTAGAAACTAATTTGAAGGTCTTATTTTCCAGAGGGTGGGCTATTTTTCAATTCCCAATATTTTAACTTTATCTATGAAATTATTTAATTTTAAAATTTTTAGCTGACATAATCGATCGAATAAAAACTCCACAAGAAGGTAATTGTTGGAAACAAATACGGGTTCTCGACTTGGCTTGCGGAAAGGGTGGAGACCTTAGAAAATGGCGTGTTGGGGCAATCGATGAGATTGTTATGACTGGTTTGTTTTTAAAATGTTTTTCGTTAAATAAATATATTTTTAGATTTAGCAGATGTCGCTTTACAAGATTGTAGGGATCGTTTTAATCGAATGAGGGATCGTCAAACTAAACGTTTACCTTTTCGTGCCCATTTTATACAGGCTGATTTAACTCAAGTTTGTATTTAAGTTTAAAAATGTTAAATGACTGAAAAACAGTTTTATTAACAAATTTTTTAAATTCACTTTAAAATTGATTTAAGAATTAGTTTTTTTTTATTTTAGGTTGATCTTTCCAGTATTTTACCAAAAGAAGCACCTAAACAATTTGAAGTGGCTAGTTGTCAATTTGCTTTGCATTATTCTTTTCGATCAGAAAATTGTGTTCGACGAATGCTTGAAAATTGTACAAAAATGATTCAGCCAGGTGGATTTTTCATTGGAACGGTTACAAATGCTTCTGCTATTATGTAAAATTTTTTAAAATTTTTATATTTTATAAAAATTTTTAGGCAATATCTACGAAAATCTAATGGTCATTTTTCTAATCGAGTTTGTAGTGTCACATTGGGAAGTAATTTATCACTTGATGAAAAGTCTCCTCTTCCTCTTTTTGGCGCAGAAATTCGTTTTAAGTTGGAGGGAGTTGTTGATTGTCCAGAATATTTATGCTACTTTCCACTGCTTCAAAAGTTATTTTTAATTGCTAAAATTATTTTTAAAAAATAATAATCTAATTAATTTATAGAATGTTAGAGGAGATGGGATTTAAATTAATTTTTGAATATGACTTTCCTGATGCAATTGATACTTTTTTGAAAGAAAGAGGAAATGAAGCTATTGATCTTATGCAAAAAATGGATGTATTGGAAACTTTAGAACAAAATAAATTTTTTGAAGCAAATGAGGATGAATTCGGGCCAGCAATTGCAAAATTGAAAAGTGGAAATGACGAAAGAGTGGTATGATTTTATATAATTATATATAGGAGAATATTTAGGTTTTCCAGTTGGAATTTTTAGCATTTTTTGGTTTTTTTAAAATTCTCATAATTTTTCTCAAAATTATTAGATTGTTTTTATTTCTTGTAGCTCTCTCATTTTTAAAATTTTAAAATAAATTTTTTTCTTTAAGGGCACTATATCCAAAAGTGAATGGGAGGTAATTAAAATGTACAAAGCATTTGCATTTCAAAAACTTCCGACTTCAAATCAAATTTTAGAGAACAAAACGAATAATGAATGAAAACAGTAATTTTTTTCAAAATTATTTATTCATTTTAACAAATAATCACAATAGAATGAATGCTAATAAAACAGCCAAATTATAAGCATAACAAAAATTATTAGTTTTTTTTTAATTTTAAAGTGTTAAAAAAATTAATTTTTAAGGAATGTTTATTTAAATATTATTAATCCCATATAAATAAAAGGCACTTAAGAAAAGTAGTTAAGAAAAGAAAAAAGTTAAAGACCGGGAAAAAGAAAGGAGGTTATAGTTTAATCTGTTGTTGCTGACTTTTTAAATCCATCTGGATTTTTAACACACCAATTCCAAGTGTCTCTACACATTTCGTCTATTCCAAATTCAGCTTTCCATCCAAGTTTTTCAAAGGCCAGAGAAGGATCACAATATAAAATTGCCAGATCTCCAGGCCTTGGTTCAACTTCTTTTGCCTCTAACTAAATAGAAGAAAATTATGTTTTTTTTAATAGAAAAACCTTTTTGCCTGCTGCCTTCTCAAAAGCTGTAACCATTTCTTTAACCTAAAAATTTGGATTTTTTTAAAATAATTTTTATTTAACCAACAGAATAGCCTTTTCCAGTTCCCAAATTGTAAATTTCTGCTAGTTCTTCACCATTGCTACCTTTTGGTATATTTTTGCCAATATGATCTAACGCAGATACATGAGCCTTTAAAAATATTTAAAGTTTTTTAATTTGGTGTAAAAAAAAATAATTAAAAGGAAAAAAATTCAAATAACCAAAAAAGATATATTTTTATTGAAAAAAAATAAATATACAAATAAAAACCTTAGCCAAATCAATTATGTGGATGTAATCACGAACTCCAGTCCCATCAGAAGTTTTATAATTTGTTCCAAAAATATTTAAATGAGGCAATTTTCCAACTGCTACTTTGGCAATATAAGGCATCTTTAAAATTTTTTTGGAAATAAATTAATAAAAAATAATTAAATTAACCAAATTATTTGGAATTCCTTGAGGATCTTCACCGATTAATCCACTCGGATGTGCCCCAACTGGATTGAAATAGCGAAGAATAGAAATTTTCCAATCCTTTTTTATTAGATTAATTAAAGAATATCCATTTTAAAGCCCCAGTTCCTTCATATTCTCCAAAAGAAGTCTCCTTTTAATTAAAAAAAACCTGTTCAGCTCGTTTTAAATCCATAAGAATTCTTTCAACCATAAATTTAGTTTGTCCATAAGGATTGGTAATTCCAACACCAATACGACTATTCTCATTTAAAGGCAACGACTCTGGCTCTCCATAAACAGTAGCACTACTTGAAAAAATGAATTCTTTAACGTTAAATTTTTGACAACACTAAAATAAAATAATAAAAAAATAAAAAGATATACTATAAAAAACCTTAATTAAATTTAAAGAGCCAACAATATTGTTAGTATAATATTCTAATGGTTTGGCAACTGATTCACCTAACAAAAAATTAAATATAAAAAATGAGAGAAATAAAAATAATTAATAACTAACCAACAGATTTTAATGCAGCACAATGAATTATTGAACGGAATTTTTCCTAAAATAAAAAATTAAATTTTTTTATTAAAAATTAATAAGATTATAACACCTTTTCAAACAATTCTTCTAATTTTGTTAAATTGAGAACGTCAATTTGGAAGAATCTAAAAATAATATTGAAAAAATATTCAAAATTAAAAATATTTATTTTACTTTATTGCCTTTCCCGTCAATTCCGAGACTCTCTTTAAACTAACAGAATTATTCTTCTCTTCGTCTAAAAATTAAATACAAATATGTAGTATATATATTTAAAATATAAAACCTTGTGAAATTGAATTACTAAAATTATCTAAACAAATAACTTCATAGTTTGCCTCTAATAATTGTAGAACAGTATGAGAGCCAATAAAACCAGCTGCTCCAGTGACTAAAACTTTGCCTTTTGACATATTTACTAGTAAAAAATTTGGGAAAACATATATTAGCTACAAAACGTATAAAAATTTCTATTAATTTTAAATCACGCAAAATCTAGATAATATTAAATTAGAGAAAAACAAAAAAAAAAGATTATATTTAGAGAAAAAATATTGAGAGATTATATATTACACAATGCCAATAAGGGTAAAATCAAACAATTAGTCAGGAGTGATTTCGGAATAAAATGCTGTAAATGGATAAAATAAATTATCAATAATTATTTTAAAAATTTCTTTAACAAGAATTATTAAAAAAATACAAATTAGTTAAATTTCTTTTAAAACAATGAAAAGACTTTTTCTTTTAAAAATCTTTATTTTAATATTATTTTAATTTTTTCTTTCCCAACATTGTTAAAAATTGAAGGAATAATAAGAAATAAATATTTTTAAATTTATTTAGTTTAAAAATATTTTATTTTTCTATTTTATTTTCCTTTAGAGTTTTCTCTATGTGTGTAAATGAAACGTTGCAATTTTTTTAATAAAAATTCCACGTCAGAGAAATAAAACCTATTTTTTAATTAAAATTATAAAAATATTTTATTTAATTTAAAAAATAATAATTTTAATAATAAAAGAATTCAATATATTTAGGTAATAATTTTAAAAAATAAAAATAATATATTTTGGTAGAAAAAATAATTTTTTAATTGAATAAAATTTATTAATTGCAAATATATCACAGTTGAGGGAAGGAATAAAAAACAAAGTGAAGATAATTAATTTATTATTAAAAAATTTTTTATTTATTTCAGTCAGACTTTTAAATAAACATTTTATTTTATTTTTACTCTTTTTTAATAGTAAGGGTATTTTTTATTTTATTTTTTTTAATATTTACTAAAAATGTCTCCACAAAATAAAGGTCTGACTGACTAATTATTTATTGTTTATTTTAATGTAAATATTAAAAAATAAAAATTTTTAATTTAAAATACAAACATTTAAAAAAAAACAAATTAAATTTAATAATCAATTTTTACAAAAAACAAAGTTTGGGCAAATAAATAAATATATTTTTTTTTAAATTTTACTAAAAAATTAATTAATGAAAAGTGAAGAAAAAAAGGCAAATATATTTTTTTAAGTGAAGAATAAAGAAAGAAATTAAATGCTGTAGCACTCGGAATTAATTAATTAAAATTTAGAAAATAAACTAATAAATATATACCTAAATAAAATTCTTATTTTTGTCATAATATAACCCCTCTATTTTATATATTATTTTTTAGCTTTAAATTACCTAAAAGAAGGGAAACGATTATAAAATAATTAATTAAAGTAAAATAGAGAGATAATTTGTTCAATTATACCTTTATGTTGTAGATCTCTATTTGAATTTAAAAAATTAAAAATAATATATAAAATAGAAGAGGATAAATAAATAAATAAAATAGAGGTTTGTTTGAGTATTTTTATTAAATATAAAATTTATCTCTCTAAATTAATCACCAAACAGTAGCAGTTACTCTTTGTTGTGTGGAAGGGTTTTCAGAGGCAGTAGAGGAAATAGAAATAGCTGAAGCATTATCTTGATTATTATTATGATGATGAATAAATGATGAAGATGATGAATTAATTAATTTATTATTTTTATTATTTAATAAATTTAAATCATTATTATTAGAAGTTAATAGTTCAATTAAAGTAATTGAATAAAAAGTATGTCTATCTAATTCTGATTGTTTTAATTCAATCTCCTTTCTACTCCATTTGTCAATTAGATGGCGGTAAGTCCTACATCCAATGTATACAAGGACCTTTTTCCGTTTGCGAAGATCTCCTCCAATGCTTCGTTGTAGTTGTTGACGGCATTGAAGCGAAAACGGAGAAAACTTCTTCCTGGCGGTCCATTCTGAAAAAAAGTAAAAATTATTTAAAATTAAAAAAAAATATATACAAACCGTTCGCTCAAGTCGAACTACGCTCAAACCACCAGCAGCTGCGTACCCAGAGCTGGCAAATCTGTACAGAGAATCATCAGCATTTGAACAAGTCAATTTGTAGGCCAGAAGCTAAAATAAAAAAAATTTTAATTAAAATTTTTTTTTTAATTTACCCTTGGTCCACAGTTTTTTATCCAAAAATCAATTGTTGCACCATTAGAAGAGAATGTAATTGGACTGGAGGGTATTATTGACACAGGAGACGCAGGTGGCAAAGCATTGAACTGAGCTTGGCGTACAAAATCAAAGCGCTTCGCACGAGCAAAAAGTTCCTCGGCTCCATCCGACCGGTCCGTTTTTATTAGTTGTAGAATTATTTGTCCTTCTTCTTCTGGACTATTTGAATGTCGTTTAAGCAATATTTCAACGTTCGCTCCAGCTTTAATAATGCCAATCGGCCTGGGTATATTAAAATAGCAACTTGTGCTGATTACTTTGTAGGCAAATTTATTCTAAAAAAATAAAATTTTATTTTTTTATTAAAATAAAATAATTAACCAATTTATGTTCATTCCGAATTTCAAGTGTTCTCAATCCACCAATTGTGGAAATAGTGAATTCGGCTGGTATAAGATTCACTTTGCATGCTGATGGTTGACGAACGACGACCTCCATGTGTCGGTTTTTGTAAGCCATAGCGAAGATAACAATAGAAGAGTAGACGAGTAACACCGAGATGTACAAGGGAAATTAGTTTATGAGAGTGCTTAAGAAATTAATTAAAATTTTGACTTTTATATCAAAAAAGTTTTATTTTAAAATTTTATATAAAAGTTTATTTTCAAGTTGCCACATTATTCAATCCAAAGCATTCTTTCGGAATTCGGGTCCCGAATTTTTTTTATTCTTCCGTCAAAATTGGTATCCGTGAGATATAGAGTCACTGATCACGAATCTGATATCAGATTTTGTCTAAAAATTGATTTATCTATGATTTTTTCATCAAGTACTTTATTTTTTGCTTCTTTTTATTTTTCTTGATTGGTCATAATTTTTTGTAAAATCGACTAATCACGATGATTTTGTGTCATTCAACTCACAATCAGATAGGTATTCCAAAAGTTATGGGCAAAAAACTTATTAAAAATCGATATTTTTCGAAAAATTGGCATATTTTTAATTATAATTTACCTTATAAAATTTTAAAAAATTCTCAAATTTTTAGAAATATTAATTGACACAATTTAAGAAATGTTAACAAAATTTTAGAATTCTAAATATTCATTAAACAATTTTATTAAATTAAAAAAACATTAAATTCTCCCTCTTTTAATTTATTTAATTTATTTAAAAAATCTAAAAAAATCTTTTTATTATTAAAAAATATATTTTTATATAAAAATAGTTTAAATAGACCATAATACAAAGAATAAATAAATAAATATATTTACTCAATTTACGTATTTAAAAATATATTTATTTATTTATTTATTTAAAGGATAGGCGTTGTTGTATGTGTGTGTGGAATGTTTGCATTTAAAAATAAATAATAATTTTTATTTTAGCTTCTCAATTTTCTTTTTTTCCTTATTTAGAATTCTCCTGATAAATAATAAAATAAAAAAATCAGATAAAAATAATTAAACCAAAAAATATAAATTTATAAAAATATTTCTTTTTTAAATAATTTTATTAATTTTCTAAAAATTAATTTTTGTAGTTATTTAAAATATATTTTTTTTAATTAAATTAAAAATTAAACAGAATGCCAAAATATTAAAAAATTAATTTTTAATTAATCTCTAAATTAATTAATTAATTTTTTTTAAAATAATATTGCTTGCAAAATAAATAATAATTATTACTAATTTATTATTTAAAAATCTATTTTTGAAAAGAAAAAAAATTTTCTTTTTATTTATCATTTTGCAAAAATAAATTCCAATGAATTATAAAGCAAAAAATAATATTTATTTTTTTTGCCTTAGAATTATAATAAAAATTTAACATTTAAAAATTAAATAAAAAAATAAATAATAAAATATTTTGTAGTTAGTTGAGTAATTTATTTATTAATTTATTCACAAATAAATATCCCAATTGTCTGTGTTTTTTAATAAAAACGTCAAGAAATATTATTTTTTTAATTTAATTACGTAAATAATTATTTATGTGAATTTTTTATTTAGTTTTTAAGAAGTAGGACAGTTCGACGCAAATTATATTGAAAATTTTTTCACCTTTTTTCTTAAAAATAATTTTCTTTTTTATAATTTTTTTTATTACGTTATATTAGAATTTTAAATTTATAAATTTTAAGCGTGAGGACAGTTCGGCGTAAATTTAAAAATCAAAAACTTTTTTATTTAAAAGCATGAATTTTTAAATAAATAATTGGTTAAGGATAAGCTAATTTTTCTAAATTTTAAGATTTTTTAATTAATTATTTTTGAACTTTTGGTCAAAAAACTAAAAGTTTTTTAATTTTAATAAATTTAAATATTTTCATATATAATTTTAGAAATATATCAACTAAATTTTTTTCAGGTTTAGATAATTTAATTTGGATAATATTAAATTTTAATTATATTTTAATTAAATTTTAATTATATTTTATTATTTTTTAAAATTTAAAAGTCTGCGCCGAAACGTCTAATCTTTACGGCAGAATTTCCCTCTCCTTTTTCATATTATTTAATAATTCTTTTCCAGTCATTTCTTTGCCTTTCTAATAATATATTAACATATTTTAAGTAATAAAAATATATTTATATAATTAATTAATTATATATATTTTTATTGCCTGGCAACAAACACACTTTTTTATTTTATTTAAAAAGAGAATTGACAAATTAATTCTCACATTTTAATTTATTATAAATAATTTATTGTATTACTTTTAAAAAAAAATATTGGATTATTTAAATTAATTTTTAAATAAAAAAATTATTTTTTTCAATTATTTTAATTTTAATTTATTTTATTTGATATTAAATGTCTATAATATTTAATATTTTTCACCTGTTTTTAATTTAATTTTAATTTTAATTGTCTACTTATTTAAATTAATTTTATAATTTAAAATTAATTATTTTAATTTAATCTTTTTTAAGCTTAAAAAATTTATTGAGGGATTTAAATTTATTAAAAAATAAAAATATAATTTCCTTCAATTTTTCACACATTATTATTTATTTATATTTTCTCCTTTATAAGATTTTATATTTTTTTGTTAATAATTAATTTTTAAATAATCTTTTTTTTTCCTAAATTAATTTTATTCCTTTTTTTAAATTACTCAGAATTTTAATTTTATTTAAATATTTTAATTTGGTTGATTATCCCAAATTTTCTCAAATAAGATGATAAATATTTTATTAAAATAAATATTTTTAATTAATTAAAATATTTATTTTATTTATTTATTTTATTTATTTTTTAATTTTTTAATTCTCTAGAAATAGTAATAATTAATAAATATATTTAATTAATTTATATAATTTAAAATTAATTAATAATATATTTTTTAAATTAAAAAATATATTATTAATTAATTATCATTTAAATATATTTTTATTTAAAAAAAGTCAGATAATTATTTTTTCTTTACTCTTAATTAAATATAAAAAAGTCTTTTAGGGCCTTTTTCTTAGAATTTTCTTTTTTTTTATTTTTTATCCCATTCCATTAATTTTATTTTTCAATTTTTTCCTTATTATCTCGACTTATGGCCTCTTTTTAAAATAAAAAGAGACTATATTATTATAAATTATTAAATGTGTTAATTTATAAAATAATCAAATGAAGACCTTAAATTATGAATAAATATATTTTTATTTTTAATTTAAATATTTTTTGGTTAAATATTTAAAAAGTTATAGGCAAAAAAGCAACAAAAATTCAAGAATATTTGACATTTTGAGTCAATAATTTTATTTTAAATTAACCAAAAATTCTGAAACTTTTAGAAATTTATTAGTTAATATTATTAAATATTTAAATATTAAATTTATTAAATTAGGTATAATTAAAATATAATTAAAAAAGCAATTGTTAGTAAGTAAAGTAAGTAACTAATTGTCAGTCTGTAACACAATTATAAATTAAAAGAAAAAAAGAAAAGCTGTAATAGAGTAAATATTTATAAAAGTATTTTTCTCTCAATTTTACCTCTTTTACATTATTTTTTAGCATTTTAGTTATTCAATAAAGTTAGCACATATTGCCCCATGCTTTTTCTTTTTCTCTTTCTTTTTTAAAAAAATATTCTTTTACGACTAAAAAATATTTTTAAATTATTGGTAAATATTTAGCTGAAAATTGGTAATAAAAATAAAAGGGAGAGAGAGAGAGAAAATGCCTTTAAAAAAGAAAATGCATGGAAACTAAAAAATAAATAAAATAAAATAATATTTTATTATTACGTACATATGTATAAGGTAAAAAAGAAAATAATTATATTCTATTAAATAAATAAATATCTCTTTTTATTTTACTTCTTGAGGCAAAATAATTTTTAATAACGAGAGTTTTTTAGTTTTTTAATTATTTTAATAAATTATTTTCTTAATTTATTAATTTAATTTAATTTTTTTAAATTAAATTAATAAATTCTCCATTAATTTATTTTATTCCAATTTATCTTTTTTTTTAAGAAAAAACCTTTTTTTAAACCTTTTGGGTCTTTTTTATAATTATTTATTTTTTTTTTAAAAAGATATTTATAAAAATTAAATATTAATTAATTAATTAATTAAAAATAACAATTATTGGTGGTAAACTTCATTATTATTATTAGCAATATTAAATAATAATAATAAATCTTCTTCTTCTCCTCTACCACTTCCCCCAGTTGTTTCTGTTCCTTCAGAACAAATAAAAATAAATAAAATTGTTACAAGTGGTCAAATTAGTGAAGGAAAGACTTCAATAAATAATTTAGAAAAATTAGGTAAAATTATTAATAAAATTAAAAATATATATTTTAATTTAAAAATAAAAGAAAATAAAATAAATATAAATAATAATAATATAAATAATCAAACAATAACAACAACAACAATAATAAAAAATAATAATAAATTAACAACTACAAAAAATACCCAATCATTTTCTATTAGCCAAATGTTATTAAAATTATTACCTTGTAATTGTTCTTTTATTGGAGGAGATCATGGGTAATTTAATTTAAAAATTAAATTTTAATAAATTAATTAAATTTTAATTAAATTTATTTAAATATTTTTTAATATTTTTTAAACGTCATAAATAAAGAAAAAATAATTAATTAATTAATTAATTATTTTCCCATATACATAAAATTAAAAATAAATATAATTTTTTTAATCTTTGATCAGAAAAAAATTTAAAATTTTTTTTTAAATAAATTAATTTAAATAAAAATAAATAAATAAAATTTAATTTAATAATAAATATTAATTTATTATTATTTTTAAAAAAAGACTTCATGATTTTCGAATTGGGTCAGATGGAATTGGAGGCGTTTCTAATTTAGAATTTATGGATGACAAGTATTTTTTTAAATTTAATTTAAATATAATTTAAAAATTAAAATTAAAATTAAAGAACAACATTTGAAGAAGTAGCTGCTTGGGGTGTTAATTTTGATCGTTTAATGAAAAATAAAAATGGACAAAAATATTTTGCTGAATTTTTAAAAAGTGAATATTCTGATGAAAATATTTTATTTTGGTTAATTTATTTAAATTAAATTAAATTTATTTTTTATTTATTTAAAGGCAAGCCTGTGAAGAACTTAAAAGAGAAAAAAATACAGAAAAAATTGAAGAAAAGGTAATTTTATTTTTTTAATAAATTATTATTATTTTTAAATTTATTTAAATTAAATTAATTTATTTTTTAAAGGCTAGAATTATTTATGAAGATTTTATTTCAATTTTATCACCAAAAGAAGTTTCTTTAGATTCTAGAGTTAGAGAAATAATTAATCAAAATATGGTACATCCTTCTTCTCATACTTTTGATGAAGCACAAAATCAAGTAAATTAATTTAAATTAAAAATTAAATTAAAAATTAATTTTAAGATTTATACATTAATGCAAAGAGATAGTTATCCTCGTTTTATAGCATCTACACTTTATAAAAGTCTTTTAAAGTAATTTAATTAATATTTTTTTAAGGGATTATCGTGGATGTTAATTTAGATATTCGTAGCTGGGGGTATCTGTTGGGTCCAAAAGTTCCAGTTCCGGAAGTGGAACTATGGAAATACAAAGTTCTGGAACTGATTTGGAACTGGTTGATTATTGGAACTGGAACTAGTTCCAGAACTAGAACTGGTCCGGAACTAGTTCCTCACCCCACAATAGTTCTGGAACTGGAACTATGAAAATTAAAAATGCAGTTCCGGAATCCGTGGAAATTTTGGAACTTTTGTATCACTGGTTGGGTCTAAGTATATCCTCTATCCGTCTGACTTTTAAAAATTATTATCGAATATTATCCGCGAGCATGCCTTTTTTTAATAATTATAGATATAATAAATTTAAAAAAATATTTTAAATAAATATTTAAAAATATATATTTATTTATTAAATTTTAAAATTAATTTTATTATTTTTTTAATTAATTTTTTTACAGTTCCTATGGGCATATGGAAGATTTGTGAACATAAAAAATAAATAATTAATTATTTTATCAATTTTACTTTTTTTATAATTTCTTAAATGAATGATTTTAATTAATTATTTAATTTTTATTAAAAAATTTAAATCCTTTTTTCCCCAATTATCTCACAAAATTAAAAGATAATCATTTTTTAATTCTTAATTCCTCTTTAAAATTCTTTTTTTTAAATATTTCATTTGTCCTTCACTCCATTATATTTTTAAAATATATTTGAATTATTAAATGTTCTAAAAATAAGTATATTTTTAAATTATTGTTAGCTTTAAAAATTAAATTTAAATATATTTTTTGGACAACAAATAAATAAATATTCTCTTAAACAAAAGAAAACTCAAAAAAATATTCGCGGACACTTCTCTCCCGAAAAAACTTGCTTATACTTTAATTTTTTATAAGTCAAATCCGGTCCTCTCTCGATAAAATGGTCATTCAATTTGGAGAGAAAAGAAAATAAATAAATATTTATTTTAACAAAGAAAAAACAAAAATAACTTAAAAATATTTTTTATTTATTTATTTTTCTTTTTCTCTTCAATTTAACATTAGTTACTACACTATTTTTTCTTTCTCTAACTTTTATTTTTTTATTATTATTTAATTATCCTACAAATAAAAATTCTATTTTTTTTTCGCGCACAACAAAGTAAAGAAAAATAGAATTGAAAAAAATAAAATTTTTTATTTGAGCCGACAACAAAAAAATTGGAGCAAAAATAATTGGATTGGGGACATTAAATATATTTTTTAAAGAAAAAAAATATTTGAAAGAAGAGAGAAGAATTTTTAAATTAAATAAAAATTATTGAAAAATATAAATTTAATAATATTTTTTGAATTAATTATTTTTGAAAATTAATTCTTCTAAAAAATATTTAAAAATATTTTTTAAAATTCTTATAATTTTATTTTTTTGAATATTTAAATAATTATTTTATTTTTTATTTTTCTTTTATTTAATTGACAGATGATGAGCGAACAATTTTATCAAAAACTTCAACAAAACATTTTTATTTTATTTTTTAGTTGAGTTGTTGTGAAATAAAAATAATTATTTTAGAGAAAAAAATTTAAAAATAAAATTGTTGGCAATAAATGTCTTAAAAATTAAATTTTAAAAATAAAATTATTTAATTATTATTTAATTTTATATAATTAATTTTTAAAAAATAAAAATTAGAATTTATTTATTTATTTAAAAATAGGTAATTATAATTTAAAAATAAAAATTTAATTTTTTATATTTTATAAATAATTAAAATTTAATTTATTTTTATTATTTAAATTATAACTAATTTAAATTTAAAATAATTTTTTTATTTTTAAATAAATTATTAAAATACTTTTATTATAAAAAGGACATCAATGATCGGATTTTGAGGAATTTAATTAAGGGAAAATAGGTAATTCTTTTATTTATTTTTTGTAAAAAAATATTTTTTTTTGGAAGAAAAATTAAAACAAATTTTATATTTATTTTTATTTTCTTTTTTTTGTCCATTCTTCTACTAAATAAAAATAAATAGCTAAATAAATATATTCGCGCAACTAATAATTTTTGTTTTTAAATATTTAACACAAAAATATTAAAAATATTTTAACAACCACTAAACACCTTTTTACTTATGTACTTTACAAAAAAATAATTTATTTATTTATCTTTCTCTCATACTTAACTTGAAAAAAAATTTTTTTTTGAGCGCATGAAAAAAAAAATATATATATTTATTTATTTTTTAAATTGCGAATAGAAAAAAAAATAAAAAAAGGAAAAAAAATAAATTAAAAAAAAAAAGATTATTTAAGATATTTATTTTAATATTTTCTTTATTTAATTTTTAAATAAAGAAAATCCCCAAAAATATCATCAACATTATTTTTACACTGCGCACATAAAATACTTTTTTCTTTTCTTTTTTAAAATAAATAAATAAATAAAAATAAAAATAATTTGCGCGGCACTGCTGGAAGCAAACACAAACAAACAAGGCAACCTTAAAAGGGTAATAATAAAGAAAAATAAAGAGTAAGAGAGTAAGAGTAAAACAGTGAAAAAAGGTTATAGAAAATTCAAGACGAAGAAAAAGAAAAAATATTTAAGAAAATCACACAAAAATTTATATTTTAATTTATTTTATTTATTTCTATCCATCCAATTCTCTCCCTTAAATTTTTATTTCTTTTTAAAATTTCCACTTGACTGACTGAATGAAAAAAAAAAATTTTTTTTTTTAATTTTAGTTTGTTCTGTGTTGCTGCGCAAAATTGTTGCCCACATAAATAAATAAGATATTATTATTCTCTTTACTACTTACTTTTATCTCTCTCTCTTTTTCTCTCTCTCTTTTAGAGTACTTGCGCAGTAGTCAGTCAGTCAGTTGTATACCCATAATAATCTCTTTTCTTTTCTTTTCTTTTACAATTTCTCTTCTTCTCTAAAAAGTCGCCGGTTGGACGAAGAACCCCTTCTTCTTCTACTCACCTTTTTTATATTATTTAATGATCAGTTGTTTAGTAAAGTAGTAATAATACGACTGGCTAAAAGTAAAGGGTCGCTATTTCTGCGCTCAAAGCTTTTCTTCTCTTCTGTTTTTGGGGAGCAGGAATTAAAAAAAAAAAAGAATTTTGGTGGACGAAAGGAGTGGAGATTATTTAGAGTTGGTTGGTTGCTTATCGGCTGACTGGTTTTGACGACAATTGTGTGATTAAGAGAGTTGTAGCGCGATTGATAGATATAGACCCTTTCTACCTAAATTTCCCCTCTGGCTATCGTTCTTTGAATGTTCAAATTGCTTTTTTCTTTTAAAATATATATCCCTTTTTTAATTCTTTTCTCATTTCCTTCATGAATTTACGGCTTTCAACGATTATATCTTTCTTTTTTTTGAATTGTACAGATCACCGATCCGCATCATTGCCGTCTCTAATATATTCGTAAATCTCTTCTCTCTTTGCTTTTTTTGATTTCTTAGATATTAATCCTTTATTTTTCTTATTTTTTATCTATAGCGCAGAATAACAAAAATAAAATAATTGTCATTACTCATATTTCTTTTATTATTAGAATGTCCATTAGAATTTTAAAAATAACCGGCTGTCACAAGCAAAAAAAAGGATCTCCTCTTTTTTCTTTAAGCCTTTATAGAAGAACCTTTTTGATTGAAAAATATTTTCCTCTATTTTATTTGTCAAAATAAAACTAAAAAAAGGCCGGTCTTTTTTTGCGCATATTCTTGTTTTATATGTATGTGAGGAAATGTGGGAGGAGAAGAAAAAGAAGAAGAAAAAGAACAGCTTCTCTCTTCTCTAAATAATATGCATGAATGTAACACAAAAATATTCCCTTTCTTTCTTCTTTTTTTCCCTCCGCCCTTTTCTTAATTTTTCCTTCTACTTTTTACCCCCAAAAATACTTTCCTTGAGACAGCCTGTTTGTAACAACCACCCAATCAAGTATATTATTATTCTTCTCCTTTTTCTCCTGTTTTACTTGTATTTTAAATATATTTATTTATTTATATGTTCTGTTTTTACCAGTTGCTGTACTGGTTGGTAGAAGAGAAGAAAAGTTCTTCTCCGGCCGGACAGGTCCTTTCCCCCCTTTTCCCTCTTTTTGATAAAAGCGGTATTATATTATAATAGTTAGTTAGTTGACTCTTTAAAATGGCGCGTTAAATTAAGAGAGGCAACAAACTGGACTTAATTTTTTCTTTTTTTCCTGCCAAACAACTTATTCAGGTTTTGTTGCAAATATATTTAAAAATAATGCTTAGAAAGTAAAAGAATAATATAAGAACAAGTATTTTTTAAAATAGGTAATAATTAAAAGGTTAATAATAAAAATATTTAAAATAAATAAATAAATTTTTAAAAATTAATAAAAGAAAAAAATATGTTTTTAATTTTTTAACTCAAAAAAGATTAGAATGTAGTAATTTATTTTTATTTATTTTATTAATAAATTATTTATTATTAAGGCTTAATTTTAATTTTTTTTTTAATAATTAATTCTTTTTATTTCACTCAAGTGATCAGATATTATTTATTTAATTTTTATTTAATTTATTATTCAACTTAATTTTTAGATTGGAAAAAAATATTTAATTAGAGGGAATTAATTATTTAAATTTAATTATTTATTTTATTTAAATATTCTCATCATTTATTTATTTTTTTTTTTTGTAAAATCTATCCTCTCTGTTCTTTTTTTATTAAAGACCTGAAAATACAAATAATTAAAACCCTGTTTTTAATTTTACAAACAAACTAGAAATTCTTTTATTTTTACTTTCTTGCCCTCAATAATAAACTGGCTATTTATTTATTTATTATTTAATACCTAATAAATAAATAATTAAAAAGTCTCTTCCTTCAAATAAATAAATAAATAACTCGTTTGTATCCACGTGGCAAGTTTTTCAAAATAAAACGACCTTTGATTGACCCAATAATTTTATTTGTTATTTGATGACCACAAAAGTGAAGAAGATAAAAGAAAAAAATACAAAAAAATTAAAAAAAAAATAATATATTTACTATTTCAAGTTTTGAGAGAGAAAAGGATTATTTAAAAAAGAGAGAGAAGAGAAAAGAAAGAAGAGAAAAAAATAAAACTTGAAATTCAACACATTTTGCTTAAAAGAATTAAAAAAGTTTTATTTTTAATTAATTTAATGAAGAAAAAGAAGAAAACAAAAAAAAATATTTTTTAATATTTTATTATTGAGGGCAAAAATAAATAATAATAAAATTAATTTAAAAGAATATAATTAATTAATTACTTTAAAAGTTGTAAAAAAAATTTAATTTTTTTAAATAATTAATTTTAAAAATTTAATTTTAATTTCACAACACTTTTTTTTTAAATTTAAAGTATACCTTTTAATGGCAAATGTAAATAAATAAAAATTAAAAAATATTATTTATTTATTTATTTTCTTATATTTAAAAAAATTTTAATTTTAATTTTTTAAATCAATTTTTAGTTGCAATTTCTCTTTTAAAAAATATAAAAAATAAAATAATAATCTCCGTATGAAATACGGTTGCTCAACAACAACTGCCGGAACAAGCAATAATGGCAATAATAATATTTATGAAAATAATAATAGTGTTATTAATTCTGGACAAACAACAATGATGTTTTTACCTTTAGAAGCTACTACTGGTATTCAACAAAGTTCGGTAAAATATTATTTTTTTATTATTTTATTATTTTTAAATTTTATATAGGTAATAAAAACAGCACCTCCTGGTCGTAGTAATGCCCAAATGTTAATGGATTTTTCACCAAAACAAGAACCTATTGAATTAGCACCTTTATCTTCTAATACACATCCATGCTTACAGGTTAATTTAATTAAATTAAAATTAATTTTAAATAAATTAATTAAATTAATTCAAAATTAATTAATTTAATTATTAAAAATTTTTTAAAATTCTTTTTTTTTAATTTTTTTATTTATTATTTTCTAAAAAAATATTTAAAATTCCTCATAAAATATTATTTTAATAAATAAATATTTATTTTATTTATTTAAAAATATTAAATAATTAAAACATAAATATTTTTTCTTTTTTTTAAACATTTTCTTCCTTTTTATTATAACGAAAAAATTTTATTTTTAATATTTTTTTGTTTTGCGCAAAGAAATAGTATATAAAAATGAGAGAGACAAATGCTTAAATTTTATTCGATTAAATACGTTCACTTTTTTTTTTAATTTTTTATAAGAAGAGAGCGCAATTTTCTTTAAATTTTTTTTCAATTTTTATACCTCCGGCGGATATATTCTTTTAATATTTATTTTTTTAGAAAAAAAATTTCTTTTAAATTTTTTTTTATTTCTTAATATTTTGGGGACAAAAAATAAAATTAAATAAAAATTAAAAATAAAAATTAAAAAGAAAATTTAAAAGTCCAATATTTTGTTTCTTAAAAATATTGGATGGTTAGGGGGAATTTTTTATCAAAAATAAAATTAAAAAAAAAATTAAATATTTTTTTCTTTTCTTTTCAGAATTTGGGTAAAATGTCTGTTGGTGGCAGTGGTTGTAATAATAATAATAATAATAATATAATAAATAATAATATAGTAGAACATTATTATAATAATAATAATTCAATAAATAATAATAATTCTTCAAAAACATCATATTCCCCTTATTATGAATATTTAAATGTTGGATCTGTTGCCTCTTCTTCTAATATTAATTCATATCCTCAACATCAACAATCTTCTAATAATAATAATAATAATTCTTTACTTCAACCAACACCTTTGGGTAATGGAGGAATTAATAATAATAATAATGTTGGGGGAGAACATCAAGTAAAAATTAATTAAAAATTTAATTTTAAATAATTAAAATTTAATTTAAAAATAATTAAATATTAATTTAAAAATAATTAAATATTAATTTAAAATAATTAAATAAACATCTCTTTTTTATAATAAAAAAATAAATATTCTAAAATTCTTTATAAATTATAGTCAATATCTGATAAAAAGCTGTTAAGACCTTTAAAGAGCAAAAATAAAAAATAATTTTGTAATTAAATGTGTTAGTTATTGACCGTTTATATTTAAATAAATTATTTTTTCAAATATTTTAAATTTATAAGGTTAGAGGTTATTTTTTAAATTTAGATAAATAAAATAATTAAAAAAAAAAAAAGAATTTTAAATTAAAAAGAAGGTAAAGTAAGTACTTGTTTGTAACATATACTTTGCTTCTTTTCTCCTTATAAAATTAATTTATATAATTAAATATATTAATTCAGTGCTCCTAAATAAATAAATAAAAATACTCAGATCCCTGTGAATATTGAAATTTATTTTTTAATTAATTAATTCCCATTAAACTATAAATTATTAAAAATATTTAAATTAATTAATTAAAAAAAGGATTGGCCTTATATGTCTTATGGAAGTCTTCATCATCATAATCAACAACAATTACACCTTCATCAACAACAACAACAATTAAATTATTTAAATCAATTAGATAATTCTCAACAAAGAATATTAATTTATAAAAATAATAATAATAATAATGGAGATGAATTAATTAATAATAATAATAATGGAATATCATTACTTTCATCTGTTGATTCTGGAATTGGACAAGAACTTTTATTAGAACAAGCAAAACAAGTAAATTAAATTAATTAAATTTAAAATATTTTATTTATTTATATTTTAGCATTTACATGAATTTTTTTGTCCAGTATCATTATCTTCTTCTTCTTCAACAGTTTTACTCCCTTCACAACAACAACAACATTCTTCTTCTTCTTCTTCTGTTATTCATCAACATAATTTATTAGATAATAATAATAATAATGATAATATTATAATTAATAATAATCATTCATTATTACTTCAAAATAATAATAATAATTCTATTAGTATACAAAGGCAAAGAGAACAAAGAAGTAGTGCTGAATCTGTTTGTTTTTATTTTATTTTAAGATATCTTAAGAGAATTAGGGATTTAATTTTCTACTTTAGGACCTAAAAATTAATATATATTATATAATCCCCGAATTACTTATTTAAGAGAAAAATGTCCTAAAAGTAGAACTCAAGTTTCGAATTTTTTTTAATTTTTAAGGGTATTTTGTAGCAAAGAAAAAGATTTTTTTTTAATTATTTAATTAAGAATCAATCATCACAATTACAGCGAATACATGAATCAAGAGAACAATCTATACCTGTTTGTATTCCAAAATTAGATAATCAATTGGGATTTCAGTAAGTTAAAAATTATATTTAAATTATTCGGGATTGAAAATATAGTTTACCTAGTATTTATCTATCAAAATTTTGAAATATTTATTTTTTTAATTTAAATAGATTAACACTAGAAGCACCAATATCTACATCTATTAGAAAAGAAGATGACAGAATGTTTGTTTATTTAATTTAAATTAAAATTAAATTAATTAATATTTATTTAAAGGACATATGTAAATAAAGGTCAATTTTATACAATTTCGTTTGATTATATTCTCGATTTGCGGTGTCCTCTTAAAGGAATGACTGTTAGGGTAAATTATTTATTAAATTAAATATTTGTTATTTAATTTAAATATTAATTAAATTAATTATTTAATTTATTATTTAATTTAAAAAAATAAAATTAATTTTAGAGTCAAATAATAATAGTTTTTCGAGAAGATAAATCATTTGAAGAAGAATTAAAAACTTGGTTATTTTGGTATAAAAGACAACATTCACCTAAACAACGTATAATTGAAATTGATACAAAAAATTCAATTGGAGCTATTGGGGGTAATTATGATGAAATTGCTCTTAATGCTATTCAATTTAATTGGACACCTGGGGAACAACCTGGACCTAAAGTTATTTTTTATTTAATATTTTTTTATTTTTATTCTAATAATAAGGCAATATTTATATTTATTTTTTTAAATTAAAAATCTTCAAAAATTAGAACTTAATTTAATTTTTATTAAAGAAAGAATAATTTAATGTTTAAAATATTTAATAATATTATTATTTAAAAATAATAAAAATTAAATTTATAAATAAATAAAAAAAGTTTATTTAATTTTACAGTATAAAAATATAAGAAAAGCAAAGTTATAAATATTTTTAAAGAATTCTATTTCATCTCCAGCTGTAGCTCAGTTGGTAGAGCGTGGGACTGTAGAGTTATCAAAGTTATCCTAATGTCGCTGGTTCGAATCCGGCCAGCTGGAATTCTTTTTTATAAATTTTATTTTTATATTTTGTGCATTTTCTTTTAATTATTTATTTTTTAAAAATTATTTAAAATTTTAATAAATTAATTTAAGGTCAGTATTGCTGTACAATGTCTTTCAACTGATTTTTCAACTCAAAAAGGAGTAAAAGGATTACCTCTTCACGTCCAAATTGATACTTATGATGATCAATCTGATTCTAAAATTCCTTTTCATAGAGGATATTGTCAAATTAAAGTATTTTGTGATAAGGTAAAATAAATTTTAAAAATATTTAATTTTATTTTTTTATCTATTTCTTTTTATTTTCTCAAAAAATTAATAAATTATTTTATTAAATTCTAATTTTTATTATTAATTTTTAAATATTTTTTCTCATATTTTTTTAATATTTTTTTCTTAATTTAATTAAACATATTTTTTAAATTAAATATTTTTCCCTATTTTTATTTTTTAATTTTATTTAATTTTTAATCAAAATATCTCTTCCCTTTTTTCAAAATAATTTATTAAAATAGATAATATTATTATTTTTAATAAATCTTATTAATTTAAAAAAAAAAGAAAAAATTAATTATAAATTAATTTAATTGTTGTTGCTGTAGGGAGCAGAAAGAAAACTTAGAGATGAAGATAAACGTGCACATAGAAGAAAAAATAATTCAAGTAATGGAAGTGCAGGTAAAAAAATAATTAAAATATTTTTTTCAATTTATTTTTTTCTATTTCTCATTCCTTTTTCTTTTTTTTTTGCTTTTTTCTTTTTTTCCATTTTGCTTTTTTTGCTTTTAATTTTTTGCTTTAATATATTTATTTTTTTGAAATATTTTTATTTAATTTTTATAGGGTGCAAATAGAAAAATGTTACATGAAAATAGAAGAGATGAACGCCGAAAATTTGGTTAATTATTTTAATTTTTTGCTTTTTTTATATATTTTTGCTTTGCTTTTTTTAAAAAAGGGATGAGAAATAATTATGTTTTTTTATTTAATTTATAAATTTTTATTCCTCTATATTAGTATTTAAATGAGTGACAAATTTATTAGTAAAAGAGGAATTAATAATTTAAAAAAAATTAATTAATTAATTAAAAGGAGCTTAAATAAATGTTAACTAATTTATTTAAAAAAATTAATTAGATTTTTTTAAATTTAATTAAATATTAAAAACATGCTCTTTTAAGTATCTTATAGGAGGTAAATGTAATATAGAGGTTTTAAAAATTTATTTAAATTTTGTAATTTTTATATATTTTAATAAATTTATTTAAACTTAAAATATTTAAATTATTTTTTAATTTATTAAAGGTAGTTCTTCAACTACTCCTGTAGTAAATAGTGTTGGAGGTGGTGGTAGTGGTAATGGTAGAAAGAAAATAGATAGTGGAGAATTTCATGAAAATTGTGAACGTAGTCAATTTTATCATTCTGCAGATTTAGAAAGACCAGCTGCTCTTTTTATTCCTAATGATGATTTCTTTTTTGATAATTCTTCAATTTGTTCTTTTGAAGCTCTTTCTGAAATGGAACCACAACCTAAAAGACCTAAACCTTCAGAAAGAAGTAAAAATTAATTTGTTTATTTTTATAAATTATATTACATCTCTCTCTTTTAATGATTCATTCCTCCAATATTTCTCTGAAATTTTTTAAAATTCCAAAGTTTTATTTCCTTTAAATAATTCCCTTAAGGATTGGGGGAATAATTAATTAATTTAATTTTATATAAATAAATTATTAAAAAAAAATTAATTTAATTTTATTTAGTAATGATATATGTTCGAAAAGCAGATGAAGATGTTTTTACACCATTACATTTAGTTCCTCCATCACTTGGGTAAAAAGAAAATAAAAAATTAATTTAGTATATTAATTTTTAATTTTTAGTGGTTTAGCTCGTGCAATAAGTGAAAAATATAATTTAGATGAAACAAAAATTGAAGCTTTTTATAAACAATGCCAAAAAGGTGGAATTACTGTTAAAATTGATGGTTAGTTTAAATTTTTAAAAAATTAATAAAATAATTTTAAGATGATATGTTGAGGCATTACAGTAATCAAGATACTTTTTTAATTGAATTAAAACAATCAGAATTAGATAGACATACTTTTTATTCAATTACTTTAATTGAACTATTAACTTCTAATAATAATGATTTAACTTTATTAAATAATAAAAATAATAAATTAATTAATTCATCATCATCATCATTTATTCATCATCATCATAATCAAGATAATGCTTCAGCTATTTCTATTTCCTCTACTGCCTCTGAAAACCCTTCCACACAACAAAGAGTAACTGCTACTGTTTGGTGATTAATTTAGAGAGATAAATTTTATATTTAATAAAAATACTCAAACAAACCTCTATTTTATTTATTTATTTATCCTCTTCTATTTTATATATTATTTTTAATTTTTTAAATTCAAATAGAGATCTACAACATAAAGGTATAATTGAACAAATTATCTCTCTATTTTACTTTAATTAATTATTTTATAATCGTTTCCCTTCTTTTAGGTAATTTAAAGCTAAAAAATAATATATAAAATAGAGGGGTTATATTATGACAAAAATAAGAATTTTATTTAGGTATATATTATTAGTTTATTTTCAAATTTAATTAATTAATTCCGAGTGTTAAAGCATTTAATTTCTTTCTTTTTTTCACTTAAAATAATATATTTGCCTTTTTTTCTTCATTTTTCATTAATTAATTTTTTAAAATTATTATTAATTGTAAGTATTTAGTAAAATTAAAAAAATATATA
This sequence comes from Meloidogyne chitwoodi, assembly GCA_015183035.1. Classification (NCBI taxonomy): domain Eukaryota; kingdom Metazoa; phylum Nematoda; class Chromadorea; order Rhabditida; family Meloidogynidae; genus Meloidogyne; species Meloidogyne chitwoodi. The sequence continues at coordinate 1,664,675 of JACZZP010000013.1, forward strand.
TTTATTTATTTGGCCCAAACTTTGTTTTTTTTTGTAAAAATTGATTATTAAATTTAATTTGTTTTTTTAAATGTTTGTATTTTAAATTAAAAATTTTTATTTTTTAATATCAACATTAAAATAAATAATAAATAATTAGTCAGTCAGACCTTTATTTTGTGGAGACATTTTTAGTAAATATTTAAAAAAAAAAATAAATAAAAAATACCCTTACTTTTAAAAAAGAGTAAAAATAAAATAAAAAGTTTATTTAAAAGTCTGACTGAAATAAATAAAAATATTTTTAATAATAAATTAATTATCTTCACTTTGTTTTTTATTCCTTCCCTCAACTGTGATACATTTGCAATTAATAAAGTTTATTCAATTAAAAAATTATTTTTTCTACCAAAAATATATTAATTATTTTTATTTTTTAAAATTATTACTTAAATATATTGAATTTTGCCTTTTATTATATTTTTTTAAATTTCCATGTACATAAAATAAATAAAATATTTTTATAATTTTTAATTAAAAATTTAATTTTTTAAAAATCGGTTTTATTTCTATGACGTAGAATTTTTATTTAAAAATTGCAACTTTCATTTACACAAACTCTAAAGGAATAGAAAAATAATAAAAAGATAAAATGAGAAATATTTAGATGAGAAAAATGGAAGAAAAATTAAAAAATAATAAAATGCTAAAATTAGAAATAATTAATGACAAAAAATGGAAGAAAAATGAGAAAAATAATAAAATGCTAAAATGAGAAATAATTAATGACAAAAAATGGAAGAAAAATTAGAAAAATAATAAAATGCTAAAATGAGAAATATTTAATGACAAAAAATGGAAGAAAAATAATAAAATGCTAAAATGAGAAATAATTAATAGTGACCGGAAAAATCGATTTTTCCGGACTTCTGGACCGGATTTTGGTTTTGTGAGTAGTGCCGGACCGATCCGGCCGGATTTTTCGGGATTAATCCAGGTCCCGAATTAGTCCGGACTTTTACAAATCCGGATTGATTTTTTATTAATTTTTCAAAAAATATAAAAATATTGGTAAAAAACTTATATTTTCAAAATAAGCAACAAAAAAATTTTTATTAATAAGAGTAATTCAATTGTGGGATTGCTTTGTTCAAAAAAATCAAATATTCAGCATTTCTGGGGTAAGATTGGACCTCCTATAATCGAATACATCTCTTGCTACGCTGAAAATTTCTTCACTTTCAACACTTGTAGAAGGCGTAGTCAAATATTTTGCCGCTAGTTTAGCTAACCTTGAATGATTTTTATTGTTCTTTTTCCACCAGTCGAATGGGTCAGAACGCTGCGAGGCCTTCTCATTTGCAACATAATTTTGTATTTCCTCATCAAGATCGTTTGGCTTAGATAATACTAAAAATAAATGTAAACATAACTTTAATAACTCTATGAAAAAACCATTGACATTATCCTGATGATCCAATGCGTCAAGAAATGATTTTTTATTTGGCGGCCCTTGCTTAACAACATCACATCGCTCAATGAACTCCGTCTTAAATAAAATATCTTTTAATGTAATTAAGTATTTTAAAAAATACCTCAATTATTGATTTATCCATTTCTTCTTTAATCCAATAAGTAACTTTATTTACGAATAAAAGGGGATCCTCTGCATAGTTGTGTTTAAATCTTGGATCCAAAAACATGGTTAAACTATAAAGTTTGGAATGCTCCATACTTGATTCTTTCGTTAAGTCCAGCAATTGCACATTTCCTCAAATTTTCAAGTCAATAATAGTGATTTTAACATTTTCTTGTTCTGTATCAGCCACAGTTAAATCGAATGAAAATAGATCCCTAATTTATAAATTTAAAAAAATATTGTGGAAAATTTAACCTTTCTATTTGTTTAGCGTATGGAATAACAACAGAAAGTGGAGAGGAACAATTCAATTTAGTAACCTCTTCGAATGGTGACAAAAGGCTTACAAGTATTTCTAAAAGTTTCCATTCTTGTTCACTCAAAACCAATTCAAACATCCTCTTTTCAATAAGATACCCATCTATAGCCTTTCTTTGTTCAATAAGGCGAAGGCTCATTTTAAATGTGGTAATTATTTTTTAATTTAAAATTAAATTTTATAAATACTTGTATCAGTTGATGGAGGGGAAGATCATTTTCGGCTTGTATTTCCTTAATTCAGAAAAGGCCTTATTCGAGTGACGCACATGAGAAACAATTCGCCGGCATCTACCGAACAATTTTGCAATTTCACTTTCCTTCTCTATCACACAATTTCTAACAATTAAATTTATTTGATGCGCCCCACAAAATTAAATTTTTGAAATAAATAATTTATATCAAACTTTTTGAATATTACGTGCCCCGTCACTTACAAAGCAATGCATTTTATCCTGCAGTTTCCATTCCTCAATGAGATCAAAGAGTAAGTTTGCAATGTTCTTACCAGTATGAGCCTCGGAGAATTTTCTAATAGAAAGAACAAATTTTTTCTTATTCCATTCTTCTGTTATTCCTGACGCTGTTAAGCTGAATGAAATTTTAATTAAAAATGAATTTTAAATATAAAAATACCTCATGAAATTCTCATTAGGACCGGTCCAACAATCGTTGTGCATGAAACATATTGGCACTCATTCAATTCTTTATTTAGTTTCTGTTTCAAAATTTTGTAAATTTCAGGGAGAATCTTGCGATAGTGAGATTCGGAAAGAAGTTTCTCACTAGTTTGTTTAAAAAGAATTTTGAAATTTGGTTTATTAATAATATTAAAAGGAAGATTATTTTCGCGTATTAAATTTAGAACTTTTTTGTCCAATTTAGTTATTCCTTCGCTTTTGTTAAAAATGAATTTATCAATATTTTCTTCTTTCGTTTTATTTAAATCATCATACTTCATAATAAATTAGATGACAAAAAATGGAAGAAAAATTAGAAAAATAATAAAATGCTAAAATGAGAAATAATTAATGACAAAAAATGGAAGAAAAATTAGAAAAATAATAAAATGCTAAAATGAGAAATATTTAATGACAAAAAATGGAAGAAAAATTAGAAAAATAATAAAATGCTAAAATGAGAAATAATTAATGACAAAAAATGGAAGAAAAATTAGAAAAATAATAAAAAGATAAAATGAGAAATATTAAATGACAAAAAATGGAAGAAAAATTAGAAAAATAATAAAATGCTAAAATGAGAAATAATTAATGACAAAAAATGGAAGAAAAATTAGAAAAATAATAAAATGCTAAAATGAGAAATAATTAATGACAAAAAATGGAAGAAAAATTAGAAAAATAATAAAATGCTAAAATGAGAAATAATTAATGACAAAAAATGGAAGAAAAATTAGAAAAATAATAAAAAGATAAAATGAGAAATATTAAATGACAAAAAATGGAAGAAAAATTAGAAAAATAATAAAATGCTAAAATGAGAAATATTAAATGACAAAAAATGGAAGAAAAATTAGAAAAATAATAAAATGCTAAAATGAGAAATAATTAATGACAAAAAATGGAAGAAAAATTAGAAAAATAATAAAATGCTAAAATGAGAAATATTTAATGACAAAAAATGGAAGAAAAATTAGAAAAATAATAAAATGCTAAAATGAGAAATAATTAATGACAAAAAATGGAAGAAAAATTAGAAAAATAATAAAAAGATAAAATGAGAAATATTAAATGACAAAAAATGGAAGAAAAATTAGAAAAATAATAAAATGCTAAAATGAGAAATAATTAATGACAAAAAATGGAAGAAAAATTAGAAAAATAATAAAAAGATAAAATGAGAAATATTAAATGACAAAAAATGGAAGAAAAATTAGAAAAATAATAAAAAGATAAAATGAGAAATATTAAATGACAAAAAATGGAAGAAAAATTAGAAAAATAATAAAATGCTAAAATGAGAAATATTAAATGACAAAAAATGGAAGAAAAATTAGAAAAATAATAAAATGCTAAAATGAGAAATAATTAATGACAAAAAATGGAAGAAAAATTAGAAAAATAATAAAAAGATAAAATGAGAAATAATTAATGACAAAAAATGGAAGAAAAATTAGAAAAATAATAAAATGCTAAAATGAGAAATAATTAATGACAAAAAATGGAAGAAAAATTAGAAAAATAATAAAAAGATAAAATGAGAAATATTAAATGACAAAAAATGGAAGAAAAATTAGAAAAATAATAAAAAGATAAAATGAGAAATATTAAATGACAAAAAATGGAAGAAAAATTAGAAAAATAATAAAATGCTAAAATGAGAAATATTAAATGACAAAAAATGGAAGAAAAATTAGAAAAATAATAAAATGCTAAAATGAGAAATAATTAATGACAAAAAATGGAAGAAAAATTAGAAAAATAATAAAAAGATAAAATGAGAAATATTAAATGACAAAAAATGGAAGAAAAATTAGAAAAATAATAAAATGCTAAAATGAGAAATAATTAATGACAAAAAATGGAAGAAAAATTAGAAAAATAATAAAAAGATAAAATGAGAAATATTAAATGACAAAAAATGGAAGAAAAATTAGAAAAATAATAAAATGCTAAAATGAGAAATAATTAATGACAAAAAATGGAAGAAAAATTAGAAAAATAATAAAATATGAGAAATAATTAATGACAAAAAATGGAAGAAAAATTAGAAAAATAATAAAATATGAGAAATAATTAATGACAAAAAATGGAAGAAAAATTAGAAAAATAATAAAATGCTAAAATGAGAAATAATTAATGACAAAAAATGGAAGAAAAATTAGAAAAATAATAAAATGCTAAAATGAGAAATAATTAATGACAAAAAATGGAAGAAAAATTAGAAAAATAATAAAATGCTAAAATGAGAAATAATTAATGACAAAAAATGGAAGAAAAATTAGAAAAATAATAAAATGCTAAAATGAGAAATAATTAATGACAAAAAATGGAAGAAAAATTAGAAAAATAATAAAATGCTAAAATGAGAAATATTTAATGACAAAAAATGGAAGAAAAATTAGAAAAATAATAAAATGCTAAAATGAGAAATAATTAATGACAAAAAATGGAAGAAAAATTAGAAAAATAATAAATGCTCCAGAATTCAAATCCTCAATCGAATCGCCTTAAATAAAGAATCTCTTATGTATCTAAACAACATAAGTATTATATATAGACTTTTTATAACATTTTTTCTACGAAAAAATCGTTATAAAAGGACTTTAAAAAATGAATGTATCCAACTAATTAATAAGTAAAATTAGGGGGATAGAAGAGTAGTAATAAATGTTAAATAACATAAGCGAGTACGCACACATATTTCAATTTAAGAAGTTTCTTATCAGCTTCAGTTTGACAGTTTTCTCCAAGTTTATAATACATGACCCCTGCCACTAAAAAAAGTTTTTATCTAATTGTATAAAATACCTTGGTCAAAAGTTTTTGTTTGCGAACTTCCTTCTCCAAGTTTTTTTACTCGTCCATCTGTTATTGACCCTAAGTGTTGCAACCTCAAGTAGGTTACAATACTAGAATAACACAAAGACGAGAAGCTAACAAATGCTCTTTATTACAATAGGAAATACAATAAGAATTGAAGGCAATAAGAATAGAATAATGGGACTTGGGCTAACACTGAATACTAATACTAATCATGACTTATAAAAGGCTTCGCCTTTTATACTATGCCGCCACCCCCTGGGACTTGGACTAAAACTGAATACTAATCTAATAATGACTAGTAAAAGGCTTCGCCTTTTATACTATGCCGCCACCCCCAACACTAAGCGTGTTAATTTTTAATTTACAATTACTTTTCCTTACCAATACTTCGACTGTAATAATCTGCGAGTGTTATATTTTTATCAAGGTCATCACCGCATATCACTATTTTTTACACAAACGTCCAGCCTTCTCCAGCTTTTTAAAGATATTCTTCTTTCTTCAGCTGGTTATCCTTACAAACGTTGCATAAATGAATGAATATACACTTTCTAGGCTTTTTTAACAATTCAACTTGGTTTAGAAGTTGTTGCGGCACCAGTTTTACATAGCGTTCATGACCTTTAGTTTTATTTAATTAAATATTCAAAAAAAAACGTACGTTCTTCTTCTAGACGTTTTTTCCTGGCAAGTTATAAAATGAATCGAAAGGGACGAAGCGGCTTCCTTTAAAACGTGTACAATAAACAATAACTCCCTCTTTAGTTATTACAAAATCAAGTTCGGCTTCAGTGCTTTTACATTCTACACATTTGCCTGTTATATCAAATGGTATGAGTGGAGTGGAAAGTCTGGGACTTGAAAGGTAATACCATTCAAGTTTATAACAATTTCTACTTCAGGTATAATTTTTGGATATTTCATTTTAAAATGACAAATAACGATTTTTCAATTCTTTATATACCCCTAATTTTTCCACAGATAATAAATGTTTTATTAAAATTTAATTATTTACAATTACAAAAGTTTAAATTATAAATACTATTATTATATGAAACTTTAAATTTTATTTTTTCCTTGGAGGTGCTAAAATATCTGTAGCAAAACAATTTTTCTTTACACAATCAAAGCAAAGAGAGATTTTCACATCAACATAGTCATCCAACTTTTCAATTTTATTTTTATTGTTGAAGAGTCTATCTTTACAAGAATCACACAAATAGAAGGTTATTAGAAACTTTCCCTTGACCAATTTCCACAAATTTTCAGTTTTTTTATTTTATTTTTTTTCTGTAGATTCATCTTCAACTTTTTGAATCTTTGTTGGAGGGATTATTTGAATAGTATCATTATTCATAATTTTTATTAAAAATAATTTTAAATATTTTTATTTTATTTTTAATAATAAAGTGAATAGATTTTAAAATTTCCCTTACTTTTATACACATAAAAAATATATAATTTCAAAATATCTAAAAATTCAAAATGTTAAATATTTCATTATGTCAAAAATTTCATAATCTCAAACATATTTTGTCTAAAAAATCCCTCTATACCTTTTGGAGTGACGGCGGTGATGAAAGTAGGCTGACGACGGGGGCTGACAACGACGACTAAACCCTACCTTTAACTACTTATTATAAATAGAATACTTGTATTAGAAATTGAATAAAATACTCGTATTGAATTAAAAAATAAATTGAATATGTCAGGTCCTTACAACACAATGATCGGTCCAGTACTAAAGCGTTTAAGAGTGAGAATAGAAAACGCTGAAAAAATCTTGAAAAAAGATGAAATTGAAAATGAAGAAAAGGAATCATTGTTAAACGATGGAAAAGATTAATCCTCGTTTTTCTTTTTATTATTTTTCTAATTTTTCTTCCATTTTTTGTCATCTATAATCCTCGTTTTTCTTTTTATTATTTTTCTTATTTTTCTTCCATTTTTTGTCATCTAAATAATCCTCGTTTTTCTTTTTATTATTTTTCTTATTTTTCTTCCATTTTTTGTCATCTAAATAATCCTCGTTTTTCTTTTTATTATTTTTCTAATTTTTCTTCCATTTTTTGTCATCTAAATAATCCTCGTTTTTCTTTTTATTATTTTTCTTCCATTTTTTGTCATCTAAATAATCCTCGTTTTTCTTTTTATTATTTTTCTTATTTTTCTTCCATTTTTTGTCATCCAAATAATCCTCGTTTTTCTTTTTATTATATTAATTTTTTGAATTGAAATAAATCGTTGTCAATTTTAGAATATTCTAATACACGATAAAGTTTTGTAACAATATATCCTTCATTCAAGGCATAATTTAATTCAATAGACGTACAAGTGCTGACCCATCCTCTTTCCTCATCATGTTCACATTTATAATTTTCAAAAACTTGGCCTTCAGGATATAATTTTCTAAAGAAAATTTTTTTATATTACAAAATAATTTTTTTAATTTCATACGCGCAAGTTAAACAAAGAGGAAATAAAAGACGTCCATCTTTTTCTAATTTCATAGGTAAAACTGGACGTCAATTTTTCTTGGAGGAATTATAAAAACTTTTAAAATTGCCATATTGTATATATTATCTCTTGAACAAGTCCATTTTACATTTTTATTTATTACATGAAGATCTGGATGTCCAACAGGGTATTCAGTTGTTACATTTAAAAAAGGATAAAGTGAAGTAACATCATAATCAAATAAATTTTGTGTTACAAAAACTATAGCAAAATTTTGATGATAAGATTTTTTCGTAAATAATTCAGACAGATATTTTTCCTAAATTGAAAGAAGCAAGTCGTCAAAAATTAAAAGTAAAGGTTTTTGATATTTCTTAATATAATCTTCAGGAGGAACACCAGAAAAAACACTAATTCCAGATTTTTGAAGAATAGGTACAATATTACTCATCTCCCCAAAACAATAAAGAATACTTTTAGGTTTAGGTTCAATCAAGTCTGTTGCTTCAGAAATAAATTTTAATAAAAATTACTTTTACCACTGGAACTAGGTCCAGTAATAATCATACCAAAAGGAAGTTTAAATTTTAAATCTTTATCTTTGAATACTAATGATTCCATTTTTTTAAAATAAGAGAAAAATATTGATGAAAATAAAATGTTTAAATATGAAATAATCAATGAGGTATATTATATAATGCTTCGATAGCTGCCATTTCTTCTTGTTCTTTTCTGCTTGTTTTTTTAAATTTTTTAATTGTTTAGCTTGAATTCCTGTTGTAGCAGCATTTAAATTATCAAAAAAATCATTTAATATTTCATTTTCTTTATTATCATCATTGACTTTGTGAGATGGACAGCGCCAACCAACTTGGTCACCAATGCTTCGACGCTTCACTTGTGTCATTTCCCTCTCGCAGCCGACGAGTGTACAACGTGGTGGATTCAGGAGAGAGCGGAGGATTCCACGATCTCGAAGAAATTGAATTGCATCCTCGTTGGTACTAATGTGGTTAATAAGCTCGAAAAGATCCATTTTACTTTTAAAAATAACTATAAATGGAAAAATAAAATTTTTTAGAAAAATCAAGTACTTGACGAAAAATCATAGATAAAATCAATGATTAGACAAAATCTGATATCAAATTCGTAATCAGCGCCCTCGATAACCCCCAAATACAAATTTTCGCGGAAAAATAAAAAAAAATTTTTTGGGACCTGTGTTCCGAAAGATTGCCGTTTATTTTTCAAGTTTTAAGTTCAAGCTTATTTTAAGTTTTAAGTTCAAGCAATTTTCAAGTTTTAAGTTCAAGCATAGTTTCAAGTTTTAAGTTCAAGCTTATTTTCAAGTTCTAAAACCTCATTCTCTCTTCCCAAATCATTTTAGTATAAAAGCCCCCAAAAGTCACAAACCACAAACGTGACAATTATTCAAACAATTATTTATCTTCTCAAGTTTTATATATAGGATTTTTTTAATATTATTTAAAAATAAATTAATTTTGGGGATAATGTTTACGTGTATTATTTAATTAATTAATTAAATAGCTAAATTCTCTATAAAAAATAAAATAAAAATAATTAATCTTTATAATTATCTAAAATTAAAAAACTTTTTTTATTTTTAAAAGAATAAAAATTTTAAAAACAAAAAAATACGTCGACCCTGACAGGATTCGAACCTGCAACCTTTGGATCCGAAGTCCAACGCGCTATCCGTTGCGCCACAAGGCCTTATTTATAAAGTGACAAAGTTGTATTCTTAAGAAAAGGGAGAAAATAGAAAAAATAATTTCTCTTTTTATTTGACAAAAAGGGGTTAAGAAAATATTTATAATTCAAAAAAAACAAAAATAAATAATTTTAAAAATCTCTTTTATCAAATTTCTATATTTTTTAACTCTTTTTCCATTTTTCTTTTTTTTAATTTTTCCCAACAACAAAGTATCATCTCATCTAAGCCTCCATAAATTCCAAAAATAAATAAATAATTTAGCAAAAGAAAAATAAAACCAAACTAAAAAAAGAAAAGAAAAATAAAGAAAATAATTAATTAAATAATTTTAGATAGTTCCTTGTTTAAAATAAAAATTAAAACAAAAAAATACCTGAACAAAAGGTATAAATCCAAGATGAAAAATCCAAACAGGTACAACACTACACCAAAAACAAAATCCAAATATTTTAATAATTATTTGTTTCCAATTATCTTTTTTCCATATTTTATTATTTTTTAATAATCCATTATTATTATTATATGGCTGTAAATTTTGCTTTTTAGAATAAAAATCATTTAAACGTTCTTCTTTGTCTGACCAAATTCTTTGTTTTTTTAAATTAAATGTTAAATTTAGAATTTAAAAAATAAAATAATTTTATAATAATAGGTAATTTAATTATCATTTTCTTAAATAAAAAAGGCCATTTTATTTATTTTTTTAAAATAAATGTTCCCCACACACCGTCACTATTTTTGTCTCTGTTCCCTTTCCTTTACCTTTACAAAAATTATTTTAAAAATTAAATCTAATTTTTTAAAAAAATTAAAAAAATTACTTGTTTAGCCATTTATGTAAATCTTCATCAGATTCAGGTAATTCATTTTGTTCAAATCTACGTATTGCATAATTTACTTGTTTGGAAACTTTACCAAAAAATAACATTTCCGTCTCATTTTGAATTATATTATTGCAAGGATATGCAACTGTTACATCATAAACACTAATTAAATAATTTCCTTTAAAATATAATTTAAATTTATTTATTTATTTTTAATTAATTTTAATTAAAGCCCAGAGTCTTTTATTAAAATAAATAAATATTTTTAGGGAATTACATTTCCATTTAATTAATTTTTAAGCAAAAAACTCTTCCAAAAAATTAAAAAAAAAAAAGAAATAATTTTTAATTTATGTCTTAATATCTCAAAAAGGTGACCAAACTTTACATTTATTTTTATAACTTTTTTAAATTTATTTAATACTAAATTATTTTAAATTTTATTTAGTGAATAGAGAATTTAATAAACTATAAAATAAAGTTTAAATTTATTTAAAATTTAAATTATTAAAAAAGTTATTGAGAATTAAAGTGTTTGGGTCACCCTGTATCCACAAAAACTTTGGCTTTAGCCAAGAAAATAAAAATTAAAAAATAAGTTAATTTAGTCTAAAAATAACTTTGACCAATAAACTTTAAAAAAAGATAATTAAAATGGGTACTAATATTTAAAAAATTAATTAAATTAATTTAAAAAATATACGTTGTCTCATTTTTTGTACTAAATGTACAAATCCTGCTGTTCTTGGATATATTAAATATTTTAAGCGAGGTAACCCCTCTCTGTCAGCATAACTATCACTTGAATTACTTGTATTTTTTGTTTTATCTGTTCCTTCAGGAAACATTAAAATCTGATATGGCTGACCCATTTCTGCATAATAATCAATTATTCTAGCCATTCTAGCTTTATCAATTTCAAAATCTCTTTTTAAAAATATATAAAGTAATCCTTGCATTCCAAAACCTTTTTTTTTAAATAAAATAAAATTAAAAAAAAATAATTAAAAAAAAAATAATTAAAAAAAACCTGCGCCAGGAGTATAACGTAAAAGTTCTTTTAAAGCAATTCTATTTCTTGTCATTAACCAACTTTAAAATTAAATAAATTAATTAGAAAAAATAACAATCTTAGCTAACAATTTTATAAATTTTATAATTTTTGATTCAAATAATTTGGAAATATTTAAAAAAAATTTCAAATTTTATGAAAATATAAACTATTTTTTCCTTTCTTTTTGACCATAACTTTAAAAATATTTAATAAAAAAAATTTAAAATTTTTTAAAAAATTAAATACCATTATTAATTATATTTTTTATAATTTAATAATTATAAAGTTTAATTTACAAAAATAAATATTAATTAAAGTTATGTTTATTACCCTATGTTTAATGCCTCATTTAAAAAATAAATAAAAAAATAAAATTTACGGATTCATTCTCCAAAGAACTAAATAAAAATAAAACCAATCCAAACGTGTTCTATGACTTTAAAAATAATTTTAATTTATTTATTAAATAATTTCCAACTTAATAATAAGTATAGAAGGTTCATCAAAACGTATTTCATCCCCAATAGCTTTAACTTTAACTCGAAAAATAAAATGTAAAAAAAATAAAGGAATTAACATCCAAAATGTTATTGCTCTATCCATTAAAGAACGCCATTCACGATGAAAATTAAAAATTGTTATCATTGGAAGAAATAATGTTACAATATAATTACCTTTATTTTTAATAAAATTAATTAAAAATAAATAAATATTTTTTTAATATTAGTAGTACATAAATAAATATTTAGAAAATAATTTACCAAAAATAGAAGTTCCAAAAACAATAATTACAAAAACAAATCCTCTCAAAGGTCGAATTATTTCTCTTATTCCAATAAAAAGTTTATAAATAATTTTTAATAAAATAATTCTAAGCCACATATTTTTAATATTTAAATATATTTTTGTAAACGAGCAGAATTTTGTATAAAGAAGGGAAAGAAGAAAAGAATAAATCTTTAAAAAAGAGGAAATCCAGGGCATCAAAAAAATAAAATAAAATCGATTATTTACGAGAAATAAAAAAATAAATATAATGATGGAATTAAAAAAGAAATAAAATATTATTAAATTAATATTTATTTAAAAAATTTAAATTTAAAAAATATTAAAATTAAAAAATAAAAACTAATTTTTAATTTCTCTTAAAATAAATTGTAGAAATTTAATTATTTTTTAAACTTTTGAGCTATTTTAAACTAAAAATCAAACAAACTTTTTTACTATAAAAACAAACTTTTTAAAACTTGTTTTCACAACACAACACAAACACTGCTTCCCTTGCTCAAAACTCAACAACTCTTCTTCTTCTATTTTGCTTGCTAAATGATGGCTGTTTATCTTCAATATCGCCAACTATTGCTTGTCCCGATCCTGTTGCTGCTTGCCTCTGATTCTGCTTTTGGACGCTTCTTTTCTTCTCCTGCCGAACAGCACCATCGCTTCAAGCGGGATATTGAGGACATCTTTCTGATACGGGCCAGTACGTGGACTATTGTTGGCTGGGGTGTTTGTGCTTATTTGGCTTTGTGAGTTTTTTCTTTGTTTAATTTAAATAATAATCTTTTTTTTCAATTTTAGTGCTACTTTCTGCTACATTGGAACATTCTGTTGTGCGCTCGAAAAGAAATGTGCTGCCGCTACGGTAAAAAGAGAATAATTTAAACTAAAATAATTTCAATCATTTTCAGGCTCCTCAACCTTCGGTCTCATCAACTTCTCTTGCGGGAGTGAGCGTTGTAGCTAGCTCTGCAAGTACAAGGACTGCTAAAAGCCCGAGTCAGGCTAGTATGTCAACAGCGCTGCAAGAGTCAATAAGGATCGATTCAAGGACTCAGAGGGAGACGGAAAGAGCGGCTACGGCATCTCGCAAATCTGTAAAAGTTCCACCGTCGACTCGTCTTCCAACTGCATCTGCTAAGGAGCAGACTGCATCGAAGAAAACAACGTCAACCAGAACCTCGTCTAAGAAGAGTGAGTCGAAGGGAACATCGTCAAAGAAGACTACTTCCAAAGGGACAACGGATACTGGGAAAAGCACTTCGACTTCGGCACGTTCGACTTCTGGAGGAAGTGGTTAGTTTAATTTTAAAAGAATTTAAAATTAAATAATAATATTATTTTTCTATTTTTTAGAAAGCAAATCAGCTAGTTCCGTCATGTCCGAAACCTCCAGTGGCGCTTCCAGCAGTTCGCATGAGGGTACAACTAGCGGTGGATCGTAGAGCTATTGCTGAAAAGGAAGAGGATAAATAAATCTAGTAGATAAATGCTCATTCATAATATAATTGTGTTGTTGAGAGCCTAAATATATAAATAAATATAAGTAATTATATTATTGTTATGTTTTCCCCCTAAATATATATTATTAATTGTAATATTATTATATCCAAAATTCCCTATAAAATATAATTGTTGTTGTTAAATAAAGCTTCTCAATGTTTTTGTATAATTTTAAGATTACTGTAATTTAATAGTATTTATATAATTTTTTTTTAAATTTTAAAATATATTTTTAAAAATAATAAATATAATTATGGCTTATTTTTAAAGAAAGAACCGAATAAATTTTAAAAAAATAATAATTATAATAATCATTTTTGATGTATTAAATTTTTAAAAAAGATTAATTTGTGTTGATTCCTTCTGATAAGTCTAAAAAGTGCTCGTTTAAATTCTCGATTATAATAAGTATAAATAATTGGATTTATTGCACTATTACCTGTTTTAATATTAAAAAATTAAATAATATTAAAATAAATTAAAAAACTAACAATATCCTAGCCAAAAGAAAAATTTAAAAATAGGCATAGGTATTTCCAATGTTAAAGCATTTAATACATACATTAGCTTAAAATTAAAAAAAATATAAAAAAAATTATAAAAAAATACAAAAAATGGCATCCAACTAATAATAAAAGCAAAGAGAATAAGGCCAAGTAAAAGTGTTGCTTGTCTTTCTTTTGCCTTTTTTTAATTAAATTAATTAAATTATTTTATTAAATTTATACTTTTAAACGTCTTTTTCTTTTTTCAATGCTTCTTTTTCTTTCAATTCTGGACATACTTTCTGTGTCTGTCCATGCTTGTTCTCCTCTTTTAAATAAAGGTGAAAAAAGCATTGAACAACGTGTTGATTTTTTTATCTAAAAATTAATTTAAAAATATTAAAAATAAGAGATCATTTTACTAAAAATGGAATTCCTCTCCCATTTATTCCCAACTAATTTTATTTTTTTTCTCTCATCCCTGTATTTATAGCTCTTCGTATTAGCGTTTCCTATGAATATAAAGGGAAGTATGGGACCTGTACATTTCGTCTAACAAAATTGCACGACATTTCGCCAAATACGGCAAAAAATCTACATTTCGTTTACCCGAGCCCACGGTTTTTTGCCGTTGGGACGAAATGTCGTACAATTTTGTTCGACAAATGTCTGGAAACGGAAGTAATTATATTAAAACATTAAAACTGAGAAGACCCTTAAAAATATCTCAAAAAAATAAAATTAATTTATATTACATTATCATCTTCTTCTTTTTTAATTTCTTTAGCACAACAAATATAATTAACATCAGATTCCATAGATAAATTATTTAAATTTTCCAAATTATTATTTAATATTATTTTTTCATTATTTTTATTATTTATTTTTGTTGTTGTCATTTGATAAAGTGTTTCATCCATTCTTTGTGTATCTTTAAGTCTTTGTTGACTATGTCTTTTTGTTATTGAATAAATTCTCCAATAAACAATAACTAAAACTGCTACAGGAATATAAAAAGAACCAAGAGAAGAATAAAGGACATAATCCAATTCTGATGATACTGAACACTCTCCTGGGCTCTTTTTAAAGAAAAACAAATTATTTTTTTAATTATTATTTTTTGAGAAAAGAAAACACTTTATAATTTTTATTAAAAAATAAATAAATATTAAAAAATACTCTGTGTGGTCTCCAACCGAGAAGTGGAGGAAAACATATTAAAAAAGAAACAAGCCATGCTACACCTTAAAAATTAAAAAATAAAATAAATAAAATATTACTAAAAGGGGTAATAGTGAAATTTTAAAATTTATATATTTATTTAGTTTTTCGTTAAAATTTAAATAAATTAAAAAAAAAATACCGATCATCACACAAATTCTTGTTGGAGTCCTTTTAATTGGATAAGTGAGTGGTTGAGTTACTGACCAATAACGATCAAGTGAAATAATACAAATATGTAAAATTGATGCCTAAAATTAGTTATTTTTATTTTTTTAATTTTTATATTATTACTGTAGCAAAAAGAACATCCAATGCCAACCATAATTCACATAGAAAACCTCCTGAATTATTTAAATATTTTTTTTTAATTTTTCTCTACCTAAAATCCAAACACCAATAATTTCATAAAGAAGAGTTAAAGGCATTACCACTAAACCAACTAAAAAATCAGCAACAGCCCTAAAAAAAAATAATTTTTTTTATATTTTTATAAAAATTTTACAGTGAAACAATAAGCCAATTCTGACGTTGAGCCCTCAATTTGGAATCAAACTTAACTGTTAAAACAACCATTAAATTTCCAAGCACAATTATCTTTAAATTGAAACAAATAAATTAACTAATATTTATTTATTTTTTAATTTTAATAACCTTAAAAATAATTTTTAAAAATAAGTTTTGATTTTTAAAAATTAAAAAACATTTTTGCTATCTTTTTATTTTTAAAAAAATATAAAAATTATTTATTTTATATTTTTTCAATTAATTTAATAAATTTAATTATTTTTATACACATTCCCATTTTTTTCTTATTTTTTCCTGTTTTTAATTGAATTTAAAGAAAAACAAAAAAAACATACAAGCATAACAACAGATATAAAAGCAACATTAAAAAATGCTTCACTTAAAGAAAGGCAGGAAGGCCATAATGAAACATGAATTCCTAAAGAACAAAAAAATTGTTGTTGTTTTTCTTGTTTTGTTGTTTCAATAAAAGAATTATTTAATGATGTTTGTAAAAACATTTGTTGAGAAGTTTTTATTAAAACTAATTGTTGTTGTTTTTGTTGTTGAGAAAATAAATGTTTTTGTTGTTGTTCATTTATTTCTGTCATGTTTTACTTGTTTTTGTTTTATTTGTTTTTCTTGTTGTAAAAATTGTTTAAACAAAAAAGAAGTAAAAAACATTATTTAAATATGCCTTATAAAATATTAAATAAATTAATAAAATTTTAATTAAAAAAAATATTTTTTATAAAATTAAAAAAAATGAAAACTCAAACCAGGAACTTGAGATATTAAAAAAAAAGAAGGATTAAAAATTGAAAACAAAATAAAGGACAATTATTTAAAAATGTTGTAAAATATGAAAGAAGAAAAATAAAATTAAAATAAAATTATATTGCAAAAACAAATTAATTTAAAATGTCTGTCAAAAACCGGATATACAACAATTTTTTATTTTGTTAATTTTCTCGTTTTCTTTAATAAATTATGTAAATACACACTTTTTCACACAAAATAAACATCATTTATTAATTTTTAATGCTTTCCTATTTTTTATAAATAAAATACTTCATTTATTTGAGTATATTTAAAATGTTAAAAAATATTTAATTTCGATAAATAATAAATATTTATTTTTTTCTTTTTTGAGAAACCTAAAACTCTTAAAAAAAAGAACAAAATTAAAAAAAATATTTATTTTTTTTGACCGTATGAGTGAGTAAACGAGAGGAAAGGGTTGAATTTCATGGACTAGCACTGCCAACATCTTCTCTCTTTTATCACAATAAAAAAATATATGGTTCAGAGCCCATAGTATTGCGGGGGAGATAAAAAAATATTGAAAGAAGCTTTTCTTATTTTCTTTTTTTCCTCAATATTCTCCAGCCTACTCCCGAACCACAAAATATTCGCACACAAATGTCCCATCTTTCCACCTATAATTCCCATACATTTTCACATTCTCTTCCAGACTGACAAAAATAATCGATTATAACGAATGACAGCTATTGAGGCCACAAAACCCATCTCCTCACCCCAATTTTATATTATAACCTTACAGCTGTCTTTCCCCTTTTTTGTTAGCGGTTTTTCAGTCAGGCGACTTTCTTCTTTTTACCTCTTTTACCCCCTCTGTTTTTCCCCAGATGGAAATTAATGGAAAAAGCATGAAAATAAATAATAACACAAATATATATTTCTTTTTTTTTCATCAATGTGTGTGATGATAAAGAATAACACAAATAAAAAAATTAAATTTGTCCCATGAGAATTGTTTGATCAGAGAGAACACTCTTTTAGAAACTCCTTTTAGAGCGTAAAAACTATTTTTTTATTTAATTAAATAAAAAATAAATTAAATAAATAGCAGCTGTTTTAAGACCACAAAAAATCACGTGGAATTTTTAATAATTTAAAAATTCCTTATTTATAACCGGCCTTTTTAGATTATAAATTTGTTATATATTTGGATACACAATTATTGTGTTAAATTAATTTAATAAAATGGAATTTTTTACAAAAGATGTAAAATTCAAAAAATTGTCCTATTGTTAATTTTTTTATTTGGATCTTTTTTCAGAATTTGTTGCAAACATTATACAGCAATAAATATAATAAGAAATCCTTTTTTTAAATAATTTATAAAAATTATAAATTTGAGGGAGGTATTTTGTCATCTAATTTTATTTAATTCTAAACTTAACAACCAAGTTTTTTCTAATAATTTTAATATATATATATTTTTTAAATTCATTATTATATAACTTAAAAATCGTAGATTAATTAAGTTTAAAATTTTTATAAAAATATATATTTATAAAGTTGGTTGCCAAGATAAAATAAAATATTCTCCTTAATTTATTGATTTAGATGAAAAAATAAAATTAAAAAAAGGAGGAATTTGAATCAAAAGTATAAGTTAATGCCGTAAAATGTACAAAAATGATAATGTAAAAATATATAAAAAAAACTTTATTGGGACTAATCCAACATCAAAACCCTTTTTAGAAAGTAAATGAATAAAACCCGAATAATGTAAAAAATATCATAAAATTTCTTTTCCAATTATTTTAAAAGGGACTGCTTTTAAGGGTTTTGATTTTAACCTAAAAATCTCCTCTAATATATACACACAATAAAAAATATTTCTTAAAAACTTTTTACTTAATTAATTATTATGTCTTCTTACCAATCGGCCAAAAACTGAGACGCCGATTTCCGCCATTTGTAGTTCCTTTAATAATAGTTGTATTCTCCAACAGTGTGAGCACTCCTATAAAATTAAATTTTAATGATTAATTGAAAAATAACATTAATTGTACAAAAATATTTTAGAATTGGAAAAAGTGTAAAAAACCTTCGGCTGACGGTCTGTTCTCCTGTTTTGGTTCAAGTAAATCTTTAATTAAGGAACAGAGTTTTGAATCCTCTGGAAAGACAATAATCCTCTAAAAGTAATTTAATAACTTTTAATTTTTAAAATAAAATTTAAAAATACATTGCAAATTTTATGGAATACTGCCAATTCTTGTACACCAGGAAAAGCCTTTTTCCGTTCGATCATCTCAAAAACGACACAGCCAAGTGACCAAATATCTGCCTTGAAATCGTATTCACAAGCTAAAAATTAATAATAATAACATAAAATTATTTAATAAAATAAGATTAAAATTTAAATTTTTTAACCTCCAAGTATTTCTGGTGCCAAATAATTGATTGTACCAGGAGCACCAATTTTGCCCTTAAGTTTTTGTCCAGATTCTAGCCTCATAGCAATACCAAAATCACAAAGTTTTACTATTTTGTGTTCAATATCAAGAAGGATATTGCCTGGCTTTACCTAATTTTAATAAAATAACTTTTTATGTCTTAGGGTTGCTGTTGGAAAAATTAGAAGATAAGAACAAACATAATCGTTTTTTAAATCTATAACTTGTAAATTTGTAACTAAAAAAGCCAAAAAACCAAAATTCCCATAAAAAGAGGTTTACAATTCTAATAATAAAATTGATTTAAAAATAAAAAAAACTTACATCCCTATGAACAATTTGATGGTCTTTATGGATGTGCCTAAGAGCTGAAGCTAGCTGTGCTGTATAGTTAAGTACAACTTTATCCTTCAAGGGCTTTCCTTCTTGTTTATTAATTAGTTCGAACAAAGTTCCACCGTCCATGTATTCCATTACTATGTAAACACTCCTATGACTTATATAACTCTCAAAAGTTCGAACGACATTTTCGTGACTGATTTTGCTAATTAGGCATGCTTCACCTATAAATGAAACACTTATTTACATGTAAAATATAAACTATTTGCATCAAAAGCTTAAAAACCTCCTCTAAGTATTTTAAAATCTTTAGATATGACTTACGTTTGGCATCTTCAGACAGTAGAATCTTTTTCAAAACAACCTTCTCGCCATCTGAACAGCGTTCGCATAAAAAACATTTTCCAAATGCACCATTTCCCACTTGTCTAATTGTTTTAAATTTTTCTAGTTGATCATTAGAAAGCATTTTTGTACTTCATTAAGTCGTGATAATATGTATAATTAATAGAAATCTGAAAAAATTAAAAATAAAATATTAATTTTTTAACTAATTTTAATTTAAAAATAAAAAAATGCGCTAAAAGATAAAACCCTAAAAATTTCGGTGAGGGACAAAAGAGTTGCCAAAAAAACTTGCTCCAAATGAGTCTTGATCGAATGAATCTCAGAAGGAATCTTCATGCCATCTATAAAAATTTGTTGTATATTTGATTTATCTGTATTTTTACATATATTTTTGAAAACCAAAAAACATATTTTTGAGTAAAAAGTAAAGATTTAAAGAAATTAATCGTCTCATACTTTTGTCTAGTAAAACAAAATTAGGTAAAACGAAATACTATGCTAGTTTTGGTATAATGAAAAATTTGCAATTTATTAAGCAAAAAGATTTTCTTCGATTTGTTAACTTGAAAATGTTAATTTGCAAAACGTCCAATATTTTTATCATAATTTTTATTTTCTTCTAGTTAGAATAATTTTAATTTTTAGAGTTAATTTTTAGAGAATCTTTTTCTACGTTTATATGACACCACCGACCTTCACAGATTTTGGAAAGTCAACCAAAGATTTGTTCACCAAAGGATACAGTTAAATATCCCCACAACTATTAATCAACTTATTTTTAAATTTAGCTCATGGGCTTTTAAAATTGGATGTGAAATCAAAATCAGGACCGAACGTTGAGTTTAAAAATGAAGGAGAACATGATCTTACGACGCAAAAGATTAAGAACAAACTTGAAATTAAATACAAAATTCCCGAATATGGCGAGTTTTTTTTTTTAATTTAAAAGTGTCGTTGATTTCAAAAATTTTCAGGTACGACTATAACTGAATCTATAACTACTGCCAATCAAATTGGCTCTATTTTCGAATTGAACAACCAACTGGCTAAAGGTCTTAAAGTAACATTTGATACAAAATTTACTCCGATTAGTGGAAAACGAGAAGCTATCTTGAAAACTGACTTTTCTGGCGATTTGATAAGATTAAACGCAAACCTTTCTCTGGTCGGTGCTCCTGTTTTGGAAGCGTTTGCCGTTACTAAGCTTTACAATGACTGGCTTGTTGGTGGAAAAGCAAAATATGATTTGCAGGCAAATGAGCTTAAAGCTTCCTCTATCGGATTTCTTTACAAGAATTCTGATTATACTTTACATACATATACCAATGATGTCAAAGACTTTGGTGCAAGGTTTTTGTTCTTTTATTTTCATGCAAAAAATTCTTATTTATAGTCTTTATCATAAAGTGCACAAAAATTTTGAGTATGGAGTACAATTTATGTGGAAACTACAAAAAGGCGGAGACAATCAGTGGATCAAGGAGGGAGACACTCAATGGGGCTTTGCTTCAAAATATCAAATTAATCCGGATTTGTGCTTGCGTGCTAAAGTTGACCATCAGTTAGTTAATTTTAACTTTAAAATCTTGATTTTTGTTTTTCAGATCTCAAGTTACCTTTGCGGCAACTCATAATCTGAGTTCATCTGTAAAGCTAACTTTTACGTCTCAATTTGGACTTGCCGGAGTGCCTGAAACTTCAAACAAGTATTCTAAAATAAATGTTAAAAATATCATTTTTAATTTAAAAGGTTTGGTTTTGGTCTTGAGTATGCGCAATGACATTTGTTTTCTATGTTGCTATAAATATTAAGATTAGTAATTTGTAACAATCTATAAGTTATGATGTTTAGACAAATTTTCTTGGTTTTTAATTTAATTAATAGTTGAGTTGTTTTTCTGTTTTAATTTTTTGTCTAGTTCAAGATAAATTTAATCGACTTGTTTTTCCTTTTTTTGCTTTAAGGATGGATTATTCCATAATTTTTTAATAAAATGGTCAAACAAAATTATAAAAATATAATAAAAATTGGTCAATACTTTAGGAAACAATAGGAAACAAAATATAAAGGGTCTAAAATGAATTAACAAGTAATAAACTAATCTCTTTTTAACTCATAATAAAGTGATCATTGATAGTGAATATAATAAATAATCTTGCACTAACATCCAAAATTGTTCGGGATTAGAAGGTAATGATGTTAGAAGGTAGAATATTCCACAAATTATTGTATTAATCATGTTCTGTTTTAAAAGTTGTTCTAAAAAGTTTGTTCCAAGAAGAGTATTTGTATATACTAAAGATTAATTACTCTTCAAAAAACTAAAAATTTTTTGAATAAAATCAGACATAATTCTAAGAATTTCACGTAAATATGGATTTCTCTTATTATTCATTTTTAAGTAGAATTTATGATTATTTTGGCAAACTGTTGAAAAAAGACTACATAATTATCAGAGATTGCAAGAGAAAGAAACATTAAAACTATGTTTCTTTAAAACTTCAAAATTTTGAGAATATTATTTATTTTGTCGTTTTTTAATAAATAAAACATTTCCTTACTTAAATTAATAAAAATATTCGATAATTTCATTCATTTTTGCTTATAACGTTTCAATTTTATTAATAGCTCTTTAATATTTTGGGGGTTTCTAACAATATTCTAATTTCTTATATTCTTAAAACAAATTTATTTAAACTATTGGATTAAATGCCCCCTAGCACTCCTAGCCAGCGCCGACCTCAGCAAAATATTAATAGTCCAAATGCTGATTCGTTTCGGTCTTCACCAAGGAGTGGTTTAATGAATAAACTTAACATTGACCCAAAGAATGTAAAATTGATTTACTATATTTTTTAATAAAGTTTCTTTATTTAGGTTGATTGTCTGCAACTTTGTATGGATGTCCCCTTTTTGGATCATCCATATCTGATCGGGCCTCGAGGCAGGAAAAGCCAGGTTTACTTTTGTTTGTAGTTGAATACGAATATTTCCATATCACAATTGTAAAAATTTTAGTACTTCATGACACGTTACAAATCTTTACTACATTTTCCCGATACCAACTGTCGACCGGATGGACTCAAGTTGAACAATGTGCTCATTAGTGGTTCAATGAAAAATGTGGAGGAGATTAGATCGCAAATTCGTGTAATGTTTTACTGATAAAGTATAATTGTTTTTTTGGGACTGATTTTTAATTATTTTTTCTTTTAAGTCACTAATTTCGTTTAATATTTTTTAGTAATGATTTTTTAGTTTCGCACTCCGATTCGTGTTATCGTTCAGCTCGAATATTTTTCTAATCCTCGTCAGTTTGTTTCGCACATTGAGGAAGCAATCAACGAACGTTCGTTGCCTATTCGCTTCAACGTTTCTGAGGACTTTAGCAATGGAATGTTAAAAACTGAATGGCGCAATGAAGAAATTTTAATCGAATTCTGTAATGAGTATTTGAACGCTAAGCATATTAAGAAAACTCGTCCGGACGATTTATTGACTTTTGGTATTGCTCTCCTTCCTCTTATTAATCCGTGGAACATTGAGCTTAGTCATCGACTTATTGGCAATCTTCACGAGCAGACTGGTTCTTTTTTATGTTTTAAATTTTCCAACTGATTTAGGTTGTCGTATCTTTTACCCGCCTAAGGATAAATATGCTATTCAACCGCCAACTTATTTTATTAAAGGCTCATCGATGAGTGGAATTCTTCAGGCCGGAAAATATCTTACGGTATTTTAAATATTTGAATACTGTTGTTGTTTGTCCACCTTTTCTTTATTGGGGATAAAAATTTTTTGTTAAATTTCCCAAGTTCCAATAATTTATTTTTATTTCTTTTCAGGGACTGTCAATGCTAC
Organism: Meloidogyne chitwoodi; assembly: GCA_015183035.1. Classification (NCBI taxonomy): domain Eukaryota; kingdom Metazoa; phylum Nematoda; class Chromadorea; order Rhabditida; family Meloidogynidae; genus Meloidogyne; species Meloidogyne chitwoodi. Next base: position 1,688,444 of record JACZZP010000013.1, read on the forward strand.
AAATCACTTTCTACTTACCTCCAGGCGTTGTTCCAACAATTAAGCAACATCAATTGGATGATTGGCAGAGGGATTTGCTTGTCCATACAACGATCTATAATCCAGATCCTTCTTCTCCATCGCCTCAATTTAAGGTTATTCTTCGAAGTTTTGAATTTTGTCTCAACGGTCTTTATATGGTGCGCTCTACGCTTTTGGGTTTTAAAAAGTCTGTACAGACGGTTGCTTATGATTTTATGAAGTTCACCAAATTTTTGGTGCCAGTACGTTTTTTTTAATTTTAAAACAATTTTTTAATCTGAAAATTTAGTACACTGTTTTCTCTGACTCGAAACTTTTCTATCCGCTCTACTCGGTTGACGACAAAAATTTGAATTGGGGGAGCAAAGATTTTTTTAACAACTTTTATGGTGGACCTTATTATTCTCCACCTGTAACCAACGAAGAAGAACATAGGAATGAGAAAACTAGTGGTATGTTTTAAAGTTAAAATGTGTAGATAAAATTATTTATGGGAATATGACTTAAAGAATTGTTCGATTCAGGTTTGGCACCAAAATGTTTTTTTTTGTTGCCCTAAAAAATCTCTAGGGTTATAAATGATTAAACTTTTCAAATTTTTATTTGAATGTATTTAGTTGTTAAACAAGCTGAAAATCCTCAAGTGAAGACTGAGCCGCCACAATTTGTGTTTCTGCATGCTTTGGATCATAATCACAATAACAACGATCAACATACCCACCATGCTTGTTCTCTGCTCACTTCTCCGCTTCAGTTCTAAAGGCCTAGAGTAATTATTAATGTATTGGCCTATCCATATTGACATTTTTTTATAATTTGACATTCTTAATAATAATATTCCCGTCTTAATATTATAAGCTAATTTATAGGAAATCATCCAATATTATATATATTAATTCTCTAATTAATATTATTCTATAATTAAAAACCAAAATTGGTTTATATAATAATATATCCCCCTTATAAATTTATATATAATTAATATAGTTCGTATAAATATAAATACTATTTTTTGTCATTTTTAAAATTGGATTAAAGCCGATTACTTATTACATAATTTTAATTAATTTTTTTTCATAAAAATTACTCAATTTATCGTTTGAGTCTGTTGCGTAAGACTCTTTGGTCTATAATTTCTATTTTTTACTACTTATTTAGGGATTTTTTTCTTTTTTCTTTCATGATTTTTTTCATAAACAGTTTCATAATTTAAGATATATTGATCCAAAACTAAGAACAGAACTGCATCAATTTTTTGACTTATTTTTAATTTTATAGAAATGTCTAGACGTTCTGAAAATTCAAAACGTTTTAAAACAGAAATTGTTAATGGCAATCGTTCTGGTAATAAAGTTAAGACAGAAAAATCACGAGAAGAATTGGCTGAGGAAATTAAAGATAAGGAGTTTATATATGAAGCGAAAATGAGAATTCAGGACAGAATGAAGGAGCTTTGTGTTCCTTCTCTACCCACACAATTTAATGATAAATTTAAAGAAACCTATCTTCGACCTGAAGAGGCTAGAGCATATGCACAATTACAAATGGAGAAAGTGCAACGACTTAATGAGGTTTGAATTTTTATAAAAATGTTTTTTAATTTTTTGCTTCAGATGAAAATTAGATGTGCAAAAACCACATCTAATTTGAATTTGAAGATTCCTTCACGTGTACTTGATTCAATGGTTTCTGATAACAAATGGGATGTGTTTTCTGAACAACAATTAAAAGTAAAACCTGTAAAGAAGGAAGAACCAGGTTTCGAGGTTAATTTTTGCTTTTTAATTATATTAAAACTAATAATTGAGCTTTAAAATTATTTTTATTTAAAAGCCTGAAGCATTTTCGTCTCATAAAGTTTTGGAATATTTTTATCTAAATTCTGTTTTTATTTTTTGAATTCTTTTTCGGTTTGTAAAATACTAAACAGATTATTCCATGTATAATTGTAAAGATATTATGTGGTACGTGTGGTTTAGCGGGTTTAGTCCCAGTCAGGTTAATTGAAATTGTTCCCAGTGATGAGAGGTAATCCATGCACCACTCTGAGAGTTTCTTGAAGAGATGGAATATCCACATGTCTGAGGGAATTACGAAAAATTGATTTTTTATATCCTATTTTTATTATATTTTTAATAGGAAAAAAATGTACAACAAGCAACTTATACCTTGCAAAAAACTGTTGAAGCTGAGCCTGATTCAAGTACTGGACCTTCTATTGACTTTGAAGACCCCCGACTTTATTTAAAACCGGCATTACGTAAACGTCGTAATTTTGAATTTAAACAGCCTGGTGAATATGAAAAAATGGCTAAGATGCAACGATCAAAAGCCAAATTAGAACGACTTCAGGTTTTTTCTAAATAATTTGATTGCTTAAAATAAAATTATTTTTCAGTCTGAAATTGAAAAAGCTGCCAAACAGACCGGAATTTCTTCTGCTGTTAAGTTGGCTATTGTAACGCCTAGTGGATTACCAGAAACTTGTATTGGAGAGTACATTCCTGAAGTTGAATGGTGGGACGAGGTTGTGCTAGGAAACGGCAAAAAGTATTATTTCATTTATGTTTTTTCATTTTAGTTATTGATCAAGTTTATTTTCTAATTATTTAGGTATGAAGACATTCCCTCTATTGTGGATATCGCTCCATTGGATCGATATTCTGACACAGTTACAGATTTAGTTGAGCATCCAATTCAATTGAAACCACCGGATGAACCACTTCAGCCTCAATACCTCAAGGTTTTTAAAAATAACTTTTTAAATATCTGAACATATTTATAGCACTCTATAATTTATATTTTTAGGTTAGTCTCACGAAAAAGGAAGGAAAGAAATTGCGACGTCAAAATCGTCGGGAAGCTATAAAGGAGAAAGCTGAAAAAATTCGATTGGGTCTTGACAAACCTCCCGAGCCAAAATTAAAGATTAGCAATCTTATGCGCGTTCTTGGCAATGATGCCGTTCAAGATCCTACAAAAATAGAAACAATCGTTCGAAAACAAATGGTTGAACGGGCACAAAAGCATCTAGATGATAATAAAAACCGAAAATTGACTCGAGAAGAAAAGGCTTCAAAGGCAATTAGAAAAGTGGTTGAGGATACATCATTAGCTGTACATGTGACTGTTTTTAAGTAAATATTTTTTATTTTGGATAAAGTAGGAAAACTGACTCTAATTTTGATAAAAAAATTTCCTTTTCCAATCTTTACTCGTCATGTTTTCACTTGGATTTTTTGGAAAATTGGTCCTTATAAAGTTGTCCAACAATATTCTTTTTTATATAAGTAAGAAAATTCAAGGAGCCGCTCTTAGGATCTTTCCTTAAAATATAATTATAGAAAACCTTTTTAAAGTATTACAAATACCTCATTTTTTCAATTTTAGGGTTAAATCATTAGCAAATCCAGCAAAGAAATTTAAAGTATTAATGAATGCAAAACAATTACAAATGACCGGAACAATTATTCAACTTGAGGATATTAATGTTATTATTGTTGAAGGAGGTTAAGTATTAAATTTTAAATACTTTTTTATTAAAATAAATTTTTAGGTCCAAAACAACAAAAATTTTATAAAAATTTAATGCTTAATAGAATAAAATGGAGTGAAGAAATTGCCGGGCAGAAGCACGTACGTAAAGGTAATGCATCCCAACAACAGGATGAGGACTCTTCTCAGCAAATTCAACAAGGAAAACTAAATGAATGTATATTGGTATACAAATTAAATTTTAAAAAAGTTTAAAAATAATTTAAGGTATGGGAAGGAATTGTTCAAAAACGAGCATTTAATGGAGAACCGCGTTTTGTACAAGTTGTGAACCATAAACAGGCTCGTGAAATTTTGGATAAACATGGAATAGCTCATTATTGGGATCTTTGTTATGCAACTTCAGTTTTGCTCTCTGACGAAAAATAATTGACTTTTTATGTGATTGTTTTAACAGAATTTGCTGTATTTGTATATTTAAAAATTTTTAATATAAATGATTATAAAAATTTAGCTAAAAATGATAGGATATTGGTTTTCTTAATATTCTTGTCAAATATTTATATAAATATTGGATAATATAAAAAATATTACTAAGAGAAAAATAATTGCTCCCAGGCGGCATCGATCCGCCGACCTCCAGTTTACTAGACTGGCGCTCTACCATCTGAGCTATAGGAGCTGACAAAAGAAATTTACTTATTTTACTAGTCAAAGTTGTGAAAAAAAATATAAAATAAAATTATCAATTCATACTGTTTTTAATTACGCTTTTCATTTTCATAAACTAATTCGTAAATTGAAAAGGCTAACTTTTTTCTTCTACTTGAGCAATTAGTATTTTCATTTGATAATTTTAAAGTTTCATTATTTTTAATAGAAATATCTTTGTTTGACTGGAAATTTTATTTTTTAAATTAAAAAAGAATACCAAATGTTGTTCAGAGTCTTCTTCATTTTTAATAATATTTGCACCGTTTTCGGATTTAGGTGACTTAAAGTTAAGTTCAGTTATTTTATTTATTCCTTCATCTAAATTGTTTTCATTTCCTTTTTCCTCAGATTTTTTTTTAAAAATTTCTTTGAGAACATTTGTCAATAAACTTGGATTAATTTTAGCAATTTCATTAAGTAATAAACAGCTATGTAAATGTCTTAGAGGCTCTGCTCATTAAAATTAGAAAAAATTTTAATAAAGATTTTTTCACATAAATTATTCTTATCAATTTATTTAAATTTTTTTTACAATTTTCAGCCATGTCCAGACATTTCGTCGATAGAATTGCACGACATTTCGTCCCAACGGCAAAAAATCGTTGGCTCGGGTAACGAAATGTAGTTTTTTTGCCGTAAAGGCGAAATGTCGTGCAATATTGTTCCACGAAATGTACAGGTCACTAGCAATTAAATTATTTAAATTATATTCTTTTCTATTTTTCATTTAAATAAACTTACTATTTGAATGAATATTCTGCTGATGCTGTGCCAAATTCATTTGTAGTAATTGTGCCATTTGTGGATATTTATCTATTTTATTAATTTAATTAATTTATTATTTTTAAAAAGAAAACCTCTCAAAAGAGAATTTGCTCTAAAAAGATTCCATTCAATATTATCTGGACATAATTTAATTAATTGATTATAAATATGTCCAATTTGTAAATATAAAGGATTTTTAGATTTTTCAAGTTTTGTTTGATATTTTTGTAATAATCCTTCTTCTATTAAACTTAATAAAAGTAAACGACCAAACGAGGAAAATATTGTAGCTGACTATAAAAACAAATATTTTTTTAAAAAATGTAAATTATTTAATTAAATACTCCTCTTATTAAATATTTTTGATGTTCTTTTAAAAAAAAATATTCTAATAAATTACCATTTTTAAGAATGGTTGGAAAATACGGTCAGGGATTTTCGGTATTTTTATATTTTTTAAATCTAAATTTTCAATGTTTTTTAATTTTTCTAAAAAATATAATTTTTAGAAAAGCGGTTTCGTTATAAAAAAAAGAATATAATAAATTGCTATTTATACATGGACATTCTTTTGATTTTTTCTTTAATCGGCAAACAGAAAAAAATTATTTTATAATTTGTTTACCTGAATAAAAAGGAAATTAAGGAGATGTATATTTATTTATTACAAGAATATTTATTTATTTTTTAATTGTCGGGAATATTTTAAAAAATTAGAGAGAGAGAAAAGCCATGAAATTTTTTTAAATAAAATTTTTTTTAAATTATTTTCAGGTCACAGATTTATTAGATTAATTCCCTCTGCCACGCTAATTGTTTCCTCAAATAATTCCGTATTCAGACATTTCGTCGAACAAAATAGTAAGAAGCATCTACGGCAAAAAAACTACTACATTTCGTTACCCGAGCCCACAATTTTTTGACGGTGGGACGAAATGTCGTGCAATTTCTGTCGACGAAATGTCTGGCATAGGTCAGTAACTTGAGAAGTTATTTATTTATTACAGTCTTTTTGACTTATTTTAATATAAAATAAATTTTAGAAAACTCAAAAATGATTTTAAAAATATTATTTAATTAATTTTTTATTAAAAATATTTTCTTTTACCTGTTCTAGAGGTGTAATAGAATTATTATTATTTGAAGACCCCGCAAATATAAAAAGATTATTTGCCCAATTAAAAAGTTTTTTTGCAATAAAATCCAATTTAAGTGTTTCTTCTTCTTTTGATTCTTTTAGATTAGTAGAAGAAGAAGAACAAAAAGAAGAAGTAAAGTATGAATTTATTTTTGAAGAAGAAGAAGAAGGGGAACAAACATTTTCATTACCTTTAAAATATTAAATTAAATTTTAAAAATTAAAATTAATTTTTTAAATGTTTTTTTTTTTCAAAAATAAAGCTTGGGCATTTATATTATTTTTATTTATTTATTTTTGTTCTTTTTTCTAAAAAGAAAGAGAATAAATTAAAAAAATAATAATTTAAATAGGCTTATTAAATATTTATTAATAAAAATATTTTTTATTAATAAATAAATGTCTTTTTTAACTTTTTAAAAGAAGGAGAGGTCTATTAAAAAATTAATTTTTTAATTATTTTTAAAATTAATTAATTATTAAAAATTACTTTCTAGGCAATTATTTAATTGTTTTATTTCTTCATTTTTTTCATTCTTTTTTTGGCGTTGTTTTTCTATTAACTAAAAATATTTTAAAATTATTATTTTATTTTTTACCCTAATTTTTATTAAAAAATAATTAATTAATTTAGTAAAAACTTTATAATAATTATTTTTTTAATTTTTTTAATTTATTTACTTAATAAATTAATAAATTAATTACTCTTTTCTCTTAACAATTAAATTTTTTTCCTTCGAGAATATTTATTTCCCTTATATTCACAGCAAGGAATAAATTTAATAAATTTATTTTCTTGCAAGAAAAAAAAAACAATTTTTAAATAAATAAATATTTAAATTATCTCCCGCAATTTTAAAAAATAAAAATAATTTTAAGGTTAAATTGCGCAATATTTTTTCTCTCAAAATTAAAAAAAAAATAAAAAATTAATTTCTCTACCGCCAATCCTTGAAGGAAAGGAAATAATGGTGGATGAGAAAATTGTTGAGAAAATTGTGTTGATGTTCCTATTATTGGAGGAAATAAAGTAGATGATGATGTCATTTTTGTTGAAGGAATTGAAAAACGCTAAAATAATTTAATTAATTAAATAAAAAAATTACAAAAAATACAAAATTTCAACAATAAATTTAAATTTTTGTTTAAAAATATCTTTTATAGTGTTAACTAACTTTTCTTAAAATTTGAGAATTTTTAGTTTTTTGGTAAAAAAAGTTATGGGCAAAAAATTGACAAAATTCAAAAAAAACTACGCTTTGACAGTTGAATAATTTTTAGAAAATTTTTTTTTTTTTTTGAAAAAATTTTTATAAAATTAAATAAATTATTTTTTAACAAAAATAATTTAAAAATTAAAATTATTTAATACCGTCAACAATGCATCCAATGGTTGTTGTGGGAAAGGAAATTGTCTTTGAGGTAATAAGAGAGAAGAAGAATTATTTGTTGAACGAGACTGTAATAATTAAATTAATTTTATTTTTATTTTATTCTTCTCAGATATTTTAATCTCTCTGACTTATTCCAAAAAAAAAAATAATTTTTAAATATATACCTAAATTATTTTAATTAAAAAAACAAACAGAAGAGGGACGTATTTGGCCACGAATTAAAGAAATTCTTCCTTTTTGTCTTATCAATTTATTATTATTATTATTTTGATTTTCATTATTTAAATTTAAATTTAAATTTTTTTGTTGTTGAAGACCATTCATTAAAAGCATTTGTTTTCTCATTGTTGATTGACGAGGACCTCTTTCATGTTGAACAGCTAAATTTTAAAAATTAATATCAGAAAATTAAATATTTAATTTAAATAAATTATTAGAAAAAATAAAAAATTAAATTGCTCCCAGGCGGCATCGATCCGCCGACCTCCAGTTTACTAGACTGGCGCTCTACCATCTGAGCTATAGGAGCTGACAAGAGAGAATTACTTATTTTATTATATTAAATAAGAGAAGAGAAATTTATTAAAATTATAAAAAATTAAATAAATTATTCATCTTCACTAAAATTTAATTTTTTATTTTCAAAACCAGTTTTAAAGAGTAAAGGCCAGTCTTTCCCCTTTTAATTGAAAAAATAATATTTTAAAAGCATTTATTTAATTTCATTACTTAACAGCTCCTATAGCTCAGATGGTAGAGCGCCAGTCTAGTAAACTGGAGGTCGGCGGATCGATGCCGCCTGGGAGCAATTTAATTTTTTATTTTTTCTAATAATTTATTTAAATAAATAAATAAATTTAATTTATTTAAAAAATATTTACCATCTTTATTCATTCCAATTTCCAAACATTTTTGTAATCTACAAGCTCTGCATTGATTTCTATGTGTTTTATCCACTGGACAATTATTTTCAACTAAAATACCTCCTCCTTTATTTTTACAAATATATTGACGATGACGACGAACAGAACGCTTAAAAGATATTTTATTTATTTTATTAATTTTTTTTTAATTTTTATTTAGTTTTTATTTAATTAATTTTTTAAAATAACCTTAAAAAACCCTGCACATCCATCACAGCTATAAATTATTTATTTATTTATTTAAATTAGAGTTGTACACTTTTCTGTATTCCGGGATTATATAATTCTCTTCAGAGCCCCAGTGATAAAGGCCACTCTCTCATATGATAAAGACGCAGAAAATATGTACAATTATGGAAAGAGCAGTTCACAATATTTTTCTCTGACCTCAACTATCCACTGGACAGTTTTTCTGCGTCTTTATCAACGAGAGAGTGGCCTTTATTGCAAGAGCTCTGAAGAGAATTATGTAATCCAGGAATACAGAAAAGTGTACAACTCTAATTTAAATAATTAATAAAAATTATTTTTTTAAATAATTATTTAAAATTATTTTTAATTAATTAATTAATTAAAAAATAAATTAATTAACCTGTAAATACCATAATGTTTACCAGAAGAGTGATCTTGACAAACACGACATGGAACATCTGTTAAGATACGACCTAAAATAAAAAGTTAAAAAAATTAAAATTTAAAAAAATTAAAATTAAAGTTTTTATTTTTTTTAATAATAAGAAACTTAGAAAAATAAAAATTAATTAATTAAATTTATTATTTATTTTCCAGAACTACCACATCTATTCAGTCTATACAAATTTATCTTTATAAGAGTTATAAATCCATTAAAATTAATTTTATTTTATTTAAATATTTTTTTGACTTTTTTTCATATTCTTTCATACAATTTTTTTAAATTTATTTATTTATTATTAAAAAAAAAAAAGATTTTTTTTGCCTTATTTCTTAAAAATAGCAATTTGTGTGCCTTTTATTAAAAATATTGGACAAATAAAAATATTAAAAAATAAAATGAAGTGCCTAGAAGCAATAAAAGGCTTAAAACAAGTACTTAAACTTAATGACATTTTTAAATAAAGGCAAATAAAGCTTTTTTATTTTATGAAAAAATCTTCTCAACTTCTCGACTTGGTCACATAAAATTTAAAAAAAAATTAAAAAAAATATTTTTTTGGGAAAATATTTAATGAAGAAAAGCCAAAAAGAGGAGAGGACGTTAAGGATGTCCTTAAAATATTTTTAAAAAATATAAATAATTATTTTAAAAGGATTAAAACAAAAAGATATACTTGAAGGGACGACTGTTGTTGTCATAATTAATTAAATTAATTAATTATTGTTTATTAAATATTTAAAAAATAATTATTTAATATTATAATCTATAAAATTAATATTTTTTAATTAAAATAAATAAATATATTTTAAATAATTTAATTAAGGTCATTTTTATTAAAATATATAACTTGAAGAATAAATAACCAAAAATTATTAAATTAATAAAAAATATAGTTAAAACAATAATTAATATTTTTAAATAAAAATTATTTTATAACTTTTAAATTTTTAATTTCACGTTTAGAGAATATTTGCCTTTAAAATATTATTTTTTAATTAAAAAAAATATATTTAAGAGGATTTATAAAATAAAATAAATATATTTAAATAAATAAATATTTTTAACAATAAAAATAGTTTAACTAAAATCTCTCTTCAATATTTTATTTTATGCCTTTTAGTAACGCCTCTTTTTTCAACTTAAAAGTTAGAGTATTTATTAGAAGAAAAGAAAGTTTATTTTCTTTTCTTTCTCTCTCAGTCACACTTTTGTGGGCGTTACCTTTTCTTTTCTCTTTCTTTTTCTCTAATATTATTTATTTATTTAGTTTTACCCCTCCAATAGCGCCTTAGTGACTCTTTTATATTTATTTAAACTATAAATAAATAATACAGTATTTTCTAAAATTAATAAAACAAAAATATTTAATTATTTTTTTTTAAATTAAACATTTTAATTTTATAATTTTTTGGATATTTTAAAAAATAATTTTAATAAATAATAAAAAATTATTCTTTTTTATTAATTTTTAATAATTTGTAAAATTTTTAAAAAAATTTTTAATATTTAAAAAAAAATTTCAGTAGTCCATTTAGTCTTTCTTTTATAGAATTCTCAACTTTTACCCTTCTTAATTAAAATATTATTATTTTTTAAACAATAAATAAATTTAAATAAATAAACTTGTTAGGTTTTTAAAAAATTACAATTTGTAATAAAAAAGTTTATTTATTTTTACAATTGTAAAAATTAAAATAAATAAACTTTTCAAGTTTTAATAAATAAATATATTATATTTATTTTTGTCCTTGAATATATTTAAATAAATACTTGAATAAAAAAAACATTCTTATCTCTCTTCTTATTTAAGTTACAAGTAGAGGAGAGTACTTTAAGTGATCCATGTATTTATTTATTTTTGTTAAAATATTAATATATGTATTATATTCGCGCAAAAAGTGGTTTATATTTATTTATAAATATATACTTTACTTTAAAAATATTTGTCCTTGCTTTTAAAAAATAAAAATAATATTTTTATTTATTTAATAATTAATTTTAAATAAATTATTTATTTTTTATTAAATTAATCAACTATTTAAAAAATCCTAAATTATCTTCTCAAGAAATATTACAAAAAATACATTTTTAAATTATTTTTTTTTTTTAAATTATAAAATAATTTCGTTGAAAACTTTTCTCCTCAAAAAAATATTCAAAAATTTTCGTCAAAATTATATAAAAATATTAAATAAATATATCCACTCACAAAAATAGGTTAAAAAATATTTTAAAGTATTTTAAAGTATTTTTAAGTGACAAAATTAGTTTATAAGAGTGACCAATTGATGACCTTATAAAGCGATTTACTGTAAATTTTATTTTTTATTTTTTCTAATTTCACAAATATAAATATTAAAAAATAATTGTTTGACAAAATAAAAAAGTTTTTAAAGCGGTAAAAAAAAAAATAAAAAAAAATAAATATAGAGAGAAAAGAGGATTTAGTGTAGTATTAAGAGTACTTTTTAACACAAAACTTGAAAAGAAAAAAGATCAAAAAATAAAAAAATATCGGCATATGAACTTTATCGGTGTTTAACTATTATTTATTAAAAAAATAATTTTTGAATTAATTAAAGTTTTTTTTTAATTTCTACTATTTTTTAGTGGGAATAATCGAAAAAAAATGTTTTTTATTTAAATTATTTTTATTTAAATATTTTTTATTAAAATTAAAATATTTTTATTTTCTTCAATTCAAATGTTTTTTTTCATTAAAAATATCAGAAAATTTAAATGATTTATAAGGTAATTTCTCTTAGATTATAGGTGACCTTATAACGGGATTTAGAGGAAAACAAAATTAATAAAAATTAAAAAAAAAAGTATATTTAGACTAAATAAAAACAAATAAAAAAATATTATTTAAACTAAAAAATATATAATATATTGGACGACATTTGGTCCCAATTATACTTTACCCGCACAATTTCATGCCTAATTTGCTTTGCCGTTTTTAACAAATATTTTAGAGGTGACCTGTTGGTTTCAATACTACTTTATTTAAATAATGTCCCCATCAAGAAGGCGGAAATAATTTTATATAAATATAAAAAAAGACATGGATATATTATATTCTTTTATTTAAAGAGGAAATGGCATAAAATAATATTTTTAGGAGATAAAATAAAAAGAAAAATAAGGGAAGTCGCCGACATATAAAATAAATAAAATACTCACTCTCAATTACCTCTTTTATTCAAATAAACAACACCAAAAAAAAGTGATATTTTTTAAAGCAAAAAAAGAGAAAAAAGATTTTTAGTAGAAAAAAGTGTTTTTTGGAAGCTCTTTTTAAAAAAGTTTTAAAAAATATAAGAAATAAAAAAAGAATTTGGAATGTGTAACTTCCATGGCTCAGTGCTAAGCTTCTTGATTTTGTGGAGGGAGTTGTGGGTTCGACTCTTCTCAATGGAAATAATTTTTATTCATTTACTTAATATAATTAAATTAATATATAATTATTTTTTAAATATTTAAGTGACAAAAACAATTTTTCTCAAGAATATTTTAATACTTTTTTACAACATAATTCCCTCTCGACTCAATATATTTAATTTATAAAATTAAATATTTAATAAATAGGGGAGAAATAAATAAAAATCGTTGTTTAGTTCTGTTATAATAATGCCTGTAAATGGGCGGTGCGGATAATCTCCCTCTTTTTTATTTTATGCACTCAATTACAAATTGAGTTGCGGCCTGAATTTAAAATGAATGGGAAAAAATAAATTTTTTAAATAATATTTTTTAAGGGAAAGATTACCGCCTTTCTGTGAAATATTTTTAAGCTTTTTCTAAAAAAAAAGATGCGCATTTACGTAATAACACAAATTGGTCATAATAGTAAAATAAATGTGAATAAGGCAATATGTGAAAATTAGAGGAGAAAAAAGAAGGAAAGGATTTAGAATAAAAAAAGAGAAAAGAATATTGACATTCTGCCATTCTTCATTCATTTATCCTCTTTTTATATAATTCTTGTCATTTTAAAATGTAAAAAATATTACTGTAAATTTTGACGGGATTAAAGGAAGTAAAAAAAATATTTTTTAATTGGAAAAATAAATATTTATTATAAAATTAAATAAATTAAATATTTTTAATTCTTTTAACTAATTTATATAAAAATATAACATTTTTAAAGGCAAAATAAGCAAAGAAAAAAACAAAAAAAGGTAAGGTTAGTTGCTTCATTAGACTTTAATTATTTGTGCAAAACAAATTTTTAAGAAAAAAATTTGAAAAGGAATTAATTTTAAGAGAAAAATTGATTAACAAAAATATTAAAAAAATATAAAAAAGTAATTCACCGGTTTAAAAATAGTAAAAAAAAATTTTAAGTTAACTTTTTTGTTTTTTCTTTTTGTAAAATAGCAGAACAAATATCTCTTATATATTTTCCATTAATTCCATTAAAATCATTAAGACAAGTTTGAAGACAATCTTTTCCTGTCGAATTGGAATTTTTTAGAGGACTGAATTCTTCTGATGCTAATACTTGCCATACCAGAAATTTTCTAAAATTAAAAGTTATAAAGCATTGAAAAAAAAATTTGTTGTCGCAATCCCATGGCTCAGTGGTAGAGCGTTAGGTTTTGTGAGAAAGAAGGGTAAGGTTCGAACCCACTAATAAGTAATAATTTTATTCGTTTTTTACTAGTATAAATTTTAAGGAACATTAAAAAAAATTTTTTAATTAAAAAATACTTTGAATGATGAAAAGCATCAAATAAAAAACGTTCCAATTTAATTGCAGTTGTCTCCTTTAATTTTAAACCATCTTCTCCTATCTCTAAATAAGCAAGATGTTTACGTGCAGCATGTAAAGGCATAGATTTAATATTTTCTGGCTTACAAGCAGTCCGTAGAAATGAAAGTGATAATAAATGAATTGAAATACTTCCAGCACATAATAATAATTTTCCAGAAGAAGCACGAGCTTCAGACAATTCTCTAGAAATTTCAGAATATTCAAGTACTCTAACTTTTCCTTTATCAAGACATACATGTCCAACAGCCTCAGAAGGATTAAGTTTTTCGATTACCTAAAAAATAAGAAAATTGTGTTTTTCTTCTTATTTTAAGTCTTGAATAGAATTATTTTTAAAAGCTATTAAATTAAAAAAACCTTTGCAACACAATCTGCTTCTTTTTCTATAGCACAGCCAATCATACACAAATCAGGTACTCTACAAAGTATATTATCCACATTATAAACTTGCACAAATTCCACTCCCTTTTCTTCTAATAAAGGAAGTAATGGACTAATAGCATTGTAAAGGCCTCCATGACCATCTAGAATCTTTTTTTGTTAAAAAATAACAAATTAAAAAAACCTGGAGATGTTACAAGAAGATAAGGTTCAGATAAAAGAGCCTCACCTTCCAAAGAAAAAGCAGGAAGTTCATCCTGGCTGAATACAATAACCTAAATTAATTTATTAAATTTTTCTATAAAAGGAATTTTTCGAAAAATTAAATAAAATTAACTCATCATGTTTTTACAAAAAAAAACTAGGTAAAATTCATCTCAAAGTTATATTCAAAATAATTTACTTGATCCGAGTGAAGTCCAGTCTCTACGAACACTTCTTTCAAATGAGCACGAGTTTGAGCATCAGTTGAACGACTAGTCATAACTAACCAAGTAATTGATGTTTTATTAGAATTAGGAAAGTGTCTTTGAGCCAATTCTTGAATAAAAAAAATTTGAGCTGCTTGAATAAATAAAAGAGAATCTGTTCGGCTTTGAAGGCCAGTGCCTAGTGAAAGAGCACCTTTTGGACAATCAGAACCAAGTCTACTAGCTTGTCCACCAGCTAAGACAAGTACAGCTACTTTACCTTCAGAAATAGCTTTTAAACCTTAAACATAATTTTTAAAATTCTTAATTTTTAATAAATTTATACCAATATTAAAAAGTCTGTCCAATTCAACATTTGTAAATTGATTTCTATCAACATATCTATCCGAATTTATTGGAGAAATATCTTCAAGTAAAGGCAATTTTGAACATTGAGAAAATTTGAATGCTTCAGCAAAAAAGTCAAAATCAAACTAAACAAAAAAATAAATTTATATTTAAAAAATAGAAAAAACCTTGAGCAAATACTCAGCAAATTCATCTTTTTTATTTCCTTCTAAACTATTCAAATATTCAAATAATCTTGGTTGTGTTAGTAAAAGATTATCCAAAATACCCATATTTACTAAAAAAAATTAAAATTTCACGCCACACGTGAGGTGTGCACCAAAGTTATTTTTCAACGCGCAAAAACGCCATAAATAAAAAAGACAATTAGTGAAAGAAAATTTGCTGTGCGCCAAGCAAAAATCTCAATCTTTTTTTCTATATTTTTTGACTCTTTCTCTGCACTTTTCCATTCAATACTCTACATTTTTTCCTTCTCTTATTTTTTTTCATTTTGAAAAATAGTCGAAAGACTAACGTGATGGAATGGTCAGGCATAAAAATTAAAAACTAAGTGCGCAAAACGTCATGGACAAAATGGTCATTGGGCCAATATTTAACAAAACGCCTTAACCAATTTTGTTGTCAAAGATATGTTTTGACATCTTTTTCGAAAAGATTTTTAATTTTTTTCTTTATAATGGCAACACAAGGCGAACGTTTAATTATGTATTTGATTCTAAGAACTGATCTCATGTCAGACTTAAAATGGCCGTTGGGCGCTATTTTTACACAAATTGCACATGCTTCAACAGCTTGTATATGGACATTTAAAGATGAACCAGAAGTTAAAGAATATATGTCAGATTTGGAAAATATGCATAAAGTGACTTTAAAGGTTTTTTTAACAAATAATTTTAAAAAAATTTATTAAAAAAGGTTGAAAATGAACCCGAATTATTAGAGCAAGCAAAAAAATTATCAGATGGAGGTATTCAACATAAAATTTGGAATGAAGATGGAATGGCTGTTTGTATTGCAATTAAACCACAAAAGAAACAAAAACTTAAACAATTTATTGGAAATTTACCTCTTTATAAATAAATATAATTTTATTATTTAAATAATGGTATTTTTTTAATTTATGAATTGTTGGACATATTTAAAAATTTATTGTATTAAAAACAAAAAAAAATTAAAATATTTTTGAAATACTAGAATAAAACAATTTAAAGAAAATTGAAAGAAAAGGCACAAATATATTCTCTTTTTTCTATTTTATTGGAAAATCTCCTTCTGATTACTAATTTTAGCCTATTTTTAAACAAATAAGTGAACAAATAATCGAATTTAAATTTGTATATTCCCAAAAATCAGCATCTTATAAAAAGTATTTCTATTGCCAGATAATGTTGAAACAAACAACCGAAACGCCAATTAAGTAACAAAAATAGGTTAACTACTTGATGAACGTCCTGCAATTAATCATGTCCCCATTAACATCACCAATTAATTAAAATTTAGCAAAGATGACAATAATAATTAATAGCAACAACAACAACCGCTGCAGCTCCAACAGAGAGAGGAACAATAACCAATAAAAGTGTGAGCAAGTTGGAATTTTTAATTGGCATTTGCTCATTATCTTAATATTTTTAAAAATTTTAAATTGAAAAAAACCTAATTGATGGTCAAATGTAGCAAATTCTCCAGAAGATGGTTGTTCAATTCTTTCAAATATTCTTTGATCGGAAGACTCAGAAAGTTTATTTGAAGGATTATTTTCAAGTGAAAGACGATTTCTAGGCCCATCAATGTTTGTACTTGCCCTTTTAATTTTTTTTTAAAATTTTTATAAAAATAAATTTAAAAAAATACTTGAGGAAGAGGAAAGTATTGCAAAAATTTTCGTCACAAGAACATAAATGGTTCCATCTATCTACATTTCTTTGACAACCTAATGATTGACTTCCACATGTTCTAATTACTAAATTAAATATTTTATTAATTAAATTAAATATTTTAATTTAATTTTAATAAAGTCCAAGAAGATTAAAGTTGAAAATACGTTCAAAAGATGTTTAAAAAAAACTAATTTTTTCGTAAATAATTTAAATTCAGTCAACAATTAATAAGAATTTTGGACTAGAAAAAAAATAAAATTGGAATCTTTACGACAAAAATTTGTAAAAATAAATATTTTTGTAGAATTAGTTTCTTAATTTTATTAATTTAATACCAGCATTATTTGCTCTAAGCAATCCAACCAAACAAACATTTGATTCACAAACACCATAAGGGACACAATGCTCATCTAAATTAAAAAATAATAAAAATTATTTAAATTAATTTTTAAAAAACCTGTACAATAACAACGAATAGCTTCAACATTTAATAAAAATAATTCATTTAAAGAAATTGTTAAGAATAAAATTAAAAATATTGTTTTTATTATTCTTTTCTTTTTTATTAATTTATTTATTATTTTTTTATTTTTTAATAAAATATTTTTTTCTTCTTCTTTTTCTTCTTCTTTTTCTTCTTCTTTTTCTTCTTTTCTTCTTTTTTTTCTTAATCTTTTAAAAATTATTTTACTTCTCCTTTCTCTTGTTCGTTGCAAATTCATTTTACTTTTTTAAAGTTTTCAGCAGCTCCAGTAATTTTTAAAAATATTTTTCCTCTGACTTAAATTAAAAAAAAATAAGATTTTATGGTTTTATTCTTCTAAAAATATTGAAGATTAAATATAATAAAACAAAAATTTTTAATTTTTTAAATATTTTTTCAACTTTAAATTATAGAAGATGAAAAAAGTGGCAAAAAGGTAAAAATCTATTAATACAAATATGTAATTATGACAAGATATATTATAGGAAAGTAAAAAAATTTAATATAAAAAGCAAAAAGACCAACATTATTACAAACATATTGCTGCTTATTCCTTTAAATATGGAAGAGAATGACGTTTGCTTTGTAAAAATAAAATGGCAAAGTAAAAGGCGTCATTTTCAACCACAAAAAACTTAAAAAAGCACTAGAAAATTTTTTGAAGTTATGCGAAAAAAGTGGTTTTAAGGTGGTTCTTCGTAAAAAAATAATAATTGGAAGGCTAGAATAAGTTTAAGTAAAAAAGAAGGCTAAAATAGAGAATATATACTCTAAATTGTTTGACCCAAAAAGGAAAAGGAGAAAAAAACAAAAAATAACGTTAGAGTGAGAGATAAAAAGATACAAAAGTTAAAAAATAAAATATGTACAAATTAGAGAAATATAAATTATAGAATATAAAGAAAGAGGAAAACAAAATAAAATATAACGGAAATGTATAAAAAAGAAAAAGTTAGGAGAATATAAGTCGAGAGAAAAACAAAAAAAGTAAAAAACCATGAAAAATTTAAAAGTGCCTCATCGAACCTTAATATTAGCCTTGTAAAAAGAAGGGAAAGAAAATAAGCCATAACATATGTAAAAAAATATTTAAAAACATATTGTGAGGGAAAACATGCTTCACTTTTTGGGGGAAGGTGTGCAATGGTGGAGCAAATGCTTTGAGACAGACAAAAACAACACTAACTAGGAAAGCTTTTTTATTTAAAAAAAGAGCAAAAGAAGCTAGAAAATGTAAAAAAAGAAAGAAAGTAAATGTAAGTCAATCGGCGAAAAGGAAAATTTAAAAAGAGAAATATATATCCTATAAAATACTGCCTTAAATCCGCTTCAATAAACCTTCTCCCCCCTCCTCTCATCAGCTGGCTTGTCTTTTATTATATAACTAAATAGGGGAAAATAGAGAGAAGTCTAAATAACTAAAACAATAATAGACATTATATATTTGCTTTTATTTTTCATTTAAAAAATAATTTTCTTTTATTTATGCTACTGAAATTGAATAAAATTCGAAAATTAAAATTAGAAGAAAAATGAAAAGAAAATATTTTATACCAATAAGATGGATAAATTGAAGTATTGATACCCCTAATTCAGGAAAAATAGCCCTTAAAAACCTGAAAAGAATCCTGTTTTTGAAGAATCTTTGAAACAACAAACTTTCTTATCACAAAAAATGTGTCACTCAAATTGGGAACAAATAAATTTTGAATTAATGCCCATCATCTTGTATGAACATTGAAGAAGAATTTTCTAAAATATAAATTTATTTTCAGTCAAAAAACATTTTTATGCATTTTAAATTTAATTAAAAGAATTTGTTTACAACTAAAAACAATTTATTGAAATATTTTTTTTTGAATTTTATTAGAAAAACAGTAAATTATGCAAATTTTAAATTACATAAAACAAAAAATAAATAAAATTTAGGTATAGAAAAAAAAGATATATTTTATAAATATTTTTGAATAAATAATATATTTTTCAATAATATTACAATTCAATATTAGAGGAAAAAAGAATAATGAGAGAAAAAAGAAAAAAATCTATGGCAAATAAATATTTTTTTAAGATAAAAAAACAACTAAAATAAATATATTATATTTTATTTAAATAAATTATCTATTTCTTATTATGAGCGTCAATATGAAAAAGACGCGAACAAACTTCAACTGCAACAAGTTCTCCATTATTTAATTTGATAAAGTGAAGAAGTAATACACCATCATTTCCAAGCACTCGACTCACAAACCCAGCTACAGTCTTTCGATCTGAAAAATAATTTAGTATTTTTAAAGTTAAAAAATGGCAATACTAACCACCAGTATTAAAATTTTTATTATTATTATTTCCATTAGCAAGAGTATTATCAGCAGAAGGAACGGCAATCACTCCAAACAGTTCATCGCAACGATCAACCAAACTAAGAAAATGTTTAACATAACTGGTTCTATAGCATCGAAGCAATGAACGAATATATATAAAAAGATTCAAGGATGTCATTAAGAGAAGAAAATAGAGCCAAAAATATAGAGCCACGAAAACCTGTATTTTTTTTAATTTTAAAGAAAAAAATATTTCAAACCTTTTCGTTAATAATATTAACGCCAAGGGTGCATCTAGCCTCTTGAATCAAATCACCAGAAGTACTTCCGAGAAAATCACGTCCAAAAGAGCAATAAGCAATACGAGGGAAATAACTAAACTTATTCCAAAAGAGAGAATTACTTGACAACATTTCTTGTGCAAACTAAAATTAAAATATTTTTTCATATAGATTTAAAAAACCGTAATTCCCCAATAGTAACTATTATTTCCAAAAAATCGAGCAAGAAAATAAAGTTGACCAACAATCACTACAACATTTAACAATTTAAAAAGCATATAAAATCCAGTTGCATTTGACCCAATACCTCGAAAATCGCGATGCTTAGCTACCTAAAAATAATTTTAGGTGTCAAAAATTTAAAAAATGAAAACCTGATAAATTTGCCTCACCGCTCTGTCCAAATGTACCACACGCTTGGATGCATCATCTGTGCGTGATTTTGTGCAAAGAGAATTAATATGTGAAAAATCAACGTCTGAAAAAAGATTATTAAATAAGAATAATAATTTAAAAATAATAAATTTATTAAATTAAAAAAACCAAACCAGTCGACGAATTCTGCCAAAAATCCCATATTGAATAAGGCAAATACAAAGCAAATGCTTGAATAATAAGCACAAAAGGCACCCATTGGTAATAATCTACAAAAACTTTCTCTTGTGTACCATCAGCAACGTAGCGTTTTACATAAGTGCCGGTAACATAGCAATACTGATGAACAAAATTAGACCAAATCTCTAAATAAATGTAGTTTTTAAAATGATACCACTCAATGAATTAACAATAGGAAAACGTAAAACGACTTTTAAGAAAAAACCTGTAAACTCGGCAGGTACCATACAATTAATTGGTTTTCCAAATGTATCGATACTTCCAGTGAGCAGCGCAAAGAAAGCAAGAAGCATAGGAGTAAATTTGTAGCAAAGACGATCAACAAAATCATCAAGTTGCACCTTCCCAGTACTTTAAATAAAAAAATTAAATTAGCTTACATTAAATAATACCCAATAATTTCAATTGCAGTTTGGACAACCGTATTCATTTTTGATTAACTACAAAGCAAGAAATAAAACAAAAAAATTACAAAGAAAAAATAGGCAAATATATAAGAGAATGTTTGTCCGTTTGTGTGTTTGTCTTTTATAGTAAAATGATTTGGGTAGGGAAAATGGGTTTTTATAGTAAAAGTTTGCAACTTGAAAATAAACTTGGACTTGAAATAAGGCTTAAGAGCTGAACGCTATTCGGTTTAAGCAATGAAAGTTGTGAAGTTGACACTGAACGATCTGAAGTTGATTTTTATTTTTTGGCGTTTATTAGAATTTGAAAAGCTAAATCGAATGAACTATGAATTCAAAAATTCAAGGAGCAAATTTATTTTAATTTTGATGTTTTGTATTTTATATTGTGTTTTATATTTGGCGTTTCGTATAGAGAAAACGAAGCGAAAACACAAATGGATTAAAGAAAAGCTTTCACAGAAGCCTAACTTTAATAAAAAATAAAAAACGAATAGTAGCTTAAAGAAAAGCTTTCACAGAAGCAATACGAGGGAAATAACTAAACTTATTCCAAAAGAGAGAATTACTTGACACTTCTTGTGCAAACTAAAATTAAAATATTTTTTCATATAGATTTAAAAAACCGTAATTCCCCAATAGTAACTATTATTTCCAAAAAATCGAGCAAGAAAATAAAGTTGACCAACAATCACTACAACATTTAACAATTTAAAAAGCATATAAAATCCAGTTGCATTTGACCCAATACCTCGAAAATCGCGATGCTTAGCTACCTAAAAATAATTTTAGATGTCAAAAATTTTAAAAATGAAAACTTGATAAATTTGCCTCACCTCTGTCCAAATGTACCACACGCTTGATGCATCATCTGTGCGTGATTTTGCAAAGAGAATTAATATGTGAAAAATAATGAAATTTAAATATAAATTAAAAAATTAAGATTTTAAAATTTAGAAAGCCTATAAAATTTAAGTATAATTTCAAAAATTAAAGATTTTTGAAAATTTTAAATTTAATAAAAAAAACACCTGATACAAGTTGCGATTGCTACTGGTTAACTGAGTCGCCACTGACGGTCTTGTGAGACTAAAAAAGATGGTCGAAATTAAATACTTTATTTATTTCACAAAATAAATATAAATTAATTAAATCATTGAAGAGAAGAATAAAAAATTGGAATGAATGAAATCTAAAGTGTTTCTTTTGTGGGCGGGCTCATTCATTCTTTTCTAGTCCTTTTGATTAGCCACTGAAAATAAAATAAATTCTTCGAATGGATATTCAACACTATTTTCGCTTTTCTCTTGGTTCCCTTTCACATAAGCGACACTTGCAAAACCTTTGGCAGAAGCATCGACAAATATGTGAACGTCAACAACTTCCTGTTTGCGAGTTGTTTAGAGACGAACAAGGAATGATCCAAAGTCTTTTTTCAATTCTTTCCATTTTTGCACGTTTATTTCATCGATTTTTTCGTCCCAGCCCTGTTGATTTTTCCATAATTCTTGCACAAATAATTTTCTCTAAAAATTAACTGGAACGACTAGGCCCAACGGATCGAATGTCCCAGCAACTTCTTTTAGGACTTTTCTTTTTGTCCATACTTTTTCATTTTCTATTTTACTTAATTTTACAATTAAAGCGTCTTTTTTCATATTCCATTCTAATCCTAGAATTTTACCAGGATTTTTTTATCTTTATCACCAAATAATTTTTGGTAAAACTTGCTTTGAGGGCCCAGATTCCGATCTGGACAATATATATGTCATTCGAAAGAGCTCGTCGAGTAGAGTCG
The DNA here is from genome assembly GCA_015183035.1 of Meloidogyne chitwoodi. Taxonomy (NCBI): domain Eukaryota; kingdom Metazoa; phylum Nematoda; class Chromadorea; order Rhabditida; family Meloidogynidae; genus Meloidogyne; species Meloidogyne chitwoodi. Next base: position 1,711,260 of record JACZZP010000013.1, read on the forward strand.
AACGATATCAAAAAAAGTTTTGGGACTCAAGTCGGAGCCGAGATACAGGTCCCTGATTGTCGAAAACCATAGGGGGGAGTAAGCTCATTTGAGGTGATTACCGCGGCTGCTTTTAAATTATTTTCACTGAATTAATTATTTTGTTGTAATTATAGCCGTAGAAAGACGCACGTACAAAAAGCCAACGAGAGATGGGCTCCCAAATGAAGAAGTCATAAAACACTCCCAATAGGTCCAAGTTTGGCGTGTTTCCAGCAAACTTCGATCCTTCATAACTTTGTTCAAAATCGTTCAATCAAGACGATTTTGGTCTCATTCGATAGGTCTCGAACAGCTCTTTCGAATGAGCTTTCATACTCATATTCGAATTTTTCACCCCAAAATGAGCTTACTCCCCCTATGGTTATTCGACAATCAGGGACTGTATCTCGGCTCCGACTTGAGTCCCAAAACTTTTTTTGATGTCGTTCGACTCTACTCGACGAGCTCTTTCGAATGACATATATATTGTCCAGATCGGAATCTGGGCCCTCAAAGCAAATTTTTCCTAATTTTTTAACTGTTGGGTCATTAGAGCAAAATTCGTTAAGATCCATTTTTGCATCCTTAAATTTTAATGGCTTTTTGACATTTCTCGACTGCGTCTTTCTCATTTTCTGCACCGAAAAATACGTTATCGGCATAAGTCCCTCTTTTCAATTCCAAATTGGCCGCCAAAGCCGAGATACAGACCCCAAAAATCGAAGGGAGTAAGCTGTTTTGGGGCAAAAAATCTAAATATGAGTGATATGTCTGCGTTTTGACTTTAATTTAATACTTGATTGACATACACTGTGATGCAAAAGTTTATTTACACTGCCCAAAAAATTTTTTAAAACAGCATCTCTGTAAGTTAGCATTTTATGGAGCTAATTTTTTTATATTATATAGATTAAAGAGTGCTCTTTCTAATAAGTATATTTTAAGTAACAATCAATGTAAATTTATAAAAATATTTTCAAAATAACAAATGTAGTCAACTATTTTTTGGTGCAAAAGTTTATCTACACTATGGAAAAATTCAAATTTTTCCTTAATTATCTACAGTTAACAAAATTCAAATTTTTCCTCAATTTGTTTATTAAAACTAAGAATAAATCAGAAAGAATTAAGTCCTTAACATTTTTTCCATAGAGATCTGAAAATCACAAAATCACGGAAAACGGGTAATTTTCTTTAAAAAATGTTTTCACACTTTAATAAGAATTTTAAATAATCATTTTAGTTTTATTTTAAAGCCCATTGAATTTGCTATAAGAAAATTGTTATCTCATTTTCTAGAAAAAATCCTAAACAGAGACAGAGGTCTGTTTATTTTTTTTATGGGTTAATTTTTTGCCGCTTATGAACCTAACACTTCATCTCTCTCTTAGTAAGATTTTTTCTGGAAAAATGTTTAAGAGCAGTTCGATAGCTTACCTTATTGGCTTTCTAATGAGCATAAAAGAAAAATTCGATCTAGGTCTGAATAGGTCGAAAAATCCCAAAAATGCCTTTGCCTGGATCCAGATCGATCTCTAGATGGATGACGCAAAATTATCACAATTGGTCGATTTTACACAAAGTTATGTTTGGTAGTTGTGACTATTAGACTTACTAAACCATAACTGGAATTGTAGTTTCTAATAATCAGAGTGATCTGTTTGGATACGTTAGAATTGATCCAATAAGCGATGATATATATGACTATGGCTGTATTCGTGATGGGAAAGGTCACTATTGTGGAGCTTACATATGCAATCAGAAATGGTACCTACACACACAAAGTCAAAAGCGGTACGTACAAACTTATGGACTGAAATCCAGATTCAACATTAAAATTTTTCCTGACTTATTTGTTTTACTGTATGAGAATCGTTTTAAATTTTTAGGTTACCTATTTAAAAGCATTTTCTTAGGTCAAATCCAAAAACAGTTTTATCAACAGTTTATTCTAACAACACATAAAACATAATTTCGAATAGTAACCGTTCAATCCTCGCTATCAACATTAACAGTTGTCAATCGTTTGTAGCTTGTTACAGGAACGTGAGTCACTAGCGTGTACAACTTGTGAGGCGAGTCCTCATCGTCATTTCTGCGGCGAGAAAGGCGAACCCGAACGCGGTATGGAACATTGCTGAAAAATACATATACGTATCATATAGGCTTAAAGATATACCGAATTCCTTTCGACCACAAAAATTTGTTGAGTCGTGTATCAACACGCACATCCGGAGTGCCCATTTGTTTTTCTGCAAATTTCTTTACCTCTTTTATAGCTCGTGGTGCACGGTACTTGAATCCACTGAAATATAAATCAAAACTTTATAAGAATATTCAGAAAGGTAAGATAAAATCAAAAATTTAAAACATACATTCCGTGGATAAGTTTGTGTAGATGGATGGTGTATTCACGAGTAACCACTTTATTCAATGAGCTCCCCTTCCTTTCACCTTTTATTTTTTTGAGAACCATCGCACAAAAGTTTCAAATACGTAAACAAAGACAATTCCTTAAATTATTGTTTTAGAATTAAACAGAAATTGTTATAATGGAGGATTTTTCGTGAATTAGGCTCTGAAAAATAGAGTGGATTACCAGGAGACAGCAGACAGTCAGCCGTCTCTTTTTAATTAAGAAGTTTGAGTGCGAAAGCACTCAATAAGATACGATTTGGTGCCGGATGGTTTTGAGTGTCAACTTGAGGTAACTCTTTAGGAATGAATTATGCTTCGATCAAATTTTTTTTTAATTTTTGATGAACTTGAGCTCTGTACTATTATTTATTTTCACCATTCACCATCTTCTCAATTATGGAAACACTCATTAAGGCTAATATTAACGTCATTAATATCAAAATTTATTTATTTTTGTTTATTTTAAATGAAAAAAATAAAATAGTGTGGTAAGATAAAATTAAGAGTATACATGTCATGTATTTTTTACAACAAAAAATTGTTAATCTCCAAAAAATTAAATAATATTCTCCATTAAATTTATTCCTCTTCCTTTTTATTAATTAATACATTCTCTTGATTAAAATTCTGTTCATTTTCCATACTTTGCTCAATATTTGTAGTAGTCCAAGGTGAAGCAAAGTAAAAGAATGGAGCAAGAAACATCAGCAAAATAATTAAAAATGGGAAAATGGACAGCAAAAAGACCTGAAAAATAAAGAAAAATAAAAGAAAATTTACATAATTTACTTGAAAATCGGCAGAAGAAGACTGAGTTGTAGATAATGAAGATCTTTCCATTTCTTCATTAATTTTATTTGTTTTGTTTTCTTTTAGCTGAGACAATTGATATTTTAATTCGGCCAATTTATTTAGTAATTCTTGCTCTTTGATGTTATTTAAAGTTTTAAGATCTTCATTAGATGATGTCGATTTTGTTTCAGAAGTAGTCTCTCCATCATCCACGCTTATATTTGGGAGAATCTGAAAAGAATTAAACAAAACTATTATAATTAATTTAAATAAAATAAACCTTTTCAGTCTCTTTAATAATATCTTTTTTCGTACTATCCTTCTCTTCATTTATAGTTTTTAAAAAAGAAACATCGCCACCATTTTCTAAACGAGACGGTGGTAACGCTTTTTCCGCAAAAGCAACAGCTTTTTCTGCTGTGACGAGTTGAGCACAAACCTATTTTACAAAACTCTGTTTATTTTTTGAAAAAATAATAAAAACAGAAAATCAATTTTTTAAATTTTAAAAGTTGAATTTTTTAAAAGTAACTAAATTCCGAGAAAATCACACAAACTACAACTCTTTACAAATCCATAACTAAACCACTTAACCACCAAAAGCAATAATTATTAATTTTATAACCTCATTATATTTGAGCATAAGCATATCATAATTGTCTCGTTGTTTGTTAAGTTGTATGTCATAGTCTGCGCAACGCTGTCGGAGAAATGTGCATTCTTCCTCAACATTTACCAAACCCATTTCCACATCATTCAAACGCATAGCCGCTTCCTGCATTTGCTCACATTTCTTTCTGAATTTTTAAATGATTTTTTTCTTCAAATTTTCAAAAAAACCTAAGCGAATCTTTAGCCAATTGTTCAGTCTTTGCCCTATCCTCAATCAATTCTCTAATTTCTCGTTTCAGATTATTCTCTTCATCTTCCTTTTCTACAGCATTAGAGGAGGTAGTTTGTGCATTTTTATTTGTTGCAGTATTTTTAGCGTTTAAATAAGTCAATTGAGATTCAAGAAGTTCAATACGAGAGAGGAGCAGTTCCTTTAAAATTTTACAAAAATATCAAATTAATTAAGATAATAAAATGTCATTAATTAACCTGATTGATATGTTCATCCCATTTCGCTTGAAGTTCTTCTTGCGCAGTTAAAAGTTGACCTTCAATTGTTTGGAGCTTTTTTCCGAGAAGCTAAAAATAATTAAATTTATTTTTAATCAACTATGTCATTGAGTTAAAAAGTCACCGAAATTGACTAATTTTTAACAAACTAAATAAACCCTCATGGCTATATATTTAAATAATTTTTAAATTTTCTGGTGTTAAAATAAATTAAAATAAAGAATACATTTTCTCTGTATTTGGCCTCTTTAATATATTGATCAAAAATAAATAATTTGTCATTTCTCACTAAAGTATAATTTAATGGAATTTGATTTTCATTTCTTATAGGAAAAGCAAAAGAATCTATTTGAGGTCTGTCAGCATATTCTTCACCCTTTTCGTTTGTCAAACGAACAATACAAGTAACACATCCACTGGCAACTTAAATTTAAATAATTAAAAAGAAAATTCCAAAAAAAAAAGAAAACCTTTCTTTGTATTATCAACAATTTCAACTCCAAGTTGAAGAATATCGCCAGAATAAAGTTCCCTTGGTTCACCTTATTTTAATTTTAAAAAAATTTGTAAAAAAATTCAAAATTTACTTTCTTCGCCGCTTGGACTTAGTCGTTCATTGTTTATAAAAGTGCCATTTGAACTTCGAGTGTCTTTAATAAAAAAATGGCCCTCATCGTTCATCCTTAATTTAAGATTATATTTGGTAGTATTTTTAAAATGATTAAGGGGAATCATTTATAAAATGATTTAAATCTCAAGTTAATATTCAAATTAATAAATTTAACCAAAGAATAGCATGATTCCTGGAGAGCACTTTACAGTCAAAAATTGCATTACTATATGCTGGCTGAAGTCTAACAATTGAACGACCAATTTTTACAGAATTTTCTTCAGATCGTGTTACAAGAATTCTTTAAAATTAAAAAAAAATAGTAAAATTAAAAAAATATAAACCTTCGTTCATCAAACGGATGAGAATTACTACAAGGTGTCAATATACAATAACTTTTTAATGGTTGCTGTTTTCCTGTACCAATCGATCCTCCTTCTTTAGTAGTATTTGTCACAGATGTCCCAGTATTCTTTGATAAATGTAAATTATTTTGTACTAGTTGTTGTTTATTGTCTAGTTTGTAATCAAGAATGTTTTCATTTATATTTTCACAGTTTGTTATAATTGGAGATGTTAATGTTGATGAAGATGAGGACGGAATAATAGATGGGATAGCATTAGCAAAGCTCATATTTTTAAATCTAAAAATTATTTAATTGAAAATGATGATTTATAAAGGTTTTTTCACATCTAAGAAATTAATAGAAGATAACAAAATATTTTAAATAAAAAATCTGATCAGAGGCTTTCCAAGATAAGTAAAAGTTATAAAATTGAAGCCTAAAACTAAAAAAAAACAAATATAAAACGCCAACCTTTGAAATGGCTATCTTTTAAAATGTCAAGTAAAAAAAACAAAAAATATTCAAAATTTGAGGATCCTTAAAATCAAACAATTAAAATTAAATAGACAAAAAATTTTACAGATAAAATATATGTACAACAACACAAATGTCACAATATTATATTAGAAATTTTTCTTTTTTTATTCCTCATCCAAAACAAAAACAGAATTATCAACCCGCCCAAGAGTTGGAAAATAAACATGAAATTCAAAATTTTCTGCCAAAAATGGGCCTGGATTAATTGTTAATCGTCTTTGGTTATTTTCTTCTTCTATAAATCCTTTGAATTTATCAGCTAATAAAAGAACATCTGATTCAGGCCATAATTGAAATAAATGATCAGATTCTGGTTGTATTGAATTGTAAAATAGAGGAATGGGCGAAAGGTGTCGTTGACTCCATAGTGTGTCGCAAAACTTTTAAAATAATATTTTTTAATTTTTAATTAATTTATAAGTATTTACCAATTTTGGAATCATTTCCGCCTGTACATCTTTTGGCATGTGAATAGCTGATCTGCATATTTTTTCCACCATATCATCCCGAAATATGAGAAAATGTCTATCTTTGAAAACGAGTCGACAAGGATTTGAAGCGAAATGAACATTCGGCAAATCATTGAAGCATTTTTGAATATTAGGTGAAAGTGGAGGACTGAAAATATAAAATGATATAATAATATTTACAAAAATTAAATTAACCATGGAAATGTAATAAGAGGTGGTGGGTCGTCCTGATGTGGCACCAAAATAAATTGCTAAAAATATAAATTTAATAAAATGAAATTTAATCTATTTCTCTAACATTTTTCTCTTTTAAATATTTAGTAAAAAATACCGAATTTTTATAAATTGTAGAAAAATTTGAAATTATATTTGCCAAATGACGAAAAGCTGTGGTACTCTGATCTGTGTAGCCATATGCTCTTTGCACGCTAAAAAAACGACCACATAAAATAAAAATATTTGGTGGATTAGTTGAAAAACCATCAAGAATTCGATAAAAAGCTTTCAATACCTGAAGAAAATGTTTTCAAAATTTTTAAAATATAAAATTAAAAAACCTTTTCATTATCTAACATAAAATCAGAAAAAATGCAAATTCTGTCATTTGGATCCCTTCGGTGAGAAAAACGGTTATCATTCTGTTGTGAAACACTTTCCTCAGAATTAATCTGTGTTAGTATTGGAAGTGACACTTTTTCGACTGTTAATGTTGTTAAAGAACAAACACCTTCAAAAACATAAATACCACCCTCAAAGTAAATACCAGGTTCATAAATTGCAGATTCCAAATCTAATTTTATTTTTGAAGTTTGATCCTCAGCCACAAAATTAGTTCCATCTCCTCTACAAAGTTGAGCTAATATACAAACCTTGGAGGATCTTGAACTAAAGATCGAATCAATTGAAACAAACTTATTATCTTCTATTGGTTGATTTTTCGGTAACAACTGAAATGTTAAATCTTTATAATTTTTAAAATTAAATAATATTATTTTAAAAAATCGGACAAATTTATAAGTGTCTCACGCCGTTTACCTCAACAATTTTTTAAATATTTGCCGAGAGTGTGCGTATGATATTAATCTCCGAGTCACTTTAGCACTGACAAATCGTTTGTTTAAGGAATTTACAGTGACTCTGGACTCGAACTTTTAGCATTAGACAGATACCTTAAAATGTAACCAACTTAACCACCACAACACAACACAAAAACTTTAAAAAAGTGAATAAAAATCTTAAACATTCCCACTTAAAAAACAACTTTAAAATACTTTTTTAATGAGATCAAATCTTCTCCCATAAACGTCAGTGCCCAAATGAACATCACTTGTACTTTCCTTATTTGCAGCCAATAATTCAAAAGCATTTTCCAGCTTGAAATTTACTTCACTTTAAATACCAAAATAAAATTCTCTTTTATTTTAATAGAATATACCTTTCATTCTTCCGTTGTCTTGAAAGTACTTTTAGGACATCCCTAAACAAATTCAAATCCAAAAGACCAGACTGGACTTTAAAAAATAATTTTAAAATATTTTTAAAATTAAGTAAAATAAACCATTTTCCTTTTCAATTAATTCCATAACTTTTGCCATTGTTTTCTTGTATTGAACACATTCCATATCTTTTAATTGATCAACAAGATAAGAAAGAGCATCTTTACTTAGTGAATGTCCTCTAATTGAAAATTGTCTGTTAATATGACGGCGAACTTCATTTTGCTCCATCTAACATTAAACAGAACGTTAAAATCAAAAAAGATTGTAATATATATTTAATCAAATTGAAAGAAAATTTAAGATTTTAAAGTGAAAATTGATGAAATTTTTACTTAAAACATTTAAAAATAAAATAATACAATGTAATTGCAAGTATTTTAACAATAAACATTATTTTGTTACAAAATCTTTAATTAAAAGTTCTAAAATACTTTGAAAATATCGGCAATTATATTGAATGATTCATACAATTTCACAACAAGCCAATTATTCGTTTAAGTAACAAAAATTCAAAAATAAACTTTGACATTCAACGTTTCTTTATTTTTTATTCAGGAGGTTGCACTTTGATTTTAGTTCGCAATTGAGCTCCATTTTCATTTCCTGATGCTGCTGTAGTAGTTTGAGGAATTGGCATGTTTGGAATTGGCATACGAGGCATTCCTGGATTTGGCATTCCTTGAGGAATAGAAAAACCGCAGGTCGGAACAGGAGGCATGAAAAATCCTCCAGAAGTAGTTTGTGGCATCATTGGAGGACGTAACATTCCCATTGGTGGCATAATGAAAGGACGAGGCTGAAAATTAAAATGTTTTATTCCTTTTCTATAACAAATTAATTAATAAATTAAATTTAGAAAAAACCATTATTCCAACAGGAGCTATTGGTGGTGGAATCATATTTGGAGCCATCATTCTCTGTGTAGTGAATGCTTTTGTTGTCGCATCAATCAACTTTTGTGCTTGTTCTTCCATCCATGCCTGATAAAAATGACGGACATTTTCCTTGAAAATTAAATATTTAATAAAATAAAAAAGAATATTTAACCTTATGTTTCCTCCCAGAATTATGTGTTTTACGCACAGAAGGAGAATCGTGAGTAAGAAAAGCGTCACAATAATCGCAGTAATATTTTGGCATTTTTTCCTACAAAATAATGAAATAAATGAAATAATAAATTAAGTAAAAATCGATAGTCGAAAAGACAATAATTAAATATTGAGATCATATTTATAAAATATTAAGGCAAAAAAATAAATAAATATAAAATTCTAATTAATCAAAAAAGAAGGTAAAGGTATTTTATATTTATTTAAAAAATTCTTAAGAGATTTGTTCGGTCCTGAGTAAAACGTCTCCAAATGATTTTTCAATTTTTTAGTCATCTTCTCATATTGGCGTCCTTTGCTTCGTCCAAGGCAATGCAACGATGATGATGATTTATTCTTTTGTTTTTTGTCCAAAACAATGCAATAGAAACCCTTCTTTTCAGAATATTTAAAACGACTAGACAAATTGTCCAAAATTGGCAATTCAAGTTTATTAAAAATATCGCGAATTACAAGGTATGGGTCATTACGAAGTTTGTCTCCATCAACAAACAAAAAATTTGAAAGAGGAAAGAAATCAAACCAGTTTTCAAAATGTTGAGCATAAAATCCAGGTAAAAGAGAACGACTTAAAATTTAAAAAAATAAAGAAAATAAATAATTTAACCTTTTTAAATGAGCTGCTTCAGTAAAATTTTCTATAAAAACTTGTTCAGCTGTGTATTTAACGGCAATGGTGTCATTATGTTCTTGCATATGCTAAAAAATAAAGTTTTTAAAATTTAATATTTATTAAAATTAAAAATAACCTTATACCATGAATATGCTCTTCTTACAGGATCATCAAGAATAACAAGCAATTTTGCATCAGGTAATAATGCTGAAATGGCTGCTGGAGCATTTGGATTATCAAAATAATTTGCTGATTTTTCAAAACGAATTAATGCTGGTGTAGAAGATACATTTGAAATAAAATTGTCTACATACCAATCAATTCCTTTATTATAATTTTGACTTGCAAAAAATTGAAGTTCTTCAAAAGTTCCAGAGATTTGTTCATTTGTTGAAATATTTGGATGAATTTGCAAAAATATGGATAAAGCCACTGTTCCTATAAAAAAATGATTTTATATTAAATTTAAAAAATTAATTTTTAACCAGACTTTTGTGGACCCAAAATAATAAGATTTGGAAGGTTAAAAAATTTATCGCAGGAAATAGACACTGGAAGCATTCGAATATGACGTTTATCGGCACAAAAATTCTAAATTTAAAAAATAACCAATTAAAAATGTTACACAACTTTTTTCGTTAGACATTCTGAATTTTATTATATTTTCAAATAATAATAAAAAAAAATAACCGTGTACAACAATGTTTCTTCTTTTTTATACTTTCGAAAGTAACGTTTAGCCATTTCTACAGGCTCTATCCATTTCAATTTTAAATTTGTCCAACATTTTACAAATTTAATTAAATTTAAGAAAGTAAACGATCCAAGACGGTCATTGGCAAAATTTTGTTGATGAGTCATAAAAATTGAGAATTTATTCAAAAGTAAAGTTTTGAAAACAGTGCCACCATAAATGTTATTTAAAAAGGTATTTATACCTTCAGGGTAAGCATGGAAAAAATGTGTATGAGTAAAAAGGCCACATGTCTGTCTTAATAAAGAATTTATAATTAAATTTGATTAATAAATTTTTTTGTCCTAACGCTGAAATAAATTGCAGATTTTTTATTTAGAAAAAATTCATATTATACATTTGAATAAATCAAAAAATATTACCTAGGCAATACGCTTACATTTTCATAAATAAAACCTCGTCGTTGTGAAGGAGGAAAAAAGTGTGGATATTCTAAAAAATAAATTGATAAAATAAATTATTAGAAAAATAAAACCTTCCGTAGAGGTAACACTAATATTCCAAATTTGTTTCCAACTATCAAAAATTGGTTGATAAATAGGATAAACCTTTAAAGGAAAAAATATTAAAAAATAATGAGGAAACAAACTCCTGAATGTAAAGGTGATACAGCATAAAATAAGTTAATAGGAATTCTATAATTCTAAAAATAAAAAATAAAATTAATTAAAAAAAATAAAACACAGAGATCACTAACCTCTGCAAATATTTTATTTTGCACCATCATTGCAAGCAAATATTCTTTAGAAATTTCATGAGCATGATTATGTTTCCACATATGAGGAAACCAATTAAAATAATTTGCATTTGCTGAATAAATAAAATTCAAAAACTTTAAAAATAAATAAAAAATACCAATTAAAAACTCGTCCCCTTCAATTTCAGAATCAAAGCCATGACGGAAGAAATAACCTGAGAAACCCAAAGAAAAAGTAAAATTCTCAATTGATTTTCTCAATTCGTTTTGTGTATTAATAAGGGCTCTAACATCATTAAGAGTAAATCCAGAACCACTTGTGCCAACAAAAACGTCATCAATGTCAATTTGTATAAATCTGAAAATACAAAAAATATTATTTAATTAAATTAAAAAAAAACCTTTCCAAATCTTCTGCATAAATATTAGGAGCAAAATAATTAATTGTATCCATTAAGGCAATATAAATAAACCAATGATCCAGTTTTGCTCCGAAAATTGCGTGATTACCTTTATCAAAAATTATAGCTGGATACAAAATGTTTCCATCAGATGTTGTTGCTTCTAATAAAGGAATAGAATTTGGCTTTACTTTTTTAAAAAGTGTCCATCCAATTTTTTCTGATTCTGGAATGGAATATGCACACCCACTTTTCCCTATTCTTTGAATAGAATTTTCTGATGAAAATGAAACTGATTTTATATTTAACCCTCCAAAAGCCAAAAATTCATCAAAATCTTTGCGTGATACTTTTTCGTTGTCAAATTCCAAAAACGAGATTAATCCAACAGAAAATTTATTGCAAAAAATGTATAATAATTCCTTCTGATCATTTGAAAGATTATAGAAAGTCCAGAAATTTTCAAAAACAATTAAGGAAAATCGTGGACTCCCATCCAATTCTAAAAGTAATTTATCACCAATTAGATGTTGTTCCACTCGAATTGGCACTTTAAGATGTGCAAAAAAGTTAAAAAGCTTTGATTTTTTATTTGGAGGAGCATCAGATAAAATTAATATTCTTTTGGTCGTATTTCTTCCAAAAAATGATGAATTTCTTACTTTAGCATTATTAATATTAAAAGGCTCATCCACATTTTGAATGCAACCACAGTTGTAATTGGGAATAATTTTTCTGTAACGAAAAGTCTGTTGTTTAGGTGTAGTACTAATTCTGATGAAGGCAAAATAAATAAAGCACAATGTTGAATAAATCAATGTCCATAAAAGGCATTGGATGTAGAAAGATTTAAAATTTTTTCTAATCACCTTCATTAGAAATTTTTAAAAACATCTTGCAATAAAATTAAAAAATTATAGAAAATAAATAAAATATTAAAATCGGTATTTGTAACCGTTAAAACAAATTAAAAAAATAAATATAAAATTAACGTTTATCATCTATTATCAATTAAAACGATAGAAACGGGTGGTATCTGTTCACTTTCAACAATTAAAAATCTATAATCCCAAGTTCCGTTTATTTTTGCTACTTCTGCGTGCACTTTTCCATCTGTCTTATCTCCCTAAAATTATGAATAGTCAGTATATTAAAAAATCTTTATAACCTTAAGATGGAACATTACTCGCAGCCTTTGTTGTCCATCTTTCTCAAAATATTGATTAGCAATGTGTCGCCTCCGTCCTCTACCTGACATTTCTCCATGTGCCTTTATTGAATCTCCAAACAATTCAAAGCATCTGTCATCTTTTTTTATACGTTTGAAAGCATCTCTATAGACACCATTTGGTGAGCTGAATGAAAACAATTCTCTTGCAAGAATATATACTAAACCACCAAGAACCGATAGCGAAGCGAGTCCAACTCCAATGTAGAAAGAAGTCGCAGCTGCCCTTTTCACTAGATAAAATATTTTATACCTTATCAAATTTTCAAAAAAATCAAAAACCTTTTTGCCCAGTCGTTCTCGGCTTCTCATCGCTCTCATCCAAAATCTCCTCCAAATAACTCCGTCCTGCTTCGGCTATTTCCTTCTTTACATTGTTCGTTACTTTAGTTCCACTTTTCTCAGAACTTGAAGAATATAAACGAAAAATCAGTTGTGGTTTTATATTTATATTGAGCAATAATGCAGGATTGACAGATTCTGAAAGACATCTACGAGCTGATAAAGAATTTGTGCTAATTCGCCAAAGAACTTGCAAATCAGCTCTAATCAGTGAAATCATGAAGACTGAAAAAACAAATTATAAATAATATAAAATGTTTAAATTATTTAAAAAATATTTTCAAGTAGAAATAACCTTAAACCATTTTAAATATTTGTGAATACATTTATACGAAAAACAAATCAAAAAACACAAAAATATGGATAAAATATCGCATAAATTTTGATATATTTAATATCGATCTCAATAGTGAATCGCTCTTCAATTTGAGGTCCTATCATTGGATACTCGTTTGTAGATTTTTTGATTAGGGAAATTTTGCCAAACAAGGCAAAAGAGATGCAAAAGTGAAGAAAATTGTTTGCCATCTTGTTTCTCATCACCACCTATTTTATCCAATTCATTGCTTAATTCTTTTATAAGTAATCCAATAAATTCATCATCCACCCAAGAACGCGCTAAATGGTCCTCAGCAAAAATTGTGATTAACTCTGCCAAACCAACAACCACAGAACGATTTTTATTGAGAAGACGAAGGCAATGTGTGACAACATTTTTACAGATAAATTCTACTCTTTCCTACATTTAAAATTTATTCAAGTTCTCAAAAGTTAAAATAATACCTGAAGATCATCTCTATTCAACGGTTTAAATGCGCTGAAGTTATTATCCTGTTCCATCAGGGTAATACTCTCACGCCGTTGGGTATTATCAGGAGCATTTGAACCCTCCCGATGTGCAGCCATGTTTGCTTCAGCTGTCGCATTCGCTAAAATTTCTGCTGCAAGTGTTGCTGATGCGGCAGCCACTGGGGCTAATGGAACATTTTGAGAGTTGTTACCACCTGCATTCGTAATACCTGTAGGATTCCTTTCTAACATGCTAACTAAATGTTCAGCTGCTTCTGGAACAGAGGATGTCACCAAAAGAGCATCTACAGCATCACTTTGTGAGAACCCCATTTCCACGAGTTGTTGAATCTTAAACATTTTAAAAATAAAAAGTTATATTAATTCAACCTTAATCGGATCAATTTCGCCGACAGGTATTTCAGCTGGAGCTTCGGCTTTTCCTTCTGTTAATTCCAATAATTTCATCATATCTTTTAGTAATCCTTTCATGAATTCCAATAATTTCTCTAATAACTTAAATGATGCCTGTTCCTCATTACTACTAACATCTTTTTTGACATCAGTAGAAGTGGATGGTTCTAAGTCAGAAAATGTCTCACAATACTTCATAAGCTCTTCAAGTATAGAACAGACAGCAGAAAATGAGTCCTTTAAAAACAATTAATATTTTTAGCTAATTTTAGGGATATAATAACCTTTTGTGCAGTTGCCAAAAAATTTTTCAACTCGAAACCTTCAACTACTATTCGCTGTTGTTGTGGTTGTGAACCATTCCGCTGAATAGTCAAATTCGATGATGAAAACTTTTGAGCAATATTGAGCCAGGAATGAATGGTAGAGGCAAATTCATCTAAAAATAATATTCGAAAATTGTTTTGAAAAAATAAAAGTTAAAAAAAAGAGAATAAACAAATTAAATTACCTTTTTTAACGTTTGATAGAAAATAATCTTTGACAAGGGAAAAAAAAGTCTTGTAACAGCCAGACAAATAAAAATCTGGTAGTACCTGTTGAATATTATTAACATCATCAATAAGAAATTTTCTGAGAAGGCTGAGTGGTTGAGTAAAGTACAAGGCGCTGAAAATGTACAAAAATTGTTTAACGATTGAAAATCAAATATAAATAAAAATTTACCTAAGAGCACTATCAAGTTCGCCAGGTTGTAACAATCGTTGGACACCACCAAAAACCAGTGAGCTCATATTTCGAAAATCTTTCTTTATCGTTTCTTGACTTAACTGCAAACTAAGAGTGAGACGCTGTCGTATCTTAACTTATTAAAAGATGTTTTAATGATCCTAATTTGTCTCTATAATTAAATTTATGCTTTTTTGTTCAATCTAGTGTTATATTATTACATATTTTTTCTATTATTATTTATTTTAACATTAACCTTGATCACATTTGAATTGCAAAAAATTTTTCCAATGCAAGCAATAAGCTCGCCAATAAGACGATGACAGCGATAAGTAACACTATTAATTGAACGTTCTGGCATAGAAGAAAATGAACTAGGTAGAATTTCCGATGTCGTTCCAACAGTGTTAGCGTTGCTCTCGACGCTGTTTGAATTTGTAGGAGCATCTTCAAATAATGCAGACACCATTGAAGAAGGAATTGTAGATCTAGAAGTTCCCGTAAAAGCTGTCTGAGCGGAACGGCCAATATTAATAGTGAATGAAATAGGTTGTGTTGAAGAGAAGGAAGACGAGATTGGGATTGACTGAATATTTTCAGTACGGAAAATTGATGAAGAAGGAACCGTGGTTGCTTGCGAATCCACTTCCATTCGCTGCTCATAAAGTGTTTGTTCATCATCAATTCGAAGCAAATCCCTAACTTTTGTTGTGTCCTCCAGAATTTGTGAAGTAGTATGTTTAGAAGCATTTAGTAGTTTGTCACTTGATAACAATTTACAAGACATTTGTTTGTAAGTGTTAAAAAGTGTGTTAATAAAATTACGAGCAGGCTCTTCGGTTGCAAAATGGTGCAAAAGAAGTGGACGAATTCCACTAATTAAAAAATAGAAATTTTATAATTAAAAAACTAACTCATATGAGCCTTGAGCGTGGATCACAGATTTCATCAAAATATTCAGCGTACTAATCAAAGAACTAAGTCGAGTTAGCTGATAAAGTTTCTCCCGTTGACACTCATTATCTGTCAAATATGCAGACAATTCGTAAAAACAACGCTCAAGTAAATAAGAAAAAGCCACATCAAATTTGTAAGTTTGTCTCTTAAATTATTATTTTTTTCTTAATTAAATTAAAAGTTATATGTACCATAATGCAGCAAAGAATATTTGCCAAATTTGGAAGAAAACTTGAACTGAGTAAAGCAGGAGTTGGTTTCTTAACTTCACTCAACAGTTTAACCAAACGAATTGGAATGTTAAATTCATTCATTGTTTGAATATTGTCTTGAACGTTACGAGTTGACAAAATTGTTTCAATCATAACTAAAAAATGATAAAATAAAAAATAAAAATACGAAAAAAACCTCCCAAAATTGCCATATAATCACCAAGCAACACATATTCAACAGAGTCATCCTCAATAACAGCTTTCCCCATACCCCATGAGATACATTTATCTTCGCTTGTACTATATTTAAGCAATTCATCAAGAACCTAAAAATATAAAATTGTTAAAAAATAAATGACAAACATTAGAAATTGTGCTCATAACATCATTTCGTAATCTAGGATGGTGACGAATTAATTCATCAAAAGAAGTTCCAAGCATATGGGCTGTTTCAACTATAAAAAAAAGAAGTTACATATTTGAAATTTTTAAATAAGTATTCAACAAAAATACCCACGTATTTCCGTTCTTCGCTTACGCATGGAAAGCAAAAATTTGTTTGAGAAGATAATATTAAAGATTTTTTCAAGTGGTTTTTTGTTATTAAAAAGCTTAAATTCATTATGACCACGTTCGTTAAGGCATAATGCAGAACAGACATTTGGTAATGCACAGACGAGATCTCGAGAAATGGGAAACTAAATTAAAAAATAAAAGGTTTAAAACTGAAAAAATACCTTTTCATCAAAAATTAAATTCATTATTGCATCAGTGAGACCAATATTTTGAATATTTGTTAACTGGGCAGGCTAAAAAAGGAAATTTGGAATTTTTAAAAGAATAGATAAAACCTCTTGATAGATGAAATTGGTTATTAACGAAACTGTACAATGCAATAACGTACAACCAAAATATTGGGGATGCTGAAGAATAAAGATAAGCGATTGAGGAAAATCAGAATCCATTATTCGTCTCATCTGAACTGCTAGATTTGCGTCGATCACTGCACGTTTTATAAAATTTAACAAAGATTTAATGAGAGCCGAGCGTTGTTGACAACATAGAAGTATTGTTCCAGAAGAAGATTGTTCAGATATATGCAATTTACATTGTCCAACTTCATGCTAAACGTTTAATTTAGCAAAATAAAAAAATAAAAAAAACCGAAAATCTTTTTATAATTGTATCCGTTCCATCGTTGGAGTTGAACTGGGTAACGTCAATTCCAGTCAAAATGTCAATTATACGAACAGATCGAGTAACGTAACTAATATACTGTTCAGGTAGAGAATATGTTTTAACAACGCCCAAAAGAACAGGAACTAAAGAAGAACGATTGAGAGCATCACCACCTACAAGAATAAATAATAATGTTAAAATTAAAAATGAAACCATATTCAAAGCCAGCAACATGGTAAACAAGAGAGAAAAGCGAAGTTACAAAAGAGACAGAAAAGACGCCATTGGCCTCTAGTTTACCTTCTTTAAGAGAATCAATACAATTTCTAAGAAGTGAAGGACAAAATCCATGATAGGTTTTCAAACCAAGAGTATCAACAATAAATTGAATTCTAAAAAAAATTTATTGTTAGAAGTGAATAAACAATACTTTTTGGTCTTTTCAAGAAAAACAATGCTAGCCAGTGTTTTTAGCGCTTCAGTTTTGAGTGTATCAGCTAATGATTGATATTTTGTGGGTGCTTCGAAATGTAAAATTGAGCAGCATTGTTCAATAAATTGATCATTTGAAAGTCCATTCAATCGAGATTCATCAGTCATTAAACAGCGAGAATAAACTAAAAAAAATAAAAATTTGGAAGAAAAAATGAAAATTCAAATTATTTAACTTACATATTATAGAGGAAGAAATAAGTCTGGCAATTATTTGATAGAACCGTTCACTCTGATTTTTGATACTATAGAGAAATCGTAATTTTGTGAAAGCAAATTGCTTCTCCGAACTTTGAAGATCAGCCGTTGAGTCAGAAATATATTTTTTCAAATCATTTGATGAAACAGTAAATGGCTTAAAGAAATGAAAAATTAAATATAAATAAAACTAAAAAACGGAAACCTTATTTGTATCGACAATGAACTCATCCATTTCTGGTAGAGGCTGAATGTTAAAACCATGAGAGTAAGAAAAATCGCTTGAACAGAATTCAGAAAATGGTGTAAGACGTAAACTTCCCGCCCAAACCTTAAAGATAAAATATAGACAGAATATTACTTTTAAAACCTCTAAAATTGCCATAAGTTTATTGTAAAGATCAAGGCGCACATCGCTATGCAAATGTTGAGTAATAAAGCGAGAACACTTGCTAACAACCATAAGAAGACGTAATGTCGCCACAACAATCCAAATCTTTCGCGAATCAAGGAGTTTAATTAATCGATCTGTTGAGCTATATGTTGAACGACCAAACGTGTTCTCAAATAGAAGAGAGGTAAAACGTAAAACAGAAATAAGCTGTGCTTCTTTTGACTCATTTTTATCCACAGCCATCGTTTCATCTTCTCCCTGAAATGATAATGCTACAATATATAAAGTTGTAAAACTTACAACAGCTGAAGCTTCTTCTAAAACCGCATCGCAATCATTTAAAATATCAACCCATCGGCCTAGTTCAGTCTAAAAAACTAAAATTAATAATGATATTTTAAATAATTAACCTTTCCAAATACACTGCACCATTCAGTAATATTGTCAAGACCTTTAGCAAATGTTGTAAAATCTCCTGTATTCTTTAAGCTGGAGATCAACTTAGAACATTCTGGTGCCTAAATTTGTGAGTTATTGTGAAATAAAGATATTAATAACGTACAATTTCTGTAGTGAAAGGCTTTAATTTCTCCGAAGGAATTTTCATTGATTTAGAATATTATTCTTAAAGAAAATTATATAAATAAATTATTGTTATGAATTAAAAAATATTTAAAAAGATAATCAACGAAAAATGTAAAAAATGATAAATTTGATGAGAAACAATACATATAATCATTATTAAACATAGCACGAAGCACTTGAATTCTACCTTATGACCATTTTGTCCATAAATATTTATTGGCATTTTGTCAAAAATCTTAGAGGATTTGGACTAAATGCTATTTTATATTTTTGGACAAAATGGCCAAATGAAGGCTATGGACAAAATGGTCATAAGCCAAAAAATTTTCATGTTTTTAATACTTCTGTAGAATTTTTTGTGCCTATTTTTTTCATACGTTAAATAATTTTAGCATCTAAATGGGCTTATCAGTGGATGAATGGACATTAGTTATTAGAAATGGCAAGAAAGGTCACAGATTAAAATCTTTCCATGCTACTTCAAGATGCAAAGCAATACTTGATTCGACAAGGCATTTGAATAATGAATACAAAATTTCGTTTTTTGATTTAGCAACACATGTTACAAAATTTAAAAATAATTTTCCAGAGCATTTCAAGTTTGTTTGAACATTAAATTTTTTTTATTATATTTTAAATTTTAGGCAATTTGTCATTTCTAGACTAGAGAAGGCTCTTTTTGGTCATCATTTGTCAGTTATACGTATTTTTGGAATTGGTTCTATAAGCACTAGTCATGATAGTCTCTGGCAATTGGTTCTTCTTTTACTTATAAAAGAACATTTTTGTGTCGATTTGGTCACATCGCAAGATCCTCTAACATCAAACACAGAAGACAGATATTTACAGAGTTGTGGAATAAAAGTTCTTGCTGTATTTTTTATTTCTTAGTTTTTATTTAATTAAATTTTAGCCTGATGATTTGAAATCAACGCCACCTTCTACATCTTCTGATGCTTTTACCTTACTTTATATGATACATTGTACTCAGGATATGTATGAAAATGTAATTTCTTATTATTCCAGCAAAGCAAATGATGATATTCAACGAATAATTTTGATTGGGAATGTAATTTTATCTTCTAATATTTTTTAATATTTTTAATTTAAGGACCCCGAGAACCTTTCGACTGCGACAATTAACTTTAAACTTCAAATTCCCTATTTAATTAGTTTTACGGCCTTATCTCGTGCTGTTCCTTTGCCTTATTTTGATCCAAAGGAAAATGCTTTTCATGGAACAGCTATTTGTTTTATTAAAATAAACGAGGAAGATGATGAAAAATAGATTTTTGTGTATATATTTTGATTTTAAGTAAATATTCTAATTTTATTTTGTTGAATTTATTGTTTCATTAATTGTCATTATTTACTTTATATTTAAAGTATAATCATTTTAAGGAATCGTTATAAGACTGTAATATTTAATTTTTAAGAATCATGCTAAAGTTACATGGACTTGCGCCATATATTAATATCGCTACAACAAATCTTTTTAATATTTATCAACTTAAACAACCACTCTTGATACCGACAACTCTTTTGGCTGTCAGTCAACGTGGTTTTCCTGCTCGTGGGACGAAACCCAAAAAACGATTGTTTTTTGACTTTCAAAATTTGGATGAAATAACTGATGGAAAGTACACGATTAAACCTCTTAAAGTTAGACGAATGGGAGGTCGTGATCCGGAGACGGGTAGAAAGGTTATTAATCATTAATTTTTGTAAAAATTATTATTGTTAAGTCAAACATTCATATTGGAGGTGGTGTAAAATTTGATTACTTCATGTTGGATCTACATAGAAGAGGGCCAACAGGTCCAAATGTTACTTATGATGAGAGGGTTAGTTACTATATTAACAATTAATAATTTATTAACAATAAAAATCGATAAATTCAAAGGTTATCGAAGTTCGTCAAGACCCTAATAGAACCCCACATTTGGCCTTAGTCGCTGGTGCCAAAGGCAAACGTTGGATTTATGCCACTCAAGGAATGAAAGCTGGTCAAATTATAAGCTCAACCTGTCATATTCCAAAATATCCAACACCTGGTGTTGAGGGCAATGCATATCCACTTGGTTTGTTAATGATTAAATTTCCTTTATTTTCTCGTTTTTAGGAGCTCTATCTGAAGGGACTAAAGTGAATACTGTCGAGCTTGTTCCAGCTGAGAAATCTCACAATTGCATAACTGAAGCTGGATCTTGTGGTGAGATTGTTCGACATCAAGGTGATTACACTATTGTACGTATGCCTAATCAACACGAATATGCTCTTCGAAAGGTTTTAGAATTTATTTGTAAATTAAGAAAATTAATACATTCCAAATGTATCATTGGAAATAGGTGATGGGAAAAAGTTTTTCGATTTTCCTTAGAGTATAGAGATTTTTGGACCATTAAAAGTGAAATAACATAAATTTGTTTCTAGTATTTTTGAGAAAATAACTTTTTATTTTAGCAATGTATTGCAACTGTTGGTAAATTGTCTCATGTAGATTTTAGGTATTTTACAACAACTAATAATTTTTGTTATTATTTTTTAATTATTGTCAGATCAAAAATTTATGGCTCTCCTCAAATGCATAGACGTTTTGGATATCGGATGGCTGGTAGTCCAAAAGAAAAAAAAGATGGCTATTCGGGTATATTTTTATTTTAAACAATAATTTAACTGTAATTTCATTTAAAAGGTCGTAAGTTACGCCGTTTGCCTCCTGTCCGTGAGTTTTCTGAATTAAAACCACCGCCTGCACCAAAACAAAAATTTACTTTTAAACGTAAACAACTTAGCGGTTTATATGGTAATGCAGCAATAGATCCATTAATTGCAGAATTTAATAATATTGTTTTATTTTAAATTAATTTGTTGACTTAAATTTTTTTAGAATTAATTGAATAAACAATATCTTGTATTTTTTTGACGTATTTTATACAATTTTTTCAATTTTTTTAATTATTTTTATTATATTTAATTATTTGATATAAATTATAGAATATTATTTTTTTATGGCTACAGAGATTATAGCCAAAAATTTGTTAAATGTTTTGAAAAATATAGGAGAACTGAGTTCTCAATATGCAATTGATGTACGTTTGGTTGCTGTCTCAAAGGTTGATTTTAAAAATTTGTAAAAGTAATAAGTCGATGTAAGAATTTGAAAATTATTGAAAATTATTTTGGACATTCCCTGAAGATATTCATGCACAAAAAAATAAATGTTAATTCTTTAATATTTTTGAGCTATACAAGTTTTTTGTTTGAATATACATATGTGATCATAATATTAATCAATATTTTTAGACATTTCCTGCTGACTTTATATTTGCTTGTTATCAAAAAGGCCAAAGGCATTTTGGTGAAAATTATGTAGATGAATTGGAAATGAAAGCAAGTGAATTGACTTTACGTGGTGTTTCCGATATTTGCTGGCATTTTATTGGCAGACTTCAATCTAACAAAGTTTTTTTTGAAAATCAAATAGTCAAATGAAAAAGATATTTGTAAAGATAAAAAAGATTTGTGCTGTTCACGGTCTTTGGTGTATTGAAACCTTGGATACTGTTAAACATAGTGATTTGATCCAATCTGTTATGGCTTCTCAGAAAAGGGAACTAAAAGTTTTTATTCAAGGTTTAATTTATTAAAAAGTATTTAATAGTTATTTTTAAAGTTAATACTAGTGGTGAGAAAAACAAAGGCGGTGTAGAGCCTGAAAGGCTTTATGATTTGGCTAACCATGTTGAACAGAATTGTCCAAATCTTTCGCTTATTGGTTTTCTTTTTAAATTTTAATATGTATTTAATTTTATCTTTTAAGGTTTAATGACTATTGGCTCAATTTTGGAAAGCAATAATTCTGAAATAAACGCTGATTTTGGATTCCTTGCTAAATTACGTGATGAATTGTCTGGCAAATTAAAACGAAATTTTGAATTAAGTATGGGAATGTCTGTTGACTATCAACTTGGTATTATTTCTAATATTAAAACCTCAACCTAATTATATTTCTTTTTTTTTCTAGCTATTAAATATGGAAGTAACAATGTAAGGGTTGGTTCAACAATTTTTGGACAAAGAAATTATCCAGTAAAAACTTGATATTTTTTAAAGTTTTTTATTTATAAATTTAATTTTTTTATTAATCCTTTTTATATTTTTTAACTATTGACAATTGGGTACTTTTCCGTTATGTCGGCAATTTCTGCTACTTTTTACATTGATGAAAACAACTAATAGTGAAAAAATGAGATATTCCTAGAAAATTCAAACTCAAATTTCCCCTAAACTCAACTAATCAAAAGAAGGAACCACTTTTTATTTTATATATACCACAAAATATTATATAGGTTACATAAAAAAACGAATGAATTGTAAAAAGTGCTATCATATATTTATTATAAGCATTTTTTTAATTCTTACTTCAGTTCCACGTTATCATCGGTACATGTAGAGGCCCAAACCTCATCATGTTCTACATGTACCGATGATAACGTGGAACTGAAGTAAGAATTAAAAAAATGCTTATAATAAATATATGATAGCACTTTTTACAATTCATTCGTTTTTTTATGTAACCTATATAATATTTTGTGGTATATATAAAATAAAAAGTGGTTCTGTCTCTTCTTTTGATTGTAGTTGAGTTTAGGGGAAATTTGAGTTTGAATTTTCTAGGAATATCTCATTTTTTCACTATTAGTTGTTTTCATCAATGTCGAATCATTACTTTTGTTCAACAAAAATATCATAAAATTTTATTTGACCAGTTTAAAATTATTTTCTAAATATTAAATGTTGAAGTAACAATGTAAGGTTGGTTCAATAATTTTTGGATGAAGAACTTAATTAACAATAATTTTATATTTTTTACTATATAAATTTTATCCTTTATTAATTTTTTATAATAATTTTTTAACTATTGACAATTTTATTTTTAATATATATTTATTTTTAATTTATTTTACCTACTTTAATTTATGTTTAATTAAAGTATGGTGATTTCTGATTGTTTACATCGCAGAGAGGAATTGATAGAAATGATTGAAAGTGCTTTTGTTTATTTCACAATGAATCTTTGCAATAATGACAGTCAACCTTCTACAAGATATTCAATGAGAAGAACTTTAAAACGATCACATCAAAAGTTTTCTTTTTAAATATTTTTAAATGATTTTATTTGAGTTTATAGTTTGGAAGAAGTAAATATTGATCCATTTGAAGAAGGAGAGAACGGGGATTGGGATATTGAGGAAGAGGAGCAACAACAGTCAAGTGGTGGAGGAGATTCTTCAGATTCATCAAAAATTTTGGAAAATGAATTTTCAAGATCTTATGAATTATTGGGAACTTCTTCAAAACGTTTATTAAACTTTAGACTTCGTGCTTTGGCTCAAATACACGAACTTCTTGTTGAGAATCGGCATGCAACTAAAAGGTTTTTTATTTTGTTACATTATTTTATAGGATTAGAATTCTTAAATTCAATTCTCGAATGAATTTTTGAGAGCGAGAATTTAAAAAATGAAGTTGCTATAAATTTAATTTTATGTAAAAATATTTTAGAGATTTATTCTACGAATCAAAAAAGATTTATGAACAGCAGTCAAATTTTGATAGGGCTCTTACAGCTGTTTGCAATTTTTTAATGGCTAGTAGAAGTGAATTGAATGTTGTATGTTTCATAAATTTACTTAAATTTCAATTAAAATTTTTTTATTTTTTTAGTTAAGTTGTAGTAAAGGTTTTGCTATGGGTTCTCTTAAACTTTTAAATGCATTTGATGACAATGAAATTGATTTTCGTTGTGGTACGATTGCTTTGAACGAATCACTTATCAATTTTGATCTTGCTGAGTCTGATGCTAATGCAATCTTAATATTGGAAAAGGATAGTGTTTTTCAGTTTCTTTTGGACGAAAAGTTTTTGGAATTATATCCAAATACTATTCTTTTAACGGTTTTTAATTTTTTTAAATATTTTCACATTATAATATTAGGGCCGCGGATATCCTGACATTTGTACTCGACGATTTCTTGATTGGCTTTCTTCTCAATTGCCAAATATTCCAATGTTTATTTTGACTGATGCTGATCCCTATGGTGGTTATTTTTAATAAAAATATTTAATAAAAAATTTTTATTTAACTATTAGGTGTAGAAATCTTCTTAACATATAAATATGGCTCTGATCGTTCTAGGGTTGAATCTGGTGATATTACTTTACCTAATTTAAAATGGATTGGATTTTTACCTTCTGACGCCAATAATCTTCCTATACCTGAAAATCAGATGCTTCGCTTAACAACTTCTGATAAGCGAAGGATTGATAAGTTAGCTGAAAGAGTATTATCTCTTTGTGAAAATGATGTTTTTGATGAGGTTTGTTTTTATTTTAATATATAATTTTTCTATTTAATTTTTGGATAAATTAAGTATATGTTGTTACCTTTTTTCATAAAAAAATAAATAAAATAATTTAAGTTAGCTATTATGCTCTCAAACAATTACAAATTAGAAATTGAAGCATTGTACACACTTGGTGCTAAATTCCTCTCTACGGTATATCTCAAATATAAAATAGATAAGCAATGATTTTATGAGTTTTTAATTTTTTTTAATTTTAAATATTTTTACTTTTTGTAATTTATTTTTCCTTTCTTTTAATCAACATGATTGTTATTATTTTGTGAGCTTTTATTGTATAATTATTTGATATTTTCCTCCTAAATATTGTTATCTTTGTTATTTTTTTAATTTTAATAAATATTTATTTTATTTGATGATATTTTTAAATTAATTATTTTTTCTCATAAAAATATATTTATTTTACTTTATTATTCTTTCTAGATAACATATTAATTTTTAAATAAATTTTCAATTGTTAATTTTGTCAAAGTATATTTTTAAATATTTTTTAAATTAATAAATTAAATATTTTTAGATGACAACCTCAAAAACCTTTTCGACACAGCAATGTTTTTTATCAGATATAGTCACTGATAAAACAACTGCCGAAAGTTCTCTTACAACTTTGAGTGGTGTAACATTAACTGAAAATGACAACTTGAATAAAAGGAAATTTCGTGAATTAGGTTAAAAAATAAAATAGTTTAATTACTTTATTTTTTAGAAATAAAATTAAAACCTTTAAAAGGTTGTGTTGGTTCTGCAAATGTTAAAATGGGAAATACGATTGTCTGCTGTGCTGTGTAAGTAAATATAAAATTTTAACTTTAATAAAATAAAATTATGTCTCAAAAGAAGATTATAATTTAAAAAAAATTTCAGAACAGGACCAAAAGAACAACAATCTGGTGAAACTGCTTTGGAAGGCCTTTTAAATGTATTACCTATATTTTTAATTTAAAATTTTTTATTAAAAAAAAAAGATATCTTTACATGGATTTATTGATCCTTCAATTCGTTACAGTATTGAACATGCTCTTCAAGCTGTTGTTTGTCTTAAAAAATTAGCTAGAGTTTGTTTTAATTTTATTTTAATATTTATTTAATTTATTAAATATTATTAAAGACAGAAATTGATATTGAATTAAATGTTTTATCAAATGATGGAGGTGTTTTGACTGCTTGTTTATTAGCTTCAAGTTTAGCAATTGCTTCAGCTAATATTGAAATGTATTAATTAATATATTTAATTATTTTTAAAATTTTATTTTATTTTTAAAAAAGGTTTGATATAATTTTACCTTGTAATATTCTTATACCAATACAATCATCATCTCCACCGCCAGGTTTTCCTCCAGCTTTTATTCTTGATCCAAATCAATCAACAATTTTAAAATATTCTTCAAAAGCAGCACTTTTAACTTTAGCAATTATTCCTTCAATTGGACAAGTTTTTTTTAATTTTTAAATAATTTATTTTTTATTTTTAAAGATTGTTTTAACTGAATTTGGTGGTTGTCCTTTACCTTTGACAATTTGTAAAAAATTAATTCCTTTAGCTTTTGATTGTTGTATGCAACTTTATTCAAGTGTGAGACAAATTTTGTTAAATAATTTGAAAGAAAATATTTTATAAATTAATGGACATCTTTTTAATTAGAGAGTTTGTTTTAATTTTTTATTTTGGTTAAATTTTAAATTATTTTTTTTTGTTGAGAATTATTGTTTTGTATGATCAATTGTAAAATTGTTACACTATCATAAACTTATAGCTTTTTTAATTTTTTTGTTTTTAATTTTTGTTTTGTTGACATGTGATTTAGGTATGAATCATTTTACTTTAAAATTTATTTTCTCGAATAAATTTATAAAACAAAATGGCAGAACAAAATAAAAACAAAGGAATAAAAGATGGCGGTTTTGACAGAAAAAAGTTTTTAATTGATTTGGCTTCTGGAGGAACTGTGGCTGCAATTTCAAAAACTGCTGTGGCACCTATTGAACGTGTCAAGTTGTTGTTACAGGTTTATTTTTATTTTTTTTACTTTTTCTGTTGCTTTTAAGGAGTTGGTAACCACTCATTTAAGGGGTAATAAAAATTATATTATTTTTTGTCCTAGGACCTAAATTAATTAAAAAAAATTAAGGTTCAAGATGCTTCAGCTTATATAACTGCCAATAAACGTTATAAAGGAATAATCGATGTCCTCGTTCGTGTACCCAAAGAACAAGGAGTTCTAGCTTTTTGGCGTGGTAATTTTGCAAATGTGATTCGTTACTTTCCAACGCAAGCTCTAAATTTTGCATTTAAAGATACTTATAAAAGGATATTTATGGAAGGGTATTTTATTTATTTTTTTAAATAATTTTAAAAATTAGTGTTGACAAGAATAAACAATTTGGCAAATTCTTTTTGATGAATTTAGCTTCTGGTGGTGCTGCTGGAGCTACATCTTCGGCATTTGTTTATCCTTTGGATTTTGCTCGTACTCGTTTGGCTGCTGACATTGGAAGGTATATAAATTGTTTTTTCTTATAAAAATTATAATTTAAGAACTGGATCTCGTGAATTTAATGGACTTTCTGATTGTTTTATAAAAATCTTCAAATCTGATGGACTTTTTGGTTTATATAGAGGATTTTTTGTTTCCGTTCAAGCATGTGTAATTTATCGAGCTGCATATTTTGGTGGCTTTGACACTGCAAAGATTTATTTTTCTAAAAATGGACAGAAGTTAAATTTTTTTGTTAACTGGACAATTGCTCAGGTTTTCTTTTTTTTTAATTTTTTTTTAAAAAAAGTGTTTTTAATGGTGGAGGAGAGGTTTAGATGATTTTTTGGTTTATTTTAATTCTTTTATAAATTGTTTTATTAACATTTTTTATCTTTTTTAAATTTAAAAGTTTGTGACCGTTTCTTCTGGATTTATTTGTTATCCTTGGGATACTGTTCGTCGCCGCATGATGATGCAATCTGGACGAAAGGATATTCTTTATATGAGTATTTTAATTATTTTGTTAATATTTTTAATTTTATTCTTTTAAGATTCTGTTGAATGTCTTGTGAAGATTATTAGGATAGAAGGGTGGAGAGCGTTGTACAAAGGAGCTCTTCCTAATGTTTTTTTCTTTCTTTTAAATTTAATTTTTTTGAAATAAAAAGGTTGGGGATTTTTTATAACATTTTTCGACAATTTGTTCATATTCAAGGCTTTTGCCTTTTTTTCTGCATTTTTGAGATTACTTGGACTATAATATATTCTCAAAAATTCTTTTTTAATTTATTAAACTTTTATTGAATTTTAAAAGTCAAATTTAAGGTGTTCCGTAGTACTGGTGGTGCATTAGTTCTTGCCTTCTACGAGGAAATACAAAAATATGTTCATCTAATTTAGATAAATAAAGACAGGATTTTTGTGTAAAAAGAGAAGGTTTTGGTATAAATATTTATATTATTTTTTATATTTTATCTTCAGACTTATTTTTTTCATTTATTTTTAAAAAAAAGTATTTTCTATTCGTCACAAAACTACTTTTCTTCTTACTTTTTTTAAATCTGTTTATATTTAAAAATTATTATTTTATTTATATATCTTTTATCCTCTTACATATATAATTATTTTCTAGCAAAAATTCCTATATTTTGCCACGCAAAATATTTCTTTTAAAAATTTATTCTCGTTTTTTATTTTTATTTTTTATCTTTATTTTCTATCAATTAATTTATTTTTAAATAATTGTTAAAAATTATTTAAAAAAAGAATTTTTGAGCTTTTTGTTAAGATAAACTGTTTGCATTTTTTGATAAGATAAAAGAAAAAAATTATTTTATCATTTGAACGGATCTTTTCTGCACTTTTTTCGTTTCCAGACATTTCGTCGAACAAAATTGCACGACATTTTGTCCCAACGGCAAAAAATCAAGGGCTCGCTAAACGAAATGTAGTTTTTTTGCCGTAGTGGTGAAATGTCGTGCAATTTTGTTCGACGAAATGTACAGGCCCCTGTTTTAAATATTTATTCTCATCAAAGGGCTTTTGCGCTTTTAAAATATATTTTTATTTTTACCCTCATTACTTTTTTTTCGAGAAAAAATACTCAAAAAAATATATTCAAATATTTATTTTATTTTATAGATTTGATATCCTAAATGTATTTATTTATTAAAAAATTAATTTTATTTATTTATTCTTTTTTTTTTAATTTAAATTTTTGACTTTATTTTTTTTAATTTCACTATACATCATTTTACTTATTTATTTTATACTTGCTCAATAAATATTTAATTTTTTTTTAATTTAATTATTTTTATTTTTAAATATTTTTATAATATTCTTTTTTAATAATTATTCAAAAATATTTTAATTTTGTTCACTACTGATTGTTTCTTTTCCTCATCAGTCTCACCTCAAAGAAAATGTTAATGACTATTATATATATTTATTTATTATTTTTCCTTCCACAATTTTTTTAGCTCCATTAGGTCGCCGTGCTGATTGGTACCAGCGTGACCTTCTCTCCCCCTTTTTTCTTTTCCCTCAATCATTTTTCCCTCATTTTTTGCCTTTTTCATTATTTTCTTTTTTTTTTAACAAACAAAACACGCGCAATTTTTCTTCCTCATTCATCCCCTCAATCAGAGAAAGAAAAAAGTAATTTTATCGTTTATTGGTTATTTTAGGTCAAAGAAAAAATACTTTTTTTTTTTAATTTGACTTTAATTCTGTTTTTTTAGTTCAAAAATATTTATTTTATTATTGCTAATCTGTTAGTTTTTAAAGAAATTTAAGATACAGCATGATCAGAAATGTTTGAGATTAAAAGAAAGACTATAGAAAAATAAGAGATTTTCTCTGACCTCATACAAAAAATCAGAGAACATAAATTAACTTTTCTTTATTATTTTTTGATATTATAGAGGGATACTGTTTTAATAAAATAAAATGTCCTATAAAATAAAAAACTAGAATTCTCTGCTTTTTCTCATTTAAATATACTCTAACGTTCTCTCATTTATTTAATTCTCCTATAATATTTTTATCAAAGTGTCGGTAGAGTCTGAAAATTTTAAAAATTAAAATTTATTTTTTATTAAATTTAAAAATTATTTTTCTTTACTCAATTAAATAATTTATATATTATGAAATTTTACATTTTGATATATTTTTAATATTAAAGATAAAATTAAAAACATAAATTTCTTCCACTTGACACTTTATATATTTTTTAATATTTTTTTCCCTTTCTTTTTTTTTTTGCGCGAGTGTTATTGTTAATATTTTAAGCAAAAAAATTATTAATAGCAAAAAATATATGATTGTATTTTTTTATTGAGAAAATGTCTTGGGGACTTTTTCTTCTTATTTTTTTCAACAATTTGCAATTAAATATTATTTTTGTCGGACAAAAAGTAAATAAATATATTTTTTGATTGACCAAAAATGGTAGTAAAAGAGACTTTTATTATTTATTTGAATTTATTTTTAAAATTGAAAAAGAGAGAAACAACCTCAAAACAATTTTGTTTTGAAAAAAAATGTGAATGAGTGAATGACCTCATTTTTCTTCTTTAAAAATCTTTGAATTAAAAAAAGAAAAGAAAATTGTTTTGGGGGAAAACTTTCCGACGTAAAAATATATATTGAGGATATTATTTAAAGGATCGAGGAGATATAGTTGATGCCGAACAATTTAACATTTTCTTTTATTTATTTTTTCTGATTTAGTATAAAGTAGTCTTGCTTAAAAAGCTCCTTTTCTTTAAAATTTCCTCTTCAATGATTAGGCGTTTTGGCGTTGTATTGTTTTGGCGCGTGCGCATAAAACATTTAATTGAGCACCTTAATTTGTGAAATTTTGTAAAAATATCATTTATATTGTTATCTAACCCTTATAAAAATTTTAATTTTTTGGTGAGAAAGATAAAATTATAAACAAAAATATTTAATTTTCTTTAAATATGCAATTTTTATTTATTTTTTCATCATTACTTTTTAAATAATGAACCAAAAATTATGATTTTTTTAGAAAATTTAGTTAACATTATTTATAATATTTATGCAAAATTTAACATTTATAGGTCTTAAACAAATAAAAATATAAGAATCCGCGCCGTACATTATTGCGCCAAAATGTACCTTTTCAGTCCTCCACAACTTGCGCACAGAATAATAAAATATCTTTTTCTTTTCTCACTCAAAACACACTCCTTTTCTTTTTTATTATTTTATGTATGTATGTTCTTTTTGCAAGAAATTAAAAAGAAATCAGTTGAAAGAAAATTTTGCGATTGGATAAAGAGAGAAATTATGGTTGTTGTTGTTGTTGTTGTGATCATTCTTCTCTCCTTTTTTCTGATATTAAAATTTTTCCCCCAATTTTTGGATATAATTATTATATTACGGTAATGATAGATGTTTTTAATTTAATTTTTAATAATTTTTTAAATTTATTTATTTTTTTTTCTCACTAAAAAGCTAAATTTCCTTCCAATCTAATTTAATTTTAGATAATAAATACCTAAATAAATAAAATATATATATTTAAATATTTTTCTTTTCTCTTTTTTGATATTAAATTCTAAAAATTTTTTAAATTAATTTTTAAATATTTATTGGAATTAAAGGCAGCAAAATATGCATTTTTTCCTTCTAACAAATATAGCAAAATTTTTTAATTAACAAAAAAGCTTTATTTATACTTTAATAAAGGTTTTTTATTTAATTTATTAAAAAATAAATAACTTTTTTTTTTAAATTAATTCGGTAAATTATCAAAACGGTGAAATGTTTATTTTATAGCAAAATTACTTTTCCTCTTTTGTTGCCAATTTTATTATTCTTTTTTTATTGTTTATCAGTTAATTCTAGAGATGGGAACGGGTCCGGGACCCGGTCCCGTTTCCCGGTTTCCGGGTCCCTTTACCCGGTTTTTTTGGAGTCACCGGGTTGAAATCGGGACCCGGAATTCCGGGTTTACCCGGTTCGGGTCCCGGCCGGTCAACTTTCAATTCCCGTTTCCCGTTCCCGGTCCCGGACATTTTTGCACCGGGAAACCGGGTAAAAATATTTAAAGAAAATTGTTTTAATTTGGCGCAATTTTTAGTTTGGCGATGCGTTTCTACATAAAAAATAAATTAGAGTCTAGGATAAATATACATGTGTTTAAAAATCAAAAATAAAATCAACCAATATTCTTTAACAAAATCCTAAACATCATGCCTTTCCTAAAATTAGTTTTATTATCTACTAAAACAGAACCACTAGCAAAAAAGGCATTAGAACAGAAAAAAACTTTATTCGAAACAGCCAAATTTGGAAAAAAAAAAAATCCATTAGATTGGTGGCGAGAAAATGAAAAAAATCCTAAACTGGCTTCAATTGCTCGGAAATTTCTGACAGCACAAGCCACTAGCGTTGCTATTGAGCAATTGTTCCGCACGCGATACTTATAATTTTAAAAGATCAAATTTGAGACTGCTGAAATGGTTAATTTTTGAACAAAGCAATCCCGTCAATTACATTTATTAAATTTTATTTTTATATGAATAATAAATTTATTTAATTGAATAACACTACATATTAGCAATAGTTTCAAACAATTTTGAATTTTTACACGTATTTTTAACAAATTTAAAATTACCCGGAACCCGGCCGGGACCCGGTCATTTTTCCACCGGGTTGAAAACGTGACCCGGAATTCCGGGTTTTCCCGGTTCGGGTCCCGGCCGGTCATTCAATATTTCAAATACCCGGAACCCGGACCCGGTTTTTTCAAAATTCCCAACACTAGTTAATTCCTCTTTTATTTTTTAATCAATACACTAAGCAAAAAAGAGAAGAAAATGGAAAGGTTGGCAACAAAAAATATTTTTTTTAAATTATTTTAAAAAATTTATTTATTTATTATGTCCTTCATAAATTTAAAAAAAAAAAATTAATTAATTTTTTTAAAAATAATTATTTTTAATTTTTACTCTTTTAGTATATAATTTTAAATCTTAGGAAGAAAAAAAAGTTTTTTCTTATATAAAAGGAAAAAAAGATAATAACAAAATAGAGAAAGGGGGGATATTTTTACTTGTCTTTTTTTCTATTAAAGAAAATTACAAAACTTTAATAACAAATATATTAGGTTGTTATTTATTAAAAAGGCTGGTTGGTCAACACAGCACAACTCTAAAGGAGTGGACAGTCTCACAGACTGAGCAAAATAATTTTATTTTTTTTTATTTGTAATATTTTGTGCCGCGCAAGTAAGTTATTTGTGTGTGATTTTCCTCTTTTTTTTTAAAAAACTCATAACATCAGTTTTCCTCTTTCTCTATCTTTTTCATATCTCTTCTCACTTCTCCTAAACACCGTCGCTACCCAATTTTTTCCTCAACATATTCAGCGCACAAAACAGAGCCTGATACTGCCATCTCTTACAGCACTACCACCTCCAATTTTTTTTTCTTTATTTCTTTTATTTATTCCCACAATTCTTTTACTGCTTGTGCTGTTTGTGTCTCTCCCTCACTTTGTGTTTTGCCTCTTTTCCCCCAAATAATATCCTCACTATCCCCCCTTCTCCTTCCTCCGCCCATTCCGAGGTCCCTCCAACAATTCCTCGCACCGCCGACGTTGCTGATATGTATTATGTATTAGTCGCTCGTTCAACCCCAGCAGCGTCGACACTAACGCTGTTTTTGGGGAAGGCTTCTACAACTAACTAATACTCTTTTTAAATTTCTTTTCCTATTTTTCTCCTCATTTGCAGTAAACTATCTTTTGATTTTTATTCTAACATTAATTAGCTTTTTTTATCACCTCGGTTTCAAAAACATTTATTTTCTTCATAAAATTTAATTATTCAATTTTTTTAAATTTTTACTGTGCTATTTCTTAAATTTTATATTCTCTGCTATAAGTCATACACATAATTTATATTTACTCTTTTCTTTTTATCTTTTCCTCTTATATTTACTTTTTTGATGATTCAGAATTTTACATTTTGACATTAATCCAGAAAGTTTCGAAAATTTTTGAAACTTTCAAATTTTTTGCATTTTTGGCTATTTGTCATTTTTGGCTTGCTCTTTTATCTCTAACTTAAATATTTTATTTTCCCTCGCATTGTCTGCATGTCTGCTTACCTCAATTTCTCCACTCCCTCGTTCATTATTAGTCCGGCAACATATATATACTTATAATAAAAAATTGGCTACTTTGCCCCTGCGGATAATAAAAATTCTTTGATGAACAAAAAAAAAAAGTCATCATCTTCTGATGGTTGTTATGCTGCTTTTATTATACATCTGTGCATTTATCAATGGTTAGGCCAATATTTACAGCAATCGATGAATAAGAAAAAAACCGACCGGCTAAGCGCCGCTATTCCCTCATAATCAAAAAACCCTGCTGTGATTTCCATTACTTTTTTTTTTTAATTTTTCAAATATCAAATTACTTAACTATTTAACTCTTATTTTTTCATGCAATTTTAATTAGCAGCAGATTTTTTCTTTTTTGATTATTTTTTTAAACTTTAATTTATTTTCTTTTTTTTTCAGCAAAAATGAATAAAAATAGTTCTCTCTGTATTTAATATTTAAAAAACTTAAAAAATGGTAAATAATCAACCAACAGAAAGACTATTATTAGCAACAACTTCAAAAGAAGATTTAAATAGAGAAGAAGAACATAGTGGTGATTGTAAAAATTGCTGTCCTCATTGTGAACTTTTGTGTTCTGAAATGCGCCAATCAATGTCTAGACTTGATAGCAAAATGGATAGGTTGGCTGAACAATTGGCTCAAATTGTTAATATTATTAACTTTCACCAAACAGATAGCAATAGGTTTTTAAATTTTTTAATAATATTTCTTATAATAAGGCCCTCCTGAGCTATTTTTTATTAATCTTTTAAAGGGGAATTTAGTACAGAAGAGGGGACTTTATTTTAATATGTTTTTTTTATAAAAGTTATTTAGTTTATCAAATGGTTTGGAACAAAATGACAACAAAATTAATACTCAAAATGATAATTGTACATTATTACCATCACAACCAATAAAAGTTTTTTTAAAAGATAAAAATAATCAACAATCAGAAAATTGTTCTTCTTCTTTTTCTCAACAAATAATTTCTTCAAGTCGTTCAATTTCTCCACTTTCATTAGACGAAAGAGAAGATGGACAACAGAATTTAACAACAATAAATGGTATTGGGAATAGTATTTTAAATGTTGGGAGTAAAAAAAGAAAAAGAGAATTTGCACGAAAACAATCAAAAAAGTTATCAACAATAATGCAATTACCAGCAGAATTAATGGGAATATTACCACAATCTTGTGCTGCTACTACGACCACCAGTGAAGAACAAATTAATGTATATAATAATTTTTTTTTAATTTAATTATATAAATTTAAAATTAACCCACTACACCATACATTAATTTATGTTTTTTTGGTCTTTTTGCTTTTAAAATATAAAACTTAAGAAATTATTTAAAATTTAAATTTTATTTATTTTTTTCTTTCAGTCTTTTTCATTTTCTGATCATCAAAATAATATTTCTTCAGCTGATTTAATTAATTCAAAAACTTCAACAGATGAATTATTAGCTCATTTACTTTCTATAAGTAATTCAACAACAAATATTCCTCCATCTCTTCCACCTTCATCATCATCAAATTATTCATTAACAACAAAAATTCCTGCAACTTCAACATCAACAACAACTTCTCTTTATCAAATTCTTTTTCAACAACAACAACAAAAAGATGATCATCATCAAAATAATTTTGAATTATTAAATGAACAAAATAATAATAATATTTGTGGTGAAAATGGAGAAGAAAATAATAATAATAATTTTTCTGAAAATGTTCAAAATAATTTGGTAGAGGAAAATAATTCTTTAGAAGAATCACAAAATTTATTGGCTGGACTTTTTGGTAATAATGGAAATATTGATGAATTTAGACTTGTAAAAAGTGAACCAATTGAAAATGAAAATAATGAATATAATATTATGGCTGATAATATTAGTAATAATAATTCTCCAAATTTATTAGAAAATCAGGTTTTATTTAATTTTTATTTATTTATTAATTAATTTTTAGATTGAAAATATTAACAATTCAATAACTACATCAGTTTCTGTGTCTCGATGTAATAATTGTAGTACTACAAAAACCACAGCTTGGAGACGTGATGCAAGTGGAAGTTTAGTTTGTAATGCTTGTGGACTTTACTTTAGACTTCACAGAGTATTTATTTTATTTTTTTAATAATTTTTATATATTTTTTTAAATTTAATTATTAAAAATAAAAAGACATTACGTTTGGATGATTTGAACTTTTTTAGCTTTTTTAGCTCTTTGGGTTCTCGTTATTTAATTATTTTCTTTTAAATCTCTTGCAATGTCGTTTGTGGTTTAGTTGATTTAATTCTTGGTTTTACTTTTGAGTGGTGTGAGTTCGAACCCCACTGGTGTTAATAATTTTTTATTTTTTTTATTTATGATAAATATTAAAAAAAATTAATTTTTAAATAAATTTTTAGACAAATCGTCCAGTACATATGCGAAAAGATTTTATTCAACAACGTTTTCGAAGAAAAAATCAACAACAACAACAATTTTCATCATCAGATAATAATCGTTTTTTAAAAAATGAAAATAATATAAAAAAACAAAATAATAATAATCAACAGCAATTACTTAATTTAGCAGTTAATGGTTCTGCTGCAGCTGCTTTAGTTTTAGCTGCATTAGAAGGAGGAGGAAATAATGGAGGAAGAAAAAAAAGTTTAGTAAATAATGAAGGAGAAGAATCTAATAATAATAATAATACAAATTTATCAGTAGAAGATGCAAAAATAACTGCTGAAGCATTTTTAAATACTACACATATTTTGAATGGAATTTTGGAACAACAAAGTCAGTAAAATTTAGAAAAATGACAAAAAAGCAAGGTTTTTTTTTAATTTAAATTTAAAAATATCATCAATTTGAGCCTTATATTCAATTTTTAATATTTCTCCACATAAAGTTGACCTCCCAAAAATTTTTTTCTGTTTATTTTTTGCCAATTTTTGAATATTATCTGTTTGAATTTAAAATTAATTTTTGTCAAATTAATTTTTTTGTTTTATTCAAACAGATAATTTTTAATAATATTTTTGAATTATTTTTCATTTTTAATATATTTTTTGAGGAGTATTCATTAAAGAATTGTTCTTTTTTTCTAAGAGCTTTAAAAATATTTATTTATTTTAATATTATTTTGGGCATAATCCATAAATATTTTTGTGTTTATTCATAATATTATACTTTCTTTTTCATCTTTTTTATATTTTTGCCAAAAAATTGAAACAATTTTTGTTTTTTTTTCTCTTCAATTAAACTCCCAGTCTCTTCCTCTAAAAAATGGCATTTTTAGCTTTTTTGTTAAATTAATTAAAAATTCTCACATTTTTGCGCATAATATTTTATGTATTTTTGTTTAATTTGCATTTATATTATTTTATTCATTTTTGTTTTTATATAAAATACCCTATTAAAATCACTTCATTTTCTCAAATATATTTTTTGCCAAAATTTATATTAAAAATATTATTATATATTAGAGCCTAAAGTTGTTTTTCTGAAAATAAATTTAATTTCTTTAGGTTCTAAACAACCACACAATTTTTTCAAATAAAAATATGATCATTAAACATTCCTTAATTTCTCCCAGTCTCTTTACCACAATTCTTCTCTCACCTTTGTGCGTTTTTTTATATATCGCTGCTGACGTGCATTTACGGCAATTGCCAAATCTTATACCATTTAATTAATAATAATGACTTAATTTATTGAATAAATTTGAAATTGGATAAAATGTTTTTATTTTACACATTTTAAATTAAAAAAAACAAAATTATCCAAATTAAAATAATTTAAAAATTAAAATAAAAATGGAAGGGAACTTTAACAATATTAAATAGGAGAATTTAAAATAAAGATGATTTTAATGATCTTATAAAAATAAAAAATATATTTTTCAAATTTAAAAATCTCAATTCTTTTAGATCAAATAAATTCATCTTTTTTATAATTAAAATATAACATATTTGGGACTTAGAATAATATATCTTAGAATTAATTAATTAAAATATATGCATTAAATTAAGAAATTAAATTTAAAAATATATACTCTCTCTTTTGTCTTCAAGCATTCACACGATACTCAGAAATCCAGCATTCTGTCCCCAAACGTCCATAAAAAGTGATCTCATCGTTCAAATCGCTGTATTTAATGTCAGGATTCTTCTTCTTTAACTCATCACTAAATTTAATAAAAATATAAACTTTTTATAAAGAAAAATTCTCTTACGACAAAGAATTGTAGAGATTCCTTCCTCTTTTGGCATATTCAGAAGCAATTAAAACTGGTGCAGGCAATGAAATTGGCGATGAAACTATTTGATGTCCAAAACAAAGGTCATAAGTAAGACGCTCCAATTCATCCAAATCATGTGCACAATCGTCGTAAACCACAGTATATTTTGGAGTTCGAGCAGTCCCCTAAAAGCAAGGGAAATATAAATCAAATTAAAAAAAAATTAAAAAACCTGTAAAGCACGATGTGAAGTCAAAAAGAACTCTGCAAATTCTGGATGCACCGCCCCCGTATCAATAATTGTTCCAGGCTTCAGATTCTGATCTGGTGCACGTGCTTTTGCATCAATCTAAAAATATATTTATTTTAATAATAAAAATTTTTTTATAAAACATTTCTGTGGAAGAATCGAACATTTTGAAGTTTGTTGCAAACAATTAAAGTCAATTTAGGTTGATTCATCCCTTCATCCAGTAATGCTTTTAAAAGAAGTGGCACTTCATATTTAAGAATCTGAAAATTTGAAACTTTTAATTATTTTAACAAAATCAAGAAAATCTTTTGGCTAATTTATTATATAAATTAGAAATCAAAACAAACCGAAGTATATTGTCCTTCACTACATCCATTACGGAAAAGAATAACACGTTTAGGAACATTATTGTCTCGAGTTGCACGGAAGAAATGAAAACAGCGCTGAACAACTGATTCGATCACATTAACCTTTTCCTCACGCTGCGCCTGTTGATAAAGAAAATCCCCAACAAAATCATAAGGAGTTTTTGTAGGACCAACATTTGCAGCAAACTTAAAAGAAAATGATGTTAAAACTACAAAATGTAAAAAAAAGAATACCCCAACAGCAGTAGGTGGACCACTCACAAAAGAAGGCGGTTTGTTAGGATTTGAGGCAGTATCATCTACTGTACCAATACCACCACCAGGATGATTGGAACTGAATCCAATAATTAATGTTGATGTATCGTTGGCAATCCTTTAAAAGACAAAATAATCTCAAAAAAAAAACAAAAAAAAACCTTGAACGTGATAACGTATAGTTAAGTCCTCCCAATTTAACATTTGTTTTATTCAAAATGTTGTCAACTGTAAGTTTCTGGCCCTTTTGAATAACATTTCTGACAGTTGCAGCTCTTACACATTGTGTTATTACAAAAAATCGTCTCTCATTTGCTTTAATTTCATGATGTACTAG
The DNA here is from genome assembly GCA_015183035.1 of Meloidogyne chitwoodi. Lineage (NCBI taxonomy): Eukaryota > Metazoa > Nematoda > Chromadorea > Rhabditida > Meloidogynidae > Meloidogyne > Meloidogyne chitwoodi. Next base: position 1,751,162 of record JACZZP010000013.1, read on the forward strand.
CTCAGCATCCCCGGTATCTCCATGAAAACAAAGCATAAAGGCAATGTCATTTTTAGCAGCCCAATCATATCTAATAGCCATATCCTACAAAATGTTAAATAAAAATATATAAATTCAAAAAAAAACCTCAAATGTATTCATCATGACAACTTCAGTACGTTTAGGAGTTCCTAGACGAATACCTCTCGTGTCTGCTTGTTGTTGATAACGACAAATAAAATCCCTAATAAAAATTAATTAAAAAAAACTAGAAAATTAAACTAACTCCATGTCTTTTTGTCCCAAACATCCTTGTGTATTTCTCTGCCAAAAAACAAAAGCCGCCCATCCATATTGGCTTCCAACAACTGGCTGAGGAGCAAAAACACGATTCATTCTCCAACCGGCATTATCTTTCGCTGGATTAACATTTGATCCATCACCAGTTTGAAGTTCAGGATGAGGAAGTTCATTAGCACGCTGAAAATAAAAAATTCCTTCATAATTATAAATTTGGTTACCAAATTAAGAGGCCTGTCAATCACTTTAATCTTAGCAAGATTCAAGTATTCACTGTCCCAAAGGTGCAATGACGCAGCAACCTTTTCCATTTGAGCACGTAAAATAGACGGAGGAACAGCACACTTCTGAATACAGAATATATATTTGCTATGTTAAAATCAACAAATTTAACCTTAATTGTTGCTTGTGTCATATTAGTAGTCAATTGGTTTGATTTAACACGTTGATTGTCACAAACTTTAAGAATTTCAATTGGATAATAGTTTTGTTGTCTTTTCCCTTCCTTGTCAAGTGTACTGGAGATAACCAAAGGCAAATCCATAAAACTGAAAAAAAATTTAAAAAATAAATTTAAGAAAAATTACGAAAGTGAAATTGCATATTTCTGGGCAAAATAAGTGGCAACTGAAGTATGTTGTCCATTAATATTTATTTCTTTTTGAGAAGCATTCTCACGAGTAAACCCTTTTATAGGAAAATATTGCACGTTCTTTTTGTTGTGAGTGGTGTTCACCATGATACCTTAATAAATTAAATTGAAGAGAAAAATATAGGGGGACCAGGTAATATAAGTTCCTCCAAAACAGTAAATTCAGGGAATTTTATTTCAATTATAAAGACAAAACCTTTAAGATATTTTTCCAAGAAAGCAACTTTCTTATCCATTGGTTGGCGTTGAAGAGGTTTCAACATTGCATCCACCTTAGTAATGAGCAAATCATCAGAATGAAACGGAGTCTTCTTCGCTGATTTTTTTTTTAAAAGTCAATTCAAAAACAATATCATTACTCACGTTGTACAACAACCGCTTGCATTCCAACAGAACCAGGTTTGCCTCCTTGAACATTATGAATTGCCTTTTGACATCCAAAGCCTAGATAAGTAAGATTTTCTGGAAAAGCAATTGTATCGTCAGATCTGAAGCCGAAACTCTCAGGGTTATACATGTAGGAATTGGACGTAGAGAAATGAACGTGTTCTCCTCTAAAACGAATGTAATACATAAATTATTTAAAATTAAACAAACTCTCGGAAAAAGACTTCTTGACTGGTGGCAATATCAAGAAATTGAGCAAGGTCCTTTAGAATAAATTTAAAAAGAAAATAAAAAAAGATCAATTACCCGATTGGCATAAAGCAAATTACGTTGCTCCTGCCCTTGCTCCAAATCCACTTTGAATGGGTCAGTTGGGTTAAACTCCAAAATAATTTTTCCCAATTTGAAACGCTCGAATTCATTGGCATTATGGAGTTCAGCAGGATCATAAGTGAATTTAAGTGATTGTTCCTAAAGGAAATTTAACTGAAATATCTAACATCAAAAATAAAACCCGAGGAGCCAGTTGATTCAATGAATACATAATTGATTGAAGATCATTGTAGATACAACCAGATGCTTTCGCCAAGTCCTTATTCTTGTTCATAAAAGTAATAATCACATCACGTGTACGAAAGCGACGCTCAGTTTTGGTGAAACTGGAAAATAAAATCAACCATTTCTTCTATCAATTTCAGATTTTCCATTTTACATAAGACAGTAAGCAAAAATATAAAAGAGAATACAGTTGATAAACCTTTGGGCCTTACATTAGCATCAAAACTCACTCGTCTTTGAACTTCTTGGTGAACTCAACGATTCGTCCGCTGCGCTCTTTCTGACCAAGAACCTTCACATCATAGCGACATACACGAACGTTACTTTGGAAAACCAATGGATAAATATTTGTAGTCAATTCAATGTCACCTTCACGAACTGGACCTTTACGTTCAGCCATAATTGGGGCGCCAATTTCAATCTTGATTATTGGTAATTAAACGCTAAAAGCATTACAACTAAATTTAACCTCCTTGTCCATAAGATAACGTTCAGTCTCCTTCTCAATCACTGTTCCAAGACGGAGAGTACTTAAAGCCGGGCCAGAGACCACTGATTCGTCACCAACTTTAGACATTATTAATTTAAATATTTAGAAATATATGAATAGAACAAATAAGTTTTTTATAAATTGTCTGAAATTAAATGAGTAATTGACTAGTCACAGAACCAAAACATGCAGAGTGTAAAAAATGAAAAATCAATAAACTTAGGCTTAATAAGAAACAACTTAAAAGGATTGAGAAAATAACAAATGAATAAAATTATTAAAAAATCTTGATTAAATAGAAAAACCGTATCCAAAATATTTATGGCGTGCTGTTTTTTTAACGCCAAAAAGCGAACATTCAAAAATGGATTTTAATAGTGGCGCGAAACAGAGAGGAATTGTCATTTCAATTTTAAAACGCCATTCGCGTAAATTCTAATTTCTTAATACTTAAGAGACATACAAAATATCATTTTCGTGATACCACAGGATTAATCCGGGAAAAATCTGATCTCTACCGCGCCGGTCTCTACTCAATAGCTCAGACTCTAATCCAACCAATACTCAAAAATCTCACTGAAAAACGGAGAATTCTGTGAAATAATGTGGGTAAAAGGAGAGACAGTAGACAACAAAGTTTAATTTTGAAGTCGTGCTCGTGCACTTGAGTATTAACGTATAATTTATGTCAAACTTACAAAATCTTTGTTAAAAATATATACTTTTATTCAAATATTTATCGAAAAATTAAAATATTATTATTATTATTGCATTTGAAGTGCTTTAAATTTTTAAAAAAAAATTTCAAAAATAAAAATGCTAAATATTTAAAATAAAATTTAAAATAATTGGCACTATATTTTGCTTTAAAAATAGGCAAAAAAGAAAATAAAAGAGAGGTTGGAAGGGGAAGGAGAGGAAGAAAACTCGTAAAATAATTATTTATTAACGCCCAAAAATACGTGGTACAAGAAAAAGTCCTATAGCTAATCCGGTTAAAAAAGCTGAAAAAAGACGAATAGCAGATACAGCAGAAGATTTTTTGTCCATGAATTTTGTTGGTGGTGGCATTTGTTCTTGGGAAGATAAGGAACAAATTGGTGAAGTTTCTCTGTTGCAAAAATTCTTCACTTCTGTGGCATTCGTGATTTCTCTGCCTTTTTCGCTTCTTTCTTGTGAATCTTCTCCCATTTGGCTGCCATCTTGGAAGCATGGGCTTCTGCTACTTGAACGTCTTCTTTGTCCAAATTGTTGGATGCTGTTGCTTCTGCTTTTTCTTCTTCCAATTGTTTTTGGGCTTTTACTCTCTCTTCTTAAAAATAAAAAATAAAATATATTACCCCTAAAAACCACTAAAAAGAAAAGAAATAAACCTTTGAGTTGTTTGAATTCCTCCTCCAATTGTTTTCTTTTCTCTTCGCTCATCTCGCTCGATTCCATTTGATTCGTCTTTTCGAATTGTTCCCTCAAATTCCTCGCTTCCAATCTGAGGGCTTCCAATTCTTCCAAATTCCTTTCCCTCTCTTTGGGTTCCATCGTTGCAATATTCTTGAACTTTGCCATCAAATTCTTCACATCGAATTCCTCTTCCGTCTCTGAATCTTCGTCTACGACGCGTCTTAATTTCACTAATAATTTTATTTATTCTAAAAAATACTCCCTCAACCTGTTGACAACTTCTGCGGGTCCTTCCACTTTCTTGTCCCATTTGGATGGAGTCTTCTGTTGACTTCCCCCAGTCCCAGGTTGTGGAATCCCAGCTTGTCCCTGTGCTTCGATTTGTTTGAATTTCTCCCTCGCTTTGCCCGCTAATTTGATTTGCACGTCCAGCTCCTTCTCTGTGTTTAAAAAGATATTTTTAAACAATAAAATATATTCATTTTAATTTATTTTAATATACCTCCTCCTTCTTGTTGTTGTTGTTCTTCATTATCACCACTTTCTCCTGTTTCTTCTTTTGCTTTCTTTGCTTGTAATTTTCTAGCCAATTTATAACGAGCAAATTCAGCCTCAATCTCAACCTCAAATTTTTATTAAAATTAAAAAATAAATTATTAAAAATTAAAAAAAAAACTTTTTTCTTAGCCGCTCGTTCCTCTGGACTCATCTCACTTTCAGGCTAAAATAAAAAAATAATTTTTTTATTAATTATAAAAGATTCTAACCTTTTCAAATGTTTTTTTGAGCTCTTTTAATTGAAGATCCAATTCAATTTTTGCTTTTTCAATTTCTTCTACATCTCCTTTTCCTTTTTCAAATTTATCTTTAAATGCATTCATTTCAGTAAATTTCAATTCGCTAAGTTCTCCTGCTGCTGACGACTCAGTTTTCGGGCTAGAAAAAGCAGAACCTTCGATAAAAGACTTTCTAGCATCACTAATTGCTAAAAAATATTTTTATTAATTAAGAGAAATAATTTTCTAATACAGGGATTCGAACCCACACCCATCCCCCACAAGAACTAGACACTTTCCAACTTAACCAAAACCGACTATAACCAACGACTTAAATTATTTACTTAACAAACAAATTAATAATTAATTAAATTATAAACAAACCAGAAGTATCAAGTTCAGAACGGTCATAACATTTTTGTACATCACCACCACCAGTTAGTGGTTGAAAACGTTCTTTAACATTTATACCTTTCTTTAATGCTTCCAATTCTTCTTGTTTTGCTGCATCTTCTGCTAAATTAGCTCCTTCAATGTCACCCGTTTTCCATTTTTGTTTTACTTCACTCACCTTTGGAAAAAAAATAATTAAAATTTTTAAAATAAAAATTATCCCACTTATTAATTTCAAAAAACTCTATTTTTTAATTTCAAAAAATACCCACAGATCCTTTAATTTCTTCCAATTGTCGTCTCTTTTCTTCCTCATCTACAACGCTTGTTTGAGCACCAGCAGTTGCTGAACTTTGCCAACTTTCTTTTTTATCTTTTAAAGAACTCTTTAATTGTGCTAATTCATCACCAATGTTGACACCACCAGCTAAAGAAAAAAAATTCAAAAATAATTTTTAAAAAATTAATTAATTAATTAATAATCTTACTTAAATAACTTGAAGAAATCATTTAAAAAAAATAAAAATAATTAATAAAAAATTTTTATTAAGAGAATTGTTGCAATAAACAAATTGGATTTTATAAAAATAAAATAATAAACATTTTCTTCCCCCTTCTTTCTCTTTCCCCCTTTTTTCTTTCTCTAAACAAAGAAAATATTTTTATTTTTTTGGATAACAGATGTGTTGTAAATATATTTAATTTATTTTATTTTTAATGGTCACAATATTCTCTCTCTTTTTAATTATATTTTTATGAAGTATTTTTCTGTTACCATTTTTATTGAATTTATTTTCTTTTAAAATTACACTTTTTTTAAAATTCTTTGGACTTTAAGAAAGATAAAAATAAATATTTTTATTTAAAATTTGCAAAATCTCTCCCCAATTCTTTCTCCTTTTTCCCCTTATTAAAACAAAGAGAAAAGAAATAAAAAGAAATAAATAAAATAAATGAAAGAATTAATATTTATTTTTAAATAATTTTTGACCTAATTAATTTAAATAAATATACTGGTTTTTAAAAAGTATTGAAAAACAAAATATTTAAAAATATATTATTAAAATTACCCCTAAAAAATAAAAGAAAAACCTCTAATAACATCAGATGATAATTGTTTAGGTTTTGAACTAACAGCAAATTCATCATCATTATTTTCATCATCTTCATCCATTTTGTTTAATTCTTCTTCAGCAAATTGTCCAATTCTTTCGGGATGAAGAACTTGTAACATATGTGGTTTACAATAAAGAATTCCTTTATGTGAATTGAAGGCATTTTGACTTTTTTTTTAAAAAAAAAAAGAAAATTAATTATTTAAAATATCCAAAAAAACAATTATTAAATAAAAAAAATTTAATTAAAAAAACCTCAATTTTTTTCCACATTTGAAACATTTAAAACAATTTGTGTGATATAATTGTTTTCCTACCCAAATTTTTTCTACTGGATAAACAACTTTTAAACAAATACAACAATCTTTTTGTTTTTCTTTTTCTTCATCATTTTCTTGTGTTTTTTCAAAATTATTTTTTATTTTTTTTGAATCTTTTTGTTGTAATAATTCATTAAATAAATCATCTCTATTTTGAGGAATAAATTCTTTTATTGAAGACTCTTTTTCAAACATTTCTTTCATTGTTGCTAAATTTTCTTTGCCAACACCTTTTAAATTTTTCAAAATTAAAAAAGAACTTTTAAAAAAGAAAACCTTACATTAGTTTGTTTTTTAAAAATTAAAAAAATAAAATTATCTAACCTTCCAAAGACTCTTTTTGTATTTGTGAAATACCCCCAGCACGTCCTTCCTCAAAATCACGTTTCATACGGCTCATCTCTTCAGCCTTTTCCCTTCGTAAAGCTTCAATTTCTTCTAACATTTTTTCGTCCTTTGCTGACTTTTTTTCGTCGCTTTTTAATGCTTCTTTCTAAAATTAAAAAAAAATTAAATAGAGATATTTTTTAGAAAAAATTAGTCAATTTATGATAGAAAAATACGCAAAATTTGTCCGCAAAAAATTAAAAAAATAGTATTGAGTCATAATATTAAATTTTTGTGCAAATATTAACACTTAAATATTAATAAAAATTAAAAAGAAAAAAAAAATTTGCACTAAAATAAAAAATTAAATAAAAAATTGATTTAAATAGTTCTACATATTTATTTAAAAATAAATTAAAGAAAGAATTTAGTAGTTTGACTTCCTTTTTTAATTTTTAAAAAGAAGAAGAATTAAAAATAAAAAGAAAGAAAGAAAAATAAAAATATATATTCCACCCTATTTTAAATATTTATATATCCGTTGTGTAAAACTGTGATTATAAATAAATAACGGAGAGAGAAATATTAAAATAAAAAATTTTCCACCATCCAGTTTCCCGTAAAAAATTAATTTCCACGAGAAGGATTCGAACCTTGGTCATTTTTTCTCATTTCTCCCCTAAAACTTAGAAATTCTCCACTTAACCAAAAATATATTTATTCTCCCCTAAATTTTCTCAATATTCAGGAGCTTGTATCTCGACTTCTATACGATATTAGAGATAAATGAATAACTCATTTAATTCAGCTTTTCGAGCTCTTTCCAATGATGTATGTCTCGGCCAAAACTTACCAATAGTTTAAAAGCTAAAAAATATAATTTATCTATTACCCCCAAATTTTCAAATGCTCCTAGCACCTTTCTGAAAAAAATTTAAGGGTAAAATTTTTTAAAAATTTTTGTCAAAAAATTCAAAATAAAATTGTCTTAAATCGTGCGCTTTTGGATAGTCAATACCATACTTTTGAACTGAGTAATGAGCTCTTGAAGTTCTGGGGGTAATGGATTACACCAAAACTTTGAGAGATCACAGCGTCTTTCATTCGGGACCTAGAATCCTAAATTTTAGGCTAAAGATGGATCAGACAATGATCTAAAGTTGTTATCATTGATAAGTCCATTCGACCTATTTTGACTGAGATATGTGCTTCCGAAATTTTGGGTGGATCCAAGGCTTTGTTTGATCATAACTCAGTTAATTTGGGATCTAAATCTATAAATTTTTGGTCAAAGACAGATCAACCAATGAATTATTATCATACAAATTTTTTAGTCAATTCGTTCAAGTTGAGCCGAGATATGGATCCATTTCCCCCAAAATTTCAAATGCTCCTAGCACCTATAAATAATGAAATATTAGTGAAAATTTTTGAAAAATTTTTGCCAAAAAATTAGAAATAATTGTCCAAATATATTGACAAAATTTTATCAAGTTTTATCCGTGGATTAAGGTTTGGTGATATTTTTTAATTCCTGCTTAGACTCAAAATGACCTTAATTAAATTGAATATTTTGTATTTTTCGAATATTTGATATTATGAAATTTTTACATTTTTTATTGAATAATGCATAAATATCAAAATGTCAAATATTCGAAAAATATAAAAATTCTAATTTACAAAAGGTCATTTTGAGTCTAAGCAAAAATTAAAAAACCTTGTCGAACGTTAATGACTGAACAGAATTTGATAAAATTTTGTAAATATATTTGGTCAATTATTTATAATTTTTTGGCAAAAATTTTTCAAAAATTTTCACTAATATTTCATTATTTATAGGTGCTAGGAGCATTTGAAATTTCGGGGGAAATGGATCCATATCTCGGCTCAACTTGAACGAATTGACTAAAAAATTTGTATGAAAATAATTCATTGGTACATCTATCATTGACCAAAAATTTATAGATTTAGGTACCAGATTAACTGTGTTAGGATCAAAAAAAGTGTTGGATCCACCCAAAATTTCGGGAGCACATATCTCGGTCAAAATAGGTCGAATGGACTTATCAATGATAACAACTTTAGATCATTGTCTGATCCATCTTTAGCCTAAAATTTAGGATTCTAGGTCCCGAATGAAAGACGCTGTGATCTCTCAAAGTTTTGGTGTAATCCATTACCCCCAGAACTTCAAGAGCTCATTACTCAGTTCAAAAGTATGGTATTGACTATCCAAAAGCGCACGATTTAAGACAATTTTATTTTGAATTTTTTGACAAAAATTTTTAAAAAATTTTACCCTTAAATTTTTTTCAGAAAGGTGCTAGGAGCATTTGAAAATTTGGGGGTAATAGATAAATTATATTTTTTAGCTTTTAAACTATTGGTAAGTTTTGGCCGAGACATACATCATTGGAAAGAGCTCGAAAAGCTGAATTAAATGAGTTATTCATTTATCTCTAATATCGTATAGAAGTCGAGATACAAGCTCCTGAATATTGAGAAAATTTAGGGGAGAATAAATATATTTTTGGTTAAGTGGAGAATTTCTAAGTTTTAGGGGAGAAATGAGAAAAAATGACCAAGGTTCGAATCCTTCTCGTGGAAATTAATTTTTTACGGGAAACTGGATGGTGGAAAATTTTTAATTTTTATTTTATTAAATTCCTTGACATAATGGGCATTATTTAGTCAAATTTTAAATTGCTATTTTATTTAAAAAACCTTAAAAATTAAATTAAAGGAAATTAAGGTATTTTCATAAAAATTATGCCGTAGAATCTTTATTCATCCATATCTCGGCACAAATTGAACGAATTGATTAACAAAATTGTATGATAATAAGCAATTGGTTGATCTGTCTTTGACCCAAAATTTATAGATTTAGGTACCGGATTAACTGAGATTGGTTCGATCAAAGTTTTGGGGGCAAGTCGTTATATCCCAAAGATTTTTGGGAGCGCATATCTCGACTTCTATACTACATATCTCTTTCCTTCATAGCTTGTTCGATTCAGTTTTTCGAGCTCTTTCGAATAATAGATGTTTAGGATGGATTTAACATGTGAAAAAAAAGTTCCTAAAATACAGTAGGAATTGACTGGGACTGAAATGGTGGTACGGAACCGACCGGTCCGCTTTTTACGGCGATCTTTCTTCTTTTTATCTCTGCCAACACTATTTCTTTAATCTTCTGTGTATAACTTAGCTTATTTTTAACTTTTTATTTCCTCATAATCTGCTTACACTATTTCTCAAATTAAATAGAGACCGGCACTGCGGTCGGGATTTTCTAGGATCCAGGCCTCAAAATCCCGGTTTTTTTTGGATTTTTGGGATTCAGAATTTTTCGGGATTAATCCCAGAAAATCCCTCCCGGTCACTGTTGAAAAAATCCCGAATCGGGATTCCGGAAATGCGATTTTGCCGGTCTCTAGTAGAAACTTAAAAAATATAAATATATTTAACAGAAAAAGGAGAACAAAGTCAATTGGTATATTTTATTTAATTTTAATTATGTCCGGTTGTCACTAATGGAAATACCAATAATAATAATAACAACAACAGATGGGCGGCGATGTAAAAGAAAAAAAGGGAGAGAAATAAAATTTATTTGTGAGCGTTATAAATAAAAATATATTTAAGGAATGTTTGTGAGTGTTTTGGAATGAATTGAGTGAGTATATATTTAATCGAGTAAAGTTTTTATTAATATTTTTGAGAAAAGGAAGAAATATATATATTTGTTGAAAGGTTATAAACACAACACATTTTTAGAATTTATAAATAGAAAATAAATTTAAAAAAAATCAATCTAATAAAGAAAAAAATTTAATTTAAGGATTTTTTTTAATATTTTTTAAATTTTAGACTCTAATGTGCCCTCAAAATGAATGATTAAGCATTTTTTAACTAAACATTATTTACATATACAAAAAAAGATTTTTTCAATATGAGCTTGACTTGGTGTAGTGGGATAGTTTTTAATTTCACAGCAATAGGTTGTAGGTTCGAACCCCAACGGTGGAAAATAATTTTATTTTGAAGAAAAATGATAAATAAATTTTTTTCATTTTATAATAATTTAATAAACATACAATTTGTTTTAAATCTCCTGTTCTGCCTTCTATATCAATTTTTGGAGGTGGTTTTTTACTATTTTCTTCATCAGAATCTGAACTGACCGCATAGGGGTCTTCTTCCATATCAGTCATTTTAAAAAATAATATTTTTTACTAAAAATAAATTTAAAAAAAATATTTTTATTAATAATATTTGCATAATTATTAATATTCTCATTTTTATAAAAAATAAATTTTCCCAAAAATAAATAAAAAAATTCTTTTTTGTTAAAAAAGGGGGAAATTTTGAAGGAAAATTAACTCTTAATTTTTAATAATTTAAAAGATAAAATAATACATTTATTTATTTTACTTTTTTTAGTTAACTATTTAACCTATAAATATTTTAGATAATTATATCAAACATTCTCTCACTTATTCCATTTAATCTCTGAGTTATCCCAGGACTAAGACAGAGAGATTTCTCAAATAATAATTTTTGTTAAAAATATAATAAAAATAGTAAATATATAATTTTATCAAATAAAATGTTTGTTAGGACATGAAAAGAGCTTAATAATAATAAAAAAAGGTTCTTTCCTCTCAGATATATTTACTTATGTTTGTATAAAATCAAGTAAAATATTCTCATATTCAAGAAAAGAAGAACGATCGTCACACAAGCGCCTGATCACTGAAAAAAGAGAATTTTCTGAGAGGATAAAAAAACGACAGAGGTCTTCTAGCCTGGATATTTTCTTGAAAAAAGATATAAAAATAGGGGAAAAGAGGACACAAATCAATCGGTTAAAGTAAAAAATAAAATAAGAAAAGAAAATTAAGAGAAGAAGAACAGTGCCAAATAATAAAAAAAAAGATTTTGATTTTTAAGGACAACAAATGCTTTTTCTTTTTAACGTGTGTGTAATAGTATTATTTTATTAAATATCAAAGAGAACTAAAATTCAAAAAAAATTTTAAAGAAAATTAAGTGGGCGGAAAAAGTATAAAAATATGACCAAAATTGGGGAAAATTATTTCATTTATGCCTAATTAAAAACTTTACTATTTAATAAGATTAAAAATCTAAGCCAAAAGATACCTCTCTTTAAAGAAGAAATTATTAAAAAGTCTAGATAAAAGTTTACAAAAATCAAAAAAGCAAAGGGGGGAGTAAGCTCATTTTTAATGTTCTCACTTTAAAAATGAGCTTACTCCCCCCTTTGCTTTTTTGATTTTTATAAACTTTTATCTTTACTTTTTAATAATTAAATTATTTTTAAAGAAAATAAGATAAAACAAAATATATTTATTTATTGACCACTTTAAGAAGCTAAAAAAGAACACACGAAAAATTTGGCCAAAGTTAAAAATATATTAAAAGGACAGGAAGTGAGAAAAAGCAGTAAAAGAGAGGGAAAAAAGAATTGCTTGATCGATCTATTCTTTTTATTTTTGAATTAAATAAATATATTTTTATGTCTTTCCCAAATCATTATTATCTTAAAAATAAAAATAAATAAAAGAAAAAGATTAAAAAATAAAAATATAATTTTTAAAAGGGAGGGATAAATTAAAAAAAATATTCAGAATTAAATATATTAATTAAACAATTGTCATTTTTGAGTATTTTTTAAGTCAAAAAATAAATAATTTAAAAAATATACTTTTATTTCAAGAATCATTAGAAATATCCATCTTTTGATTGTCACTTTGTTGTTCTATTTGTGATGTTTCCCTAAGTACTTCTGAATTGGTCGTTGAGGAATCCTTCGCCTTTTGAACACGACACTAAAATTTCTATTTAATTAATTTTTTTTTTAATTAAAAAAAGAAAACCATGTTTGCATCCATTTCTTCAATATCCGTTTGTTTTAGTCGCAATGAACTTAGAGGACGTCGAATCATTTTTTAATTTTTAAACAATTTTTAAAAAAGCTAAAAATTAAATATTTGAAAAAATAAATTAAAAAACATAAATCAAATAAATGTTTAAAAACTCAAAAATATATAAATGAACATTTTTTAACCTTTTTATTGAAATTTTTTCAAAATAATTAAATCAAACAAATTAGAGAGAATGTTTTGTGTATCATGTAATGCTATATATATGTAATATTAATTTTGATGAATAATTATTCTAATTGGAAAATGTCAAAAAAAAATAACACAAATTTAAATTAATCTTTGTTACCCCAATAATCATTTAAATTTGGAAAAAAACAGAATATCAAAAAATATACCAAATTTCCAATCACAAGATTATTTCATCAAAATTAAAAAAAAAGGTATGTAAAATAATCAGTCAAAACAAATTAATGCAAGTAATGGGAATGAGACAGAGACCAAAAATTAATTTTAAAAGGCCGGGAACATTTTGTTTTTGTGTTGATTTGTTTGGTGTTTTGGTATACAAGAAAAGAAATTAAATGAAGAGAGGAAATAGAGATTCCGCCAAATTATATTCAAATGTTGAATGTCATCTCACAAATCACTAAAATTGAAAATTATTTGTTAAATAAAAAATTTTTAAAAAGCTTACAGGCGATTAAGAAGGAGATTTGTTGTCATGAGCTAAAAAATATAAAATTTATTTTCATTAGATAACTTATTTTTACTAAATTAAGAAAGAAATTCAATTAATAAACTTTTAAAAATAACCTCCATCAGACTGATCACCACTGCTTTCTTCGGAAGTCGCATTCTTCTTTGGACGTCCACGTTTTCCAGTCGCTCCTTTTTTGGTCACACCACCCTTAAAAAGTGCAGGATGCTCAACTGCCTTTTTTGGTTGTGATGGATTCTTAAAATTAAAACAATTATTTTATTTAAATTAAAAAAACCTTAACAGAAGTGACACCTTTTGGACGGCCACGCCCTTTCTTAACAGCTGCTTGAGGTGGAGATTTCGTTACAGTCGGAGGTTTAACAGGAGATTTTGCTGCTTCACCATTAGGAGAGCTCTATAGGAAATATTTAAATAATAATTTTTAAAAAATAACCGCTGGAGATTTTGTCCTAGGTGGTGATTTGTCTAGAACAGAAACAGCAGCTGCAACCTTCGCTGGACGACCTCGCCCTCGTTTCTTTGGAGCTTGCGAATTCATTTTGTTTTAACTGGAGAAAAAATTTAACTTAAAAAAGGTTAAATTAAAATAAAAAAATTAAAAAAATAACAAAAAATTAAAAAAAAATTGAAAAAAATAACAAAAAAAGATAAAAAATAACAAAAAAAATTAAAAAAAAAACAACTAAAATTTCTAAAAATTAACAACTCAAAAAATAATTTACAAAAATCAATAAAAATATTATAGCGAAAGAAGAAGAATATATAAAAATTGTTTTTCCAAAATATTAAACGCAGAGCAAATAAAATGTCCCAATAAATAAAACTAGAAAAAGAATTAAATAAAAAAAACAAACGCTTGGCTTTCTTTTTAAAAAATGACACAATGCCACAAAAATTTTAAAAATCGCGCCAAAATAAATAATTCCTTTTTAAGTGTAAAGCCCAACTAGTCGCAAAATAGTATGTTAAATAAAGAGAATTAGAAATAAAGAGGAAACTAGAGACTACGTGCACCTAGTCGGGCGTATCAGTCTTTTTTAAGTGTCAGCCCAACTAGTCGCTGCAAAAAAAGCTGATTAGTCGCGGAACGTTTCATTCCATATTTTTATTTTTTATCTTTCAAATTTTATTTTCTTAAAAATTAAATTTTAGAAAGTTATGTCAAATGAAAGCCGTGATTTTTCTGCTCTTTTGAACACAAAATGTGAACGAAAAATGAAGAGAAAAGTAGCCAAAAAAATAAAGGCAAATTGTCGAAATGCATATTCTCAACATCTCAATGTATTTTTTTAATTTTTTTTAAATAATTTTTGTTTTAATTTAAAAAAGGTTGAATCTACAATTTCAAAACAATTAGAAGATTCAAAACGAAAGAAAAAACTTGAAAAGCGAAGAAGGCTTAGAAATAAAAAAAGAAAAGAGAGAAATGAAGCAGAAAGGAAGAAAAGAATTGAAGGCAAAAATTATGAAAATTTTAATGAAACAGATGAAGAAGAAGGTGAGGATGAATGTACAACAATTGAACAATTTAGAGAAGAGGTTACTTTTTTTAAAATTAATTTTTAAAAAATTAATTTTTTCCACAAAAGGCTGATAAAGTAAGACATCAAAGACTAAAAGAAGATTTAGATGATGATGATAAAGAAATTCGACGACTTGAAAGGTTAATTCGAAAAAGTAAGAAAAGAAAAAAGGGAAAAATTGAAGTTGAAGAAATGAGTGAAGATGAATTGGAAAAAATTTTTAAAGAAAATGATTTAAGCGAAGAAGAGGATTAAAGGTAAATATTTGTTGGGTATTTTTTATTTTTAAAAAACAAAATAAATAAATTAAATATTAAGTTTCCCTTGAAAAATTCCATAATTTAAATGTCCGATCATAACAACTTGAGGCCATCCAGTTTTCATCTGGTGATATATCAATACATGTAACCTATACAAAATAAAATTTATTAGAAAAATTATTAATAATTTAAAATAAAAACCTTCATATTATGTGAATCAAATATTCTTAGTGGTTGCCATCCTGAACATGTCCATAATTTCATTGTATTATCATAAGAACCAGTAACCAAATATTCTCCAGAAGGATCAATTTTAACTCGTGAAACTAAATTATTATGAGCTGACATTGTGTAAATTTGTCGACGCATTCGAACATCCCAAATTTTACAAGTATTATCAGCACTCCCAGTAACCATTAAAAAACTTTAAAAAAAACAAGTTAAAAAACAATTAAAAATAAAAAACCCATTTTGATGCCAACAAGCAGTGTAAATTCCTTTTTGATGTCCTTCTAAAAACATTATACATCGGCCAGTTCTTAAATCTAAAAAATTAAATTATATAAAAATTATTTTATAATAAAAAAACCCCAAACACGTCCATAACAATCAAGGCCACTAAAAAATAAAAAAATTAAATTATAAATAATAAAAAATACCCAGTAAGTAAAAGAGAACCATCAACATGAAAATCCAAGTCAAACAATGCTTTACTATGTCCTTCTTGATAAATAAGTTCTTGTAAAGTTTCCAAATCAAATAAACGCCATGAAGAGTCAAAACTGAAAAAATAGATTTAAAAAAAATTAATTTATAATAAAAAAAACCATGTAGTGCATAAATGCTTTCCATTTTGATGAAATGCTAATCTAGGTACTCTATCTTCATGTTTTTCTAGTTTTGCCAAAGGTTTTTCTCCATCTACCAAATTCCACAAAAACACATTACCAGAATGGTCACATGAAGCAGCATTTAATAAAAGAGGATCTTGATTTTTATATGCACCTGGATAGAAACGCTGAGAAAAATAAAAGTATGAAGAAAATCAGAAATACTAATTAAATTTTTATACCGCTGATCCAACTTGACAAGGATGTCCTTGAAGTTTAAGTTCTTCTTTACAATCAGGTATGGACCAAATAGAAACTTGACCAGACCAATTTGAAGTAATAATATGTTTAGAATCAGGCGAAAATTCGGCAAAAGAAGTTGGTCTAACACCAGAAACCTTTTTAAAAAATAAAACATTTAAAAGAAGAACAAACTTGTGTCCCATAAAGTTGAAGTGTTTGAATACGTCTATGTGTTGCTTGTTTAATTAAAGCTCTTTCTTGTTGTGAAAGCATTGCTTGAACCCTCGCTCTTTCTAACCTTTGTTTCTTAAATTTAAAATTTTTTTATTTATTTTAATTTAAAAGAAAACCGCTTTAGCCAAACTAAAATCAGCAATTTCAACTCGAGCATCACGAAGAGCAGCTGGTCCTCGATGATACCAAGTACTTTGATCATCTTGAATGTCAGCCCTTTCTTTATCATCCAAATGAAGAATTGCATATATTTCATCTTCTGACATTCGAGAAAGTAATGAACGAAGACGTTCACGTCTATCTAATATATCTTCTCCAAAAATACAAATTGGCTCATTACATCGTCGAAGCATAAGCTTTACTTGAATGTCATCAGTTGGAAGAGTTAAACTTCTTGCCTTAAATTATTTAAAGTTTTCATATAGGTTATTTTATTCAAAAAATTAAGTTATTTCAAAGGTTAAAAAGTTGAAAAAAATTTGCGACAAAGGTGCTCGAACCTACGCCATTCAAAGACAAAACTCTAAACCAACCCACTACACCATTAAGATTAAATATAAAAAACCTTTCTCCTTCGGTCAAAATCAGCCAAAATTTCCTTTTGTACTGGATTATCTATTGCCGAAAGATCAACAATTCCTTCAATAGTAGCCATTGATTATAAATTCTTAAATAGCTAAAATTGTTCGATTTAAATTAAAAAAAGTAATTAGATAGATATTAAAAAACTTTAAAATTAAAACAAAAAAATTATTTTTTTAAAATAATTATTTGAACAAATTCGTTTTTTAAATAAAATTAAAGCGCAAGTCTTTTCTCAATAAAATTCCGGTGCACTTCTTTCAATTGTCAATTGTTGTTGTAAATCAACCAATTTTTTCTTCAAAATTTGAATTCCACTTAATATAATATTTTCGGCTTTTAAAGCTCCAGCACTTTCTACACTAATCCAAAATTTTCTTGGTTTACCCATTGGAAGATAAGGAGCTTCTTTTTGGTCATCATCATTTAATAATTCACTAAATTCACTTTTTGGCCATTCTTCAGGTTTTGCTAAAACTGTATGACGAAAAGCATTATCTGGGTCATATTCAAATGCTACGGACGAACAAGGATTCCATTTGGAATGTTCTTTTCCAAACCCTTTTTTGGCAAAACAACGCATAGAAATTGCTTGCCCTTTTAATTTTTAAAAAATTAAAATTATTATTTAAATTAAAAAAACCTTTACGAAGTTTAACAATCAAAATTTCATCAGAAATTCCATCCATTTCAAGAGTATCACGATTAGCGTGTGATCCACATGCGGGAACAACCTTAAATTGAAAGTAATTAAATTACCTCAACAAATATAATGTCTTTTAAATAAAAAATAATTAAAAAAAAACCTCAATATTATTAGACTCAAGATCATCAGAAGTAACAGCTCTTGTCATATCCTCATCACAACGAACATTTAATTCAAATTGTACAGAACAATTAGAGCAAAACTCATTACAAGTACAATCCTAAATTAAAATAAATTTATTTAAAATAAAAAAAGTAAAAACCCTTGTATATTGAATTCTGTCAACAATTCCATCAGAAGTTAAAGGAATTAAACCCATTCGATTTGCTATAAATTCATCATGAAGAACTGAAGTATTTTGTTCAATTTGAACCCAATCAATTGCTATATACAATTTAAAAAATAAATTTAAAAAATAAATAAACCCATTATTGGTACTTCAGCAAGAAAAACCTTAAAAAAAATAATAATTTATTTAAAAAAATAAAAACCCGTCGAAGAGAATTAGCAACACTCAAATCTGTATCTTCCAAACAAAAACGAACCAATTCATTACTTAACTGTAAAATAGTTACTTGTGGTTGATTCGCATAAGGCATTTTTTTATATTTTTTTAAAACTAAAAATAAATTTAAAAAAAAATAAAAATGTTTAAGTAAAAAAATAAAAAATAACAATTAAATAAAAATAAATAAATTCTTCATTAAAAAATAATTATTTTTAAAATTTATTTTTAAATATATAAAAGAAAGAATAAATGATAATAATATAAATCACAACTTGTAAAGGAATAAAATATAAGTGTTAAATATATTTTTTCAAATACAAAAACTTTTTCTTTTTGTTAAAAGAAAACTCTCCTTTGCAAAATAAAAATTATAGTCCCTTTAAAATATTTAAAATTCTTTACAAGTTCTCAGATTTTTTTTTTTAAATGAGGTACAAAAATAAATAAAAATATATTTACAATTGCACTGTGTATTCGTTGAATTATAAAAATATTAAAAACCTTTAAAAATTTCCTCTTTCAAGTAATAATTTTAATTTTTTGTTCTTCACATATTCTATCTAAAGAGCAACGTATATTTAATGCTGTAAGTCTTGATTTTGGACTACAACTCCAACATTCAGTCATTATACGCACTAATTCATTTAATGATTCACTTCTTTTCCAATTTAAATTAATAGTTGGTCTTTTATTTTGAATTGAAATAAATTGATACATTTGCTCTAATAAAGGTTCTCTTGGAACATATTCAAAATAAGGAATTTCATAAGTTGATGCTGGAATATTTAAATTTGCAATTTCTGTTCTTCTACAAGTTTCCCACATTATTAAAGAAAAAGAATAAACATCCATTTGTAAATAAGAATTAAAAGAATCACGAATATAATTATTTGCAAGAAATTCTGGGGCTAGATAACGCTAAAAATATTAAAAAAATATTTTTATTTATTTTTTATTTTAAAAATCCCTAACTTCTCTGCGCATATTAAAAAAAAATAAAAAGGAAAAATTTTTTTTAAATAATTTTTTAAATTATTTAAAAGTATTCTTCTTCATAACTCTCCAAAAAATAAATATTTATAAAAAAATACGCATGAGGAAAAAAGTTACGAAAAGAGAGAAAAGTTACGGGGGATTTTTGAAAGAATAATAATAAAAAATAATTAAAAAATCATACTACTGTTCCTCCTCTATCTTGCAAAGGAATATCAAGCACTCCATTCCCATAACGTATAGCCATCCCTAAATCAGCAATACAACAAGTCCAATCATTTTTAATAAGAATATTTCGTGATTTAATGTCTCTGTGTGCAATGCCTGGTTTATCTTAAGATACATATTTTTTAAAATTTTAATTAAAATAAAAAAATTTACGGCATTGATTATTAACTCCTGGCAGTTCAGAATGTAAATAAGCTAATCCATGAGCTATTGAACGAATAAATTGGATATTCATTTCCACTGTAATTTTGTTTTGTTCAAGGAAATCATAAAGAGAACCATTTGGTAAATATTCAGTGACTAACCAAAGTTGGGTAGATGAACCAGAATCTTTAAAAAATAAATAATTATTAAATTGACAATCTACTAGAGAGTTACTAAGGTAAAAGAAATATCTAAAAAAGAACAAAAAATTTTACCAAAAGAAGAAGATCATCAAAATAAACTCTCCTACAAAGGATATATTTGTCTTGTTCCCTTACCTCTACCCCTCTAACACCTTATACTTTTACATAATTTTTAAATTAAAAGATTCAACTTTAAAATTACTAAAAAATCCTTTTAAAAAAAACCTTTAGTATCACTTCCAATCCAACGAAGTAAATTTGAATGTCTCAACATATTATGTCTGTAAATATCAGTTTCTCTTTGCCAAGAAGGCTCATCTCTTGATAAAAAAATTTTAACAGCAACTTTTTCAGCTTTCCAAACACCCAAATAAACTTCACCAAAACGACCACGACCAATACATTCTTTTAAAGTTATTTGCCAAGCAATTGTTCTTTGAACTAAAATTGGCATTCCAGCACCCGAACCAGTAGAAATTGGATTTTGGACTCTTTCCAAATCTCTAATTAATTTTTTTAATTTTCTTTTTTCACCATTATTATCAATAAATTGATCATTTTCTTCTTCATAAAGATAATCATCATCTTCTCCTTCTTGTACTTGTCTATAAATATCTTCCATTTGAAGATTATTATTATTATTATTCTGATGGAAACGACGGAAATGTTTAATACTTTAAAAAATTAAATTAAAAAAAAATTAGAAAAACTTACTAAAAATGTCTTAAACGACCAAAACAATTATCAAAAGCTTTCTTTATTTGATCTATACATTTTGCACCGCAATATATTCCTACACAAAGTCCAAACCCAGAGAAAATTATGGAAACTCCAAAAAGTAAAATAAAATACCAATATGAAGAATTTGAATTATTTTCATTATTATTTTCAATTTCAGAAATATTTTGTTCAAGATATTCAACAGAAAACTTGGAAAAAATATATTAAAAAAAATATATCTAAAAAAACCTTTTTATCATTACAAAAAGAACCATCTTTACAACATGAGACAATTTGTACAAGTTGTGTTGTGTTAACACTTTGACAAAAAAATGGACGTTCTTTAGGGAGAAGTTGATCATTATGTACACAACTTTAAAAATAAACTTTAAATTAATTTTAAAAAATAAAGAAAAGGTCGTCCCCTTTAAAGTTTCCCGGAAAAACTGTCCCCGCAAAATTTAAAAATAAATTAAAATTAATTTTTAGAGGACTCTATATTCCCTTTAAAAAATAAAAAAACTAACGAAAGAACAACTTCTTTAATTTTGTTATCCTTTCCTAAATGAACCATTCTTCTACATTGTCCTCCACTATGTGCTCTACATATTCCTTCATATTTTTGATCAAACCCAATAATATCAGTAATTTCACGACTACAACCAAAATGATTACATTTACATAATAATTCGTTGTTTTTCATTGGAAGATTTACGAATATCTTTTTAAAAAAATTAAAAAATTCGACAATTAATTAAAGGGGGTGTTATTGTAATGGAATTTAAAAATAAAATTAAAATGGGAGTAAAAAGACCAGACAAAATCTTATCCTTTTAATTTTTAAAAAACCTTTTTTTCTGCAAATTCTTTCCTAATTTCCATTTCAATCTTTTTATCTTCAGCATTCAATTCTTCTGACGTATTAAAATTCAAAAAAGGCAACAATAAAATAATTAAAAGAACAATTTTAATAAAATAATTCATTGAAAAATCTGAAAGAAAAATAAAACAAGAAAATCTAACCATGAAAAAAGTAAAAAAAAATTTTGAAATGTTAAATTAATAATTTATTAATTTAATGAAAAGAAATTCAATAAATTAATTTCGGCACATATATAAATGTCTGATGTCCCTCTTATTATTTAGTTATCTCTCACTTAGTAACAGAAAGGCTCCTGTACATTTCGTCGAACAAAATTGCCCGACATTTCGTCTCAACGGCAAACAATCGTAGGCTTGTACAAATGAAATGTAGTTTTTTGCCGCAGAGACGAAATGTCGTGCAATTTTTATTGGCGAAATGTAGAGATATTTCTTTACTTGACAAAAAATTAATAAAAAATTGAAAAATTAATTTTAAAAAAATAAATAAATATAAGAGAAATATTTTAAAAAATTCTCAATTTTTATTTTATTTAATTTAAAAAAATAATTAAAAAAATCACTGGGAATTTATCATAACAAAAAAAAACAGTTCAGATTTTTAAGACGTTTAATTCCCTAAAACAACAATTTTTAAAAAATTAAAAAAATAAAACTGTTCTCCTAAAAACAAAATTTAAACATTAGGTACATGCCTACTAAGTAAATCAATCATTAACACTAATAAATAAAAGAAAAGAATAACACGAAAAACAATTGTAACCTTTTCTAGAAAATCTTTTGTTTTATCACCAGCAACATAAAGAATACGAAAAGTTCGAAGAATATGTCCACTTGGGAAGAGTACACAACTTTAAAAAAATAAAAATTAAATTAAATAATTAATTAAATTTAGAAAAAAGACATGAAAGAGATGACAAATGGCCCCCAAATGTTAAAAAAAAAGTACCTAATTTAAGTAAATTCTTGGCTTGCTACATAAAAGTGTTCTCCTGACTGGCCTTTTTGTTGTCACCAAAATGACACCAGAGATCCCGGTCAGGTCACTTTTGGTCATGACCAAAACCTGGTCAGGAGAACACTGCTAAATACACAAAGGGAAATATGAAGAAAAAGGAAAAAATGATGGAGAACTTGATAAAAGTCCTTCCCAAATATTAATAAATATTCCCCTTACTATTTTAAATTAAATTTAAAAAAATAAATAAACAAACGAATAATATCCACCATCTGAAGCAATAATTGAATGAATTATTAATTGGCCATTAAAAGTTAATTGAAGTCTTTGTTCTTTTTTTGTTTCATTAAAAAATATATAACTAGAATTTAATTCTTCAAAATTTCTTCTCCAAATTAGAGAAAGACCATCTTGGTTAGAACAATCGAGAAGAAGAGGTTGACTTTCTGTTGCCTTTTTTAAATTTAAATAAATAAATTAATAATATTTTTTATTTAAAATTCCTCTCCTTAATTTGGGCAAGTTAAAATAAAAATTTAGAAATTTTTCAAAAAAAATTAAAAAAATGTTCCAAGATAATCACCCTTTCCCCTATATTAAAAATACAAAAAAATATTCTTTAAAAAAAAAATAATACAAAAATTGTTCTTCTAATAATTGGTGGTGCTAAAGGAGGCAATCTTTCATCTGTAGAAAATTCTCCAGGTTCAAGTACATCTACAACTTTAAGTTTTTCTTCTTCTTCCAAAGTTAAATTTCTGGGTGATTTTTCAACCTGTCCTGAGTTTTTGCAAGAAACCTTTTTTGTTAAAAATATTTTTAAAATTTAATTCGTTTAAATAAAAAAATACTCTGCATTCTGTAAATTCTTCAACAATTGTAAGAAAATCTTTTTTTATATTTTTGATAATTTCAAAAGGAACTAAAGAGCTTAAACATGGAAGTTCACCAAACAAAAGAAATATTGCCAATCCTTTTTTTATATAATCAGAAATATTTGGAATTATTGAAATTGGTTTTCTCTGAAAAAAAAGAAAAAAATTATATTTAAAATTCCGAACATTTATTGTCTCAAATGCTCAAAAAAACAAAGAAGAATAAAGGCAGTGTCCAGAGGTTTTTTTTTAACTTGGATTAAATTCTGTGGACTTTCTTTTATGGTAAACAAAAAAAAATTTTTAAATAATGAAAAATATTTAATAAAATAAAATATAAAAGAAAATCCGCAAAATATGCTACTCAAAAAGAAAAACTTCTACACTCCTCAGTACCTTAACTACCTAAAATTATATAAAAAAGGGCAGAGCGAAACTTCCGGACTGACATTTCCGGACGCCCACAAAAGCTTACAAAGAAATTAGTTTATTTCCCTCTTTAAAGGACCAATTGGTATAATAATTTATTCAACAACTTTGTAGCATGGTACTAAATATATATCCAAGTTTTGGACCAGAAGTTCGAGTCCAGAAGCGTTGGTCCGGAAGTGTCGGCCTGCCTAGTTCCCCAATGATTCCCATATTTATTAAAAATAAACAAACTCTAATAAAACATTGTACAGTACGTCTAGTTTCACCAAATTGTAATTTTCCACATTTATTGCATTGACTCCATTCTGTTGTGTGACCGTAAACTTCCAAAAGATTGCCAAATTTATTGTCAAGTGAAATATTCTCAAATGTTAGTTCTGCTTCAGTTTTTTCATTTGGTGGTAATTGAGAACAATCCCATAAATTTGCTTGTTTATTTGCACAGGAATTTTCAGATTTGTTAACATATTTCTAAATAATTTTAATTTTTTTTTATATTTTTATTTAAATTTTTACCTCTCAAAGGGATGAAAATTAATTTTATTAAAATAAAAATTAATTTAAATATACCATTTTTATGTTCATAGTTTTGACTACATCAATAAATTGAATTTGTGAAATATCAAAAAAGAATGTAGAGTTGAGTTTTGGTTTTTTAGTTGTAGTAGTAGTAGTAACCTTTTTATTTCTCCGTGTTGGCTTTTTTGGTTTCGGCTTTGGCGGCTTTTTATCCTTTTTGTTTTGTGACTTTTTAAAGTTTTTATCATCTTTGACTTGATTCTTTTTTGGGGGTTTCTTTACTTTTTGTTTTTTGGTTGTTTTTTTACCAGTTTTTCTTCTTGTTGTCTTCTTCTTTGTTGTTTTAACCTTTTTAGTAGTGGTTTTAACCTCTTCAATTAATTCTTGTCTAGAAACACAACGATACCATCCTGCATGATCAACAGCATTTAATTTTCGTATTTCCAACTCATAATGATCACCAATAAACATATTACTAAATTCTCCTAATTTAGATTTTTTATCCTCATCTTTGGCAAAAATTCTGATGAAAAATAAATTATTATTGGAAATTAAAAAAGAAAAAACAAACTTGTCAATAAAATCCATTACTTCTTCCTGCATTCCTCTCCCCTTTTCATCAAATGTACGTGTTGCATTTTTCCATTTATTAATTTCGGGTACATGTTTTTGCCAGTAATAATTAGCTAATTCATCAGTAAATGTTGGTCTTCTTTTGTGTTTTCGAGATTTAGCAATTTTCTTTTAAAAGTTAAAATTGTATTTTTAATAGAAGAAAGTTAGAGAATATTTAAGATTTATATAAATAAATTTTTTTAACCTCTTTGATGAATTTGAGCATTTTTTGTACTCTGCGACCAATAACCTTAAAAAATATAAAAATTAAATTTTTAAAAAGAAAACCGAAGGACTTGGTTTCCATTTATCTTCTAATTCATCAGCATCATCAGGATGAAGACTTTAAATAAAATTTAAAATAAAAATATTAATAAAACCATTCAAAACAACGAAGCCAAAGTGAACTATTTTCCAAAGCAACAACAGCACGTAATGGTTGTATTCCAAAACGTTCAAGTTCCTCTTTTTGTTTATTCATACATTTTTCATTAAATTTGTAGCGATCACTTTTACGCTAATTATTATTATTATTTTAAATTATTTTCTATTTTTATTACCTGCATAACCCATTGAGGAGAATTTATAAAAGAAAATACAATAACAATGTTTAAGAAAATAAATAAAAGAATAGAGATGAAGTTACGCAAATTCATCTCTTTAAAATAAATTAAAAAATAACTTAAAAAGAAATAATAAATGTAAAAAATTGTAAACAATAAAAAATTCTTTCAATTTTAATTTTTAAAATCATCTCATTATTGGTATTATGACATTTTTTTAGTTAGATATTTTGAAATTATTATTTAAAAAATAGCTTTTAAAAATGAGAGGATATTAGAGAATAAAACAACCAAACTGCTTTTCTGTGTACAGCCCAAATGGTCGCAGGCCGTCTTGACGCGGGCAACTGGTCGCTCAATAGATGTAAAACAAAGAGATTAGAGATCAAGAGAAAACTAGAGATTACTTGCGTCAAGTCGACCGGCGACAAATCGGGCATGTCCCTGCTTTTTTCTTTTGAAATATTTATTTGTAATTTTAATTTATTTCAAAATATGTTATTTTTATTAGCTAATTTTTTTCATTTTTTATCTATTTTTTCAGTCAACTCTTTCTAAAAAATTTTTCTAAAAGATGTCTCATTCTTTTGGCTTTCGTGCTTTTCTTCTTTGCGTATTATAATTGTGATTGTTATTTTAAATAATTTTATTTTTATATTTTTTAATTTTTCTTTAAATTTTTTAAGCTAAATTAAGAAGCATTATTTGCTCCTCTAAACAAAAAATAAATCTTTGAGATAATCTTCATATGTCTGAGAATTTAAAGTTTTATAATAAACAACAAATTATCGAAATATTTGATTGTCAACCTCTTAAAAGAAAAAGAAAAAGTTATCATCGTCAATTTTCTGATTTTATTAATAGTTTTTATATACCAAAGAAAGCTTAATATTATGGGGAAGAAAAGAAATACAAATAAAGTTAATTTATCTGTTCCTATTAGTGTGGCAATTAGTGGTGTTAAAGGAGGTTTTATTTATTTTAATTTTTATTATTATTAAAAAAAGGAGGATCAATTGGAGGACGTGATTTAAGTGATACTAGTGATATTGAATCTGTTTATTCGACTTCAGTTATTGGCGATTGTGTTGATTCAGGTTTTTTTTATTTTTATTTTTTGGTATGTTATTTCTCGTTTCTCTTTACGGAGGAGAAATAAAGTTTTAATGAGTTTTTGACTCAAAAATATTCTTAAAAACATCCTTGTGAAAAAAAATTCATAAATTTTTTCTCTGAATCCAAAATGTTAAATCTTTTTTTAAGATAACGAAAATGATTTTACCAATTTGGTTGACTCTTTTGGCGATTTAATAGAAAATGCACAGGACAAAAGGTTTCTTTAAAAATACACAAAATTAAATTTTAATTAAAATAGAATAGAAATTCGTCTCAAAGCAATTGACAGTCTTTTGCTTCTCTTAAATAAAAATTGTATTCCTGAAAATGTTGAAAAATGGCGTGGAACAATTTCAGAAATTATTCTTAATAATTTGAAAAAAACTGTTGAGGAAGCTGTTCGTGTTTGTTCTTTAGCAGCTTTATTAAGCTTACAATTAGGTTTTGAATTTATTTTTTTAATTTTTATTACAAAAAATCTTCGCAAGTTTTTCCTTTAATTTTTAATATTTAACGATTCTAAAAAAGGAAAAAAATATTCTTTATCTTGACTTATTAACTTGCGGGCTTTTTTTAATTAATTTTTAGATTAATTTTATTTATTTTTCTAAATTAAAGGTGTTGGAATTGAAGAAGATATTTGTGAAATTGTCAATTTAATGCGTCAAATTTGCAATGATGCTAGCGCTGATGAAATTGTTAGATCTTCTTGTGCTCAAGCTATTGGTCTTTGTGTTTATTTGAGTGTTGAGGTTTTTTTAATTTTTATAAAATTTTTATTTTTTCTTTCTCAGAGTCAAGTCCATCGTTTAGAATCTATGCAAACACTTAAAAATATTTGGTCATCAATGAAACCAAACGGTATTGGTGGTACTTCTCTTTTTTCTTCTACTTTAGCTTCTTGGTCTTTACTTCTTGAACGAGTTTATTTTTTTTTATTTTTTTAATATTTTTTTTAAGTCTGATTCAAATTTTATTTCTACCCAAATTGAAGAAATTCAACCTAAAATTTGTTCTTTTCTTGAATCAACAACTGTTGAGGCACGTATTTCAGCTGGAGAAGCATTAATGATTTTACATGAAATTGGAGTTGAAAATATTGATGAAAGTTTTCAATTTAGGTTTTCTTTTTTTATTTTATTATTATTTTTTTAAACTTTCCTCAATCTTTTCTCCTCTTTCTTTCTTTTTACTTTACCCTTACAAATTAATCAAGGGAAATAAAGAAAATCATAAGCAAACATTAATTGTGTCACTCTTGACCAATTGTAGAGGGAGAGGAAAGTATTGGGGAAATAAAATATAAACAAAAATATCTTTAATAAATCTTTTCTTTTTTTTAGTAATCAAAATTATCTCGAACAACTTCTTGGTCAATTAGCAGCAGATTCTTCAAAAAATCGAGCAAAAAGAGATAAAAAACTTCAAAAACTAACATTTAGAAATATTAATGATATAATTTGTAATGATAAAATATGTCAATTATCTATACGTTTTAATAAACGTGAAATATTAAATATTCATAAATGTCATCAAAAGTTATTGTATGATTTGTTATGTCAATTATTAAAGGTTTTTTTAATAAAAATTTTTAAAATTAATTTTAAGAGTGATTTAAATGGACATTTAACTAAAAATGAAGTTTTACGCGAACTTTTTGATCTTGGACCTGTTATTTCGTTAGAAGAGCCTACAAAATTGAGTAAATCACAAAAGATTGAAAGGGTATTTTTAAATATATTTATTTTTGTTTCTAATTTTAATTTTTTAAATAAATACCTAGATGGTCCAATTTGGTGAACAAAAGAAGCAAATGAATATTAACAGATCAAAAGGAAGAGCAAAAAAGAATGATCATAAACATGCATCATTAATTGAATTAGATGATTAAAAATACTAAAACATTTAATTATTTTTTTCTAAAAAGATGTCGCTTCTACCATGCTTTCCTTTAATATTTTTTAATATAAAAATGTTTATTTTTTAACAAATTAAAAAAAAATAATAATTTAAAAATCATTAAAAATATTTCCACTACAACTACAATTATTTGTAGAGGAACAATTATTTTCGCCTTTATTGATTAAATTTGTTTCCATTCCATTTTTATTTGTTTTAGATCCTTCCATTTCCATGTCTAACTTTGCTAACCATTTTGATTTCTAAAACATACAATTTTAATGTTTTGTTCAATGTGGACATTTTGTCACTTTTTCTCTACCGCATTTTGTCCAAAATATATTTGTGACATTTTGTCCAAAATATATAAATGACATTTTGTCCAAAATATATTTTTGACATTTTGTCAAAAATATATTTTTGACATTTTGTCCTTCTTACTAATTTGGCATTTTGTACTAATTCTTCCTATTTAATATCAAATAGCATAAAATACCCTAGAAATTCCAACATTTGGTTCATCATTATTTAATCCATAAAGAAGTAGACATGCTTTACAATATTTTTGACTTGTAATATAGCCACATTTTGCACATTTAGATAATATTTGTTCTACAACATTTGAACGTAATTTAAATTGTTCTCCAGAATTAACAATATCCAAAATTGTTTTTGGTCTTATTCTTTCTAATTCTTTAATAAATGAACGAGCATTCATTCTATAAGCATTTGGTGAATAAATACATTCAGTACAAAAATAATTTAATTTATTAAAATGGGCATACATTACAATATCCTTTTTTAAAAAATTAAAGAAATTAAATTATATTTAAAAAATTATTATTGGATGGTTAGACAAAATCTCTTCAGTTTTCTTAACAATTCTGTACTATTTCGTATTAAACAATAAAATAGCCTATTTTTTAACCGAACTATTTTTAAATTATTTTTTCTTTGACTTACTTTTTCAAAAGAATATTTTAAAGGTTTAACTCTAGGTAAAGATTCTTCATCATCATTATTATTATTATCATTTTTATCAGAATTTCCAAATCTTTTTAATCTTCCAAAATCTCCTCTTAAAATATTCATTAAAACTGTTTCAGCTCCATCATCAACATTATGTCCTGTTGCTAATTTTAATACTCCAATATTTAAAGCTACTCTATCAAGTGCTTGACGACGAAAAACTCCACAAAATGTACAATTATTTTTTTTTCCAATTTTTTTAACAATTTCATCCATTGTCCAACCATATAATTCTTTATAACTTGTTATTTTTAACGGTAAAGATAATTCATTTTTTGTTAAATGTACTTGTTTTATTGAATCATCTCTATAACCTAAAAAGAGAGAATTAACCTTATAACATCTCATTAGGGAAAATGGACAAAATGCCAATTCAGAGGAATTCCCCGGAAAATAAAATTTTTTCTCGAGACCTTTGTACTCAAATATACCCTTTTCCCTTATCCTTTCACTTAAATATATTAAACTATATTTAAAAAAAATAAAAAAACCTTCAATTCCTTCATCTACACATAAGAGAAAAAGTTCTAGTCCATAAGAATATTTTTGATTAAGTTTTGCCAATACTTGAGCCAATACTGTAGAATCTTTTCCTCCAGACACTCCAATTCCTATTTTCTCACCAGAATTAAATATTTTTGTTTCCAAAATTGTTTTGTGGATATCCTAAATTAAAATAAAATATTTGACAAAATGTCCACTGACGAAATGTCATTTTGGCAAAATTGTTCTACCAAAATTAAATATTTTTAGAAAAATTGACCAAAATTAAAATAAATAAAAAAACCTCTTCAAACCACAGATTAAAACATTCTACACATCTTGGTAGACCGTCTTTTGAAGTTTTTATTTTTGCTTGATTGTTAGAACATTCTTTACAGTTGATGACCATTATACTAAAATTTAAATAATAATTTATTTAAAAAACTTTAAAAAAGAGAAGAAAATATATATTTTTAAAAATTAAAAAAATAAATTTAAAAAAAAAAATTGTTTAATTAAATATTTATTTAAACAATAAATTATATAAAATTAAAAAATATAAAATAATTGGCACACAAGTATATATTATTATTATCATCTTTTCTTTTAGTACATATTTTTACTAAATATAAAAGAATTTTCCCTGTATTTTGCTGAAAAAAAACAAAGGGGATATACATATTCATTGTTACATATTTTCATAAAATATTCAAATTAATATTCTCGGGTATTTATTTAAGTTAATTAATTTTTTAAATAATTATTAAAACTTTCTATAATTTAGAAATTAATTTTAAATCTCTTGAGAGTAATAAAGGTCGGTAAATAACCAGTTGGATCCCTACCTGTCCGCAAAGAGAATTCGCTCTTTTCTTTCCTTCTCTTGTATTTTTGGCGTTAGGAGAAGTGCACGCTTATTTTTCCTTCTCCGATATTATAATATGCCTTTTAGCACTTGGAAAGAAAAGGATAAATAATTAATTAATAATAAAGTGAAAATATAATTATTTTAAAAGACCAAAGATTAATAATCAAATAACATAAATTGGGACAACATTCTCAAAT
Organism: Meloidogyne chitwoodi; assembly: GCA_015183035.1. Taxonomy (NCBI): domain Eukaryota; kingdom Metazoa; phylum Nematoda; class Chromadorea; order Rhabditida; family Meloidogynidae; genus Meloidogyne; species Meloidogyne chitwoodi. The sequence continues at coordinate 1,782,097 of JACZZP010000013.1, forward strand.
ATATTTCTAAAAGATCAGGTTAACCTTTTATGGAATTATAATGAAGGGATAAAAACCAGTAAAAGGACAAATATTTAGGTAATTCAGTTTTTGTATATATCTCATCTGAGGATAATTCTGAATCATAATAACTTTATTATTAATTAATTTTAATTATTTTATTCCTTTCTTTCCAAGTGCTAAAAGGCTATTACAGTGTAGAGGAAAAATAAGAGTGTACTTCTCCTAACGCCAAAAATGCAAGAGAAGGAAAGAAAAGAGCAAATTCTCTTTGCGGACAGGTAGGGATCCAACTGGTTATTTACCATAAAGGTCCCTTTCCCTCTTTAAAAAAATACAAACCTCTCTATCAATTTTTTTTCATCACAAAAATCAATCATAATATTTATTTTTAATTGCTCTATATTTTCTTAATTGATACAAAGATTCCAATTCTTTAACTACATAATTTCCTCTTTTAATTAAATCTTTAATTTGTTGTTCTTCTTTAATATTTTTATTTCTGATAAATGCATTTTTTAGTCTTTCATGAAACCAAAGTGATCCTTTTGGATATTCTTTTCCCATAAAATAAAGCTTTAATTTTAATTAATTTAAAAAATATTAAAAAAATAAACCGTTCGATAAAGTTGAATTACTTCATTACGTAATTGTGACATTTATTCTTCTTTTTTTAATTCTATTAAAAAATATATATATTTGATAATAATTAAATTATTAAAAAAAATATTAAAAAATGTTTAAAAAAACATTATAAAAACAATTTAAAAAATAATATTTTTTCCTATTTTTTTAAATTTAATTCTTTAACAAATTGATTAATTTTATTAAATTGATATGAAAAATCTGGATATAAAAAAGGTCTATGATCATTTCTGTGATCATCATTGCTATAAGTATTTGCATGATATGCTGAAATTTAAAAAGAAAATTAATTTTTTATACCCTTAAAATAAAAAATAATTAAAATATTCTTATCTAATTTTATTTTTCATCAGAAAATAAATTAAAAAAAAAAATCAAAAACCTGGTGTAGCAATAGTTGCCTTATGTCTATTAATTGTATAACGTCTAAAAAATAATTCTACTTTTTGAGCAATCTTTATAAAAAAAACCTTTAAATTAAATTAATTAAATTAAATAAAAAACCTGTTTATAATTATATTTTTCATCATTAATATTCCAATAATTTAATAATAATAAATTTTTAAACATTCCAACAGGTCCTAAACATTCAGGTTTTCTAAGTTTACCAAATTTAGAAAGTTCATTATATGTTAATCCAATATCTTCTTCATCTGTTTGAATTATTTGTCCATTTTTTAGAGGTTTTAATTCTGCTGTTGGAATTGAATTGATTATTCTATAATTTAAAAAAATATTTTAATTTTTTAAATTAAATTATTCTCTCTAAAATATACCCTTGTAAATGCACAAATTTATATGTAGCATTGACATATTGAAGAAATTTTCTTAAATCATCTTTTGAAATTGCTCCAATTGGATTTAAATCTGCAGAAGAACAATCTAAAAAGAAAAAAATTTATAAATAAAAAATAAAATAAAATAAACCATATTTTGTGACATATCCAACTAAACTAAAAAATAAAAATTTAAAATTTATTCTATTACCCAATTAAATAAAAAAACCTTTCATCAACATTAGAAGCTCCAAGAACAAGTAAATTTCCAGTACCTGCCTATGTTAAAATTATTTTTTATTAAATAAAATTAAAAAAAATAATATAATTAAAAATAAAACTCACGTCCTTGTGATATTAAAGCTGTTTGAGCATGTAAATATGCTAATATCATTCTTGTTCTAGCTTGTAAATTTTGTAAAGCCATACCTTCACGTTTGTCTGGGGACTTTATAAATTTAAAAATTTATTCTTTAAATAAAAATTAAGAAAAAACAAACCTCATATTCTGGAGTAAAATTTAATGTTTGCAAACAACTATCAACAATTGAATCAATATTAATACTAAAAATTTACAAAGAAAATTATAAGAAGATGAAAACGCTCAAAGGATTCGAACTTTTTATGGTCTCCCCCACAAAACTAAAAACGCTACCGACTACACCACAAATGCAATAAATCGTAGATTAAAACTTACTTACGATAAATAAAAAAGGTGAAATTAACCAAAAATTAATTTCAGATCCTTAACCTCCTAAAAGTAGAAAAAATTAAAATTAAATAATACATTGAATGATTGGCATTAATATCTTGTGCCAAACCAGCAGCCAAATCTCTTGTCATTTGTGAAGAATTTTTAGAACTCATATAACATGTAAAAAGTATTTGTTTACATAATAATGAAGGATCAGAATTTACTTTTTTTCCTTCCAAAAAATATGAAGGATCATTAGAATCTAAAAAAATTATTTTTAAATTTCTCCTTAATAAAATTAGAAAAAAAACCTGGATACAATCTAATTGATGCACAAATCTTTTCACACATTAATCTAACCATTAATGCAACAGAAGAACTATCCTGACCACCAGAAAGAGGAAGAAAAAAGCCATTCTAGAATAAATAAAATATTAAAAATAATAATAAATTAACTTGTTTACTTCTACGCAAATAATGCCATAACCATCTAAAATTATATAAAAATTAAATAATAAAAAAAACAAACGCAGGTGGTCCATGACAAAGTTCTTCAATCTCAGTTAAAGGCAAAACTTCAATTGGAAGAGAAAGAGGATGATCAAAAGTATTTAAATTAAGAAGAACTGCTTTAAAAGGAACAATAGGCATATCATCAGAACGACTTGACTTAATTTTTTATTTTATAAAATTTGAAATAATCCACAAATTTTATCCACAAAATTTAGAAACGCGGGAATTTTTTAAATAAAAATAAAATAAAAACCTCTTGACATGTACTTGCAATATTTCCACGATAAATAGTTGAACGATCCAAATTTAATAAACAATTTTTTGTGCAAGTATCTTCCAAATCAAATTGAGGAATGTGTACATAAAGATCATTGTTCTGAGCAATTGAAGACATTCCATCAAAATAAACACGTTCTCCATCCATTCCACGATGATTTGAATACATATAAACACCTCCTAACTGAACTTACAAATTAAATTAATTGTTAGAATATTCCAAGACTTTTTAAAAAAAACCAAGGGGAGTTTCCCTTGTTCTCCTACTCCTTAATTCTGAATTAAAAAATAAATAAATAAACCTTTGAAGTAATTCCAAGAACTAATTGTTTAATTCTTTTATATGATTTTCCAAGAACATGATGACTTCCACTAGAATTACAAATAATATCAACACCTTGTAATGCCAAATCATTACTTGGTGACCGAGCAGTCCACATTTCCTCACACATTTCAAAACCAATTTTAACACCATCATTAGACTCAATAAAACCATTTCCGAATGGAACAGTTTCCTTTTAATTTATTTAAAATTAATTTAAAAAAGAAAAACCTGTAAAAATCCATAATCAGGATTTAATTTAAAGTCGACAATTTTGTTTTTGTGTACCCAAGAAACGAACCATCAAAAAATTTAAAAAATAAAAAACTATATAAAAAAATTAAACCTTCCTTCTCTGTAAATATCATCATTTGCCAAAACTGTTTTTGGATAAATAAAAACAATATGTCCATTTACTAGTGAAACCATACAATTATAAAGTCCTAATCTATACCTTATAGGCATTCCTGTGATAATTAATAAATCAGGCATCTTTAAAAATTAAATATTTAAATTTAAATAAATTCCAACTTTTATTGATTCATCAACAATTTCTTTTAAAACTTCCCAAGAGTGAATTTCAGTATCAAGTTCATGAAAATGATCAAGACAATTATATCCACAAATTTCTAATTCAGGTCCAAGTCTAATTTTTGAACCTTTTTGGAAAGCATCTTTACAAGCTATTTAAATAGATTATTAAACAAAATAAAATAAAAACACAAACTTTTTAATATTCTATCCTTATTACCATTAAAATCAAGTGACCATTGATTGACCTTTGATTAATTAAAAGTTTTTATAAATTAATTTTATGTTAAAAAATAAACCGTGCAGACAGCTAAATTTATTATTCGTCCAGTTTTTGTTCTACAAGTTGAGAGCATTAAATATAATCTAATAAAAATAAAGCAAATTTTAGGTTAAAATTATTAAATAAAAATATTCAATTTATGTTGTAAAAAAATTTAAAATATAAAAAATATGTAAAAAATTTAATTTATGAAAAATATGTTAATAAATCAGTAAAATAAATGTTTACAAATAAAAAGAAATAAAAAATATATACAAATGAAAATATATATTTTAATTTTTAAATAAGTGAAGAGTAAGTTGAGAGCAACGGGATATAAAAAATAATAAAATAAGAAAAAACAAAATTTTAATTTTTTAGAGCTTTAGCACCGTGTTGGAGTCCGAATGAAAAATAAACAAATAAATTAAATCAAAAAAATAAATAAATTTTAAATTTATTTATTTTATGAACATTAACTAAGTTGATGCTAAAAACAAAAGACAAAGTGAAACATTTTAATTTAAAAATAGGAAAAATTTTTAAAGGCAGTAAAAATTAATAAAATTTACAAAAAAAAAATAATTTTTTGAGCTTATTTAAATTTATTTAAACCTTTACAAATGCCTAGAATCATCAACAGAATCTATTGGCATTATACGCCATAAATTAGTCATTTGAGAACATTCCAAAACTAATTTTTGTTCAAAATCTTTTTTTATTAATAATTCTTCTTCATCTTCTTTTTCTTCTTCAACATCGCCACAAATATTTATTTTTAGTTCCCATTTTTCACGTAAACATCCAACAATTCGATCAAGTTCAAAACGTTCACGAAATAAAAGCCATTCATCTTCTGACGAATTTTCATCATTTCGGCGTATCATTAAGGCCGTATTAAATTCAGTATAAATAGCAAAACTAAAATATTATTTTTTTAAATAAAATATTAGTTCATCATCAACTCCAGAAAAGATATAAACAAAAAAGGTTCAAAAATTTTTAATATTCTTTTAAAATAAAAAAACAAACATTTCAGCTTTACTACATTCTTCCCGACTTATTGAACAAAGTCCACGCATAAATCCATCAACTGCACAATTTACTCCTTCTTGTGCAAAAACTAAATGTGTTGATGTTAAAATTGCCATACAAGCAACAGGTGGTGGATTATCATTCTAAAAAATTAAAATTAAAAAAAATTATAAATAAAACAAACCGTTACATACAAAGCCATTGAAAGTGAACTAATCCAACGTTTCATTATTTCTTCGTTTGGACAACCAATTTGTAAACCATAAAGACCATCACCAGCAATATCTGTTGAAAATGTTATTTGAAAAGCATATTTTTCATCATTTGTTAAATCTATTCGGCAAACTTCCTCTATTGAATCTCTAAATAAATTTAAAAAAATTTAAATTTAATTTTTAAAGTAAAAATTATTAAATTTTTTGAAAAATAACTTAACACTTATTAAATAACAAAACGGAGGAGTCAAATGGACTCGAATCAAATACATCGAAACACAAAAGTTAAAGACACTACCAACTAAACCACAAACCTCCTATAAGTAACCTTTTATTTTAGTACTTAAAAAAGTTCCCCTTTATTAATAAAAAAGATGAATCTAATCGTTAGAAAATATAAAAATTAATTTAAAAAACCTCAAATTTAAAGATCTTTGCGCAAATTTAAAAGACGAATCAGAAAATTGATAAAACATTGAACCTCTAAAAATTAATTTAAATAAATAAATTAATTAAAAAAAAACCTCAAAACTAAATAAGATTGTTGCCATTGAGAAATACTTTTACGACTCCAACTTTTTTGATAAATTTCACGAATATACATATAACATTCTAATGATGAAGAAACAACAGTTTTTCGATTCAAATTTAAATTTTGTTGTTGCCAATAAATTAATGATAAATATAAAATGTCATGTTCTCTCTTGAAAAAAAAAGAAATAATTTAAATAAAAATTAATTTATTTAATAAATTATATTCTTTTAAAAAGAAAAAATTTAGTCCTTTTTTTAGCTTAAATTAATATAAAAACACAAATTCAATCTAACCAAAAAATAATTTTTTATTCATAAACTTGCTATTATTACATCTTTTTATTTTAATTTTTTTAAATATTTCCCTTAGTTATGATAAAAATTAAAAAGAAAATTATTCATAACCAAAGGCCTATTATTTTACTAAATTACTAAAATTTGTTTATTTTGTAAACAAAAATTAATATTCAAAAAAAACACTTAAAAACATTCTAAAATTAATTTAAAAAATTAAAAACCTTGTCAAGTTCATTAGATAAAAATCTTTTAATTACAACAGTCAAATGTGAAGAATGTGAAGAAATTAAAACAAGTGGTTTAACATTTTCTTCTTCTTTTTGTTGTTGTTTTTCTGAAGAATTTGATGAAGAATCATTTGAATTTGTTGTAATATTAATAGCAGCATCTAAAGCTATTCTATTTGCCATTGTCCTTTTTAAAGTAAATAAAATTGTTTTTCCAAGTATTTTTGAACAAGTTTCAATAAAAAATGTTTTTAATTGATGACTAGAATTATTTGAAGAAGAAATTATAAATTTACTATTTTTTGAATGAAAACATAAAATTTGGGCATCTACGCTACTTGTTAAATGATCAATATAATTTAAAGGTAAGGCTATCTAAAAATAAAAAATATTAAAAAATTCAAGGACATTTTAAAATTTTCAACAAATGGACCAAATGTCACTTTCTTAAAACAAACAAAAAAAATTAAAAAAATAAATACCAAAATTTTAAATTTAATAGGAGGTTCTCCATTAACAAGTCTATTAAAATTTCTTTCAAAAGCTTCAGATGCCAATTCTTCAATTACTACATTTGCTGGTGAAATACCAAATTCTGCTTGTTGTTGTTGATTTGTTGTTGTTCCACTAATTACAACATTTTTAATATTTTCAAAACCACCACCACTATTTGATTTATCTTTATTATTATTATTTTCATCTTCTAAAGTAGCTAATAAATATACAAATTGATCTGTTATTAGCAAATAACGAAATGTTGATTGTCCAGTAGAATGACCAGTAAATATTTGAAAAAGACGTTGAATTCGTTCACCATCTTTTATACACAATTCTAATTGAAGTTGAATAATTTCACCAGAATCTAAGCTAAATTAAATATTTTTTATTTAATTAAATTTAAAAAAATATACAAAATTTCTCCTTCCAATAAAGTTTCATTTTCTCCAATTTGACTTAATAATTCATCATTTTCATGTGTTATAGAAGAATTACAATCATCTATTATTATTTCCCCATTTTTTAATAAATTATTATTTTTATTATTTTCTTGTTGAACTGCCAAAGAATTTAAAAATGCTAATTCTCTTAATTTTGAATCTTCTCTTTTTTTAAATAAATTTTCTGGTAAAATATTTTTTAATTTTTTTGAATTTTTTTTAAATTTATTTTCTTCTTCTTTTTCTTCTTCTTCTATCCAACAATTATTTTTATTATTATTACTTGTACAAGGATTACAATAAATTAAATTATTTTCATTTTCTTTTTCAACATTTTCTTCTTCTTCATCATCAAAAATAAAATTTGGATTGCTATTATATGAAGCAAAACCTTTTCTTTTATTTCTAAGCATTTGATCCAAAATATAACTCTAAAATTAATTTAATTATTATTTTTTTAATGTTAAAAAAACAAAAATAAACAAACACAATTTTTGAACAAACTAATTTTCTAAATTCAATTAAAAACCTGTTCTTTAGCACTCTGAACAGAAGTTTCTCCAGCAGTTAATGCAGTAATATCAACTTCAGGTAAATCATCTACTAAACCTTCCAAATAAGAATTACGAGCAATATCACAAAAAGAGCCATCTAAAAATTAATTCAAATATTCTTTTAAAAATTAATAAAATAAACTTGTTGATAATTTAGCAGCACTTTCACGTCTTTTTCTATTTTGTATTATATTAATTGCTAAATTTCCACCACCAAATGCAAGACTAGCAATTGGTGAATTATTACTTATTGAAGATTGAACAGGAGACATTGTTCCATCTATTGGAGATGAAATTGATGCTGGCAATGCAATTGGTGTATCTTCAATTCGAAAAACATATGAAGGCTAAAAAGAATTAATTTAAAAAACATATGCAAAGAAGTTTGAGAAAAAATAATGTAAGCAGAAAGTAGGGAATTTAATATTTATTTTAATTAAAAAAACCTCAATATTAAATTCAAATTCAGCAATATCGTCCAAGAAAAGGCAAACACGTTTAAGTAAAATTAAGTTACGCAAACAGGAATATCTTTCATAATGAATTCGTTTAAGTGAATCACTACATGAAATAAAGCCAAACATTTGAAATTGTAAATTACGTCTAAAATTAATTTTTTTTAAATTTAAAGACAGGAGATTGTCTCTATTTCAAGTTGGGCATGGATATTTCATCTATCCATAGTCGAGACCCAAGTACTTTTGAGCATTCTAGGTTTAATTGGCTTGTGTTTCTTAAAGTCCAGATCCTTGGTCTGATCCCCCAGGCCATTAAATTATAAAATTTATCGAAGTTCCACTCAAAATAACATAAAAACGTACACAAAAATAATTCCCCAATACTTAAATTTCCAAAAATTTAAAAAATAAAACCTAGTTAATGAATCCTTTAGCCAAGCCAATGAAAGTTCTCTTCTATTAGAACAATTCCATCTTTGTTTTAAATCAATTCGTTCCTCCCCTGGAATTAATTCTCGAACAAATGACCAATAACATTTATCCATTTTTATTAAACTTTAAAAATAAAAATAATAATAATTAAAAAATAATATTAAAAAAATACCCGTGAGCAAAAAATCTGTCCAAACTTTTTACAAGTTCTAAAATTTCAGAATTTTCCATATTTAAAATCAATTTTTGATTCAAAAAAGATTTTTTGTAATTTATAAGTTCATTAATTGAAGAAATAATTGCACTTTCAATTTTATTTTGTTGTTCTTTTTTATCATTAGAAGTTGGTATTGAAGGCAGACCTGTTGGGGATATATTATGAAACATTTTTTGAAAATAAATTTAAATAAATACTCTGAAAAATAAAAAATAAAATTATTTGTTTTTTAAAACACAAATAAAAGAAAATCTGATTTTTAAAAATAAAACACACAAATTAACCGGAAAAATACATTTTACCTTTAATTGTAATTAAAAATACAAAAGTGTTTCTCAGCTTATATTATAAATTCTAACTTTTTCCGGAAAACACAAAATAAAAACACAAACAAAACAAAATCTGATTTTCAGAATTTTTTAAAGTAGCAGACTCATTTGTCTTGTCAATAAAATTAAAAAAGGGGGGGTGTCATTTTAACGACGCCGTTTTAACGATAGGATTTTACCGACAGATTTTCACCGACAGCCGTTTTAACGATGCCGTTTTACCGACGGCCGTCTTATCGACGCCATTTGACCGACCGAAGAAAAAGTTCCATTTTACCGACAGAATTTTAAATTTATTCAAAATTTTTACTCCAACAGGATAAAATAAAAAAACAAGAATGGACATAAAAAATTTTATTTTAAAACTTTTTTCCCTTATAAACAAATTAAATCATTTAAATAAATTTATTAAATAAATTCTTTCAAAAATTTTAACAAAATAAATAAAATTCCAATGACAAGGGATTAACCCTATTTTCATTGGTAAAGTAACCATAAAAACATTTAAAAAATGAAAATTAATCCATATGATAGTTCCTTGAAAGAACAGCTGTAACGGCGCCAACAATTGCCTGTCCAAAATCAATTGAGATGGTCCTTGGTAGAAAATTCGGCCAGTGCTGTCAACATGTTGAACATTCTTTCATAAAGAAGCATCAACTTTCCAGACAAAAGCAAATAACAAAGCGGAAAACCCAGTCTCCCCTTCTGAAATTCTTAAAATAAATAGAAAACCTATAAAAATCTTACCTTGCCAAAATTGCAGTCTCACGTCCAAAAATAATACTAAAATTTTATAATTAAAAATAAATTTAATAATATCACAACCGGTGCATTTTTCCATCATGATTGAATGGACCAGAGTCAGCTAAAACGAAAATTCTTCTTGATCTTCTGCTCGTTGGTAAATACGAAACGTATGGGGAATGTCAAGTTCTTCAATTGTGGTAAGATTTCCCGGAGGCACTTGGTCTGCTGTCTTGTCCGTAAAATAATCTAAAAAGCATTTTATATTTAATTTTTTTTATTGACAACCTTTTTTGTAGCGTTTTTTTTGAAGAAATTGCAGCTAGTACTGGACTAGGTGTATTTTGAAGAACAACTGCCCTAATCATTGGTGGATTTTCCATCGTTTCAAGTGCCCGTCTTTTTATTGCAGTTGTAGCGCGTTTTAAGACAATTTTGTCGATATTTGTACTGCAACCGTGTTTATTAGAAGACTTTAATTACTTCGTTTTACAAGTTAGTCCACACTCGGCCTTTACAACCTGTGCCGTTTTCATCCCTTGAAGAACTACAACGCCAAAATATTGCTGTGCCATCTTTTTTCATTTTATCTTCTACATAAAGAAAACCTTCATGCTCCACTGTTGCATTTCCACGAATAGTTTCAATATCCTGTGCCATTTAAATTTAAATAAATCCTAAAAATAAATCAAATATATAATATAAATAAAAAATAATTGAAAAAAGAAATTAAAACAATTTTTTAAATTCGAAAAGATAAAATTATAAATTTAAAATTCTGTCGGTAAAATGGAACTTTTTCTTCGGTCGGTCAAATGGCGTCGATAAGACGGCCGTCGGTAAAACGGCATCGTTAAAACGGCTGTCGGTGAAAATCTGTCGGTAAAATCCTATCGTTAAAACGGCGTCGTTAAAATGACTCGCTCCCTTAAAAAATGTCAGAACGCCAATGCGAACTTTCTTTATTTAAATTTGTTAAATCTTATTTATAAATCCAAAAATCTTTAGCATTGAAATACATTTATTCTTTTTTTAATTAAAAAATTCTGATTCTAATTTTTACTTAAAATAAAATAAAAAATTAATTTTTTTTTCCAAAATACAAAGTATTATTTTTATTCTTTTAATTAAAAAATAAAATACATACTAGAACACAAAAAAGTTATAAAAAATTTAAAGACACTAAATAAATATAGAATTTTTATTTTATTTTTCCTTTTTACATATTTTTTTTTAATTTTATGTAAAATCTTCGGTTGCTATGGTCCATCGTTCTCTCCTTTTTTTTCTCAATGTTTTTTACTCTTGAATACGTCGACAAATGAAGGGATAGAATCGAAAGAATTTTTATTTATTTTTTGGACATACCAAAAAGATGAAAAATTGAATAAAAAACTGCGTTAGTAACCCTTAGACTTACATACTAGTATTTATTTGTTAAGCGGACGTTTTTCTTTTCGCTCTCTTTTTCATCATTTTTTTCTTTTTCATACACAATTTTTTTCTTTTTTCTTTCTAAATATTCATTTCATATTTTAAGGTTATAATTTATTCTCGAAGTTTTGTTTACTTTTTTTTTAATAAATTTTAAAACAATTTTAACGTTTAAAAGGTATTAATACATCAACCTTTTCTTTGTTAATTAAAGTAAAATTTAATATATTTATTTAAAATTAAAAAACTATATTTTAATTAAAAAAGAAAATTAATTTTAAATATTTATTTAAAATAAATGTTTACCGAAAAATTAACAATTTAAATATTAATTTCTAACAAAATTTAAAAAATAAACTTGGCTCATCTCTCTACTATTTTACATTTTTCTTTCTCTAATCTTTTCAACACATTAATAAAAGTTATTTAAGGTCTTATATATTTCTCTTTTTCCAAGTTTTGTATTTTCTCTTTTTCAAGTTTATTTTCTCTAACAATAATGCTATATATCCGCTTCTCCAAGTTTTGTTTTCTCTAAATATTTAATCCGCCTATCCAAGTTTTGTTTTCCTTCTTTCAAAGTTTTATTTTCTCTAACATTAATCCATCAAAATATCATCTTGCAACTTTAAAAAAAAAGTATTTTTGTCTTTTTCTTTTATTTTTTAATAAACTTTTAAACTTGTTTATTTATATATACATAATTGTGTAATTAGACCTTAAAAGCTAATAAACAAAAAAAGTTTTATTAATATTTTGCTAATATTCATTTTTCTTTTATAAAAAAATATTTTACCCTTTATCTTCCCTTTATTTCATGCTCCAAATAAAAATTATTATATATTATTTTTTTAATTAATAATAATATCTTATGAAAAAATAAATACTTGTTTATTTATTACAAAACTTTTCTTTTCTTTTTTTGACAATGACAAATTATTAATTTTTTTTATGTTCATTTTTTAATTTTTCTTTCTTAAATATTTTTAGGGAAATTTCCTTTTTTATATAATAAAAGGTAAAAATTTAAAATATCCTAATAAGAATTTATTTTTATATTACTAAAAAGAAAAATAATCTTTGAATTTTAAAAATATGTAGCGTTGAGTAACTCTCTGTCAGTTGAAATTAAATGGTTAAAAAAGTCTGGGAACTTATCTAAATTTAATTAATTTTAATTTTTGAGATTTATTTATGTGAATTTTAAAGTATTTTTTTTTTGTAATTTTAAGAAATTTTTAAAATTCTAATTTTGGTAATTAATTTTCCTTGAATAATAAAACAAATTGTTTCTTAAATTAAAATTATTTAAAAATGATTTTTGATTTAAAAATTACCTTTTTAAATAATTTTAATATTTAATTTGATATGTATTTCACTACAATTTTAACTATAAAATTTATAGTTTTATATTTGTACATATTTTAACAATAAAAGATTACACATCTTTTAATTTATAGGTATTTACTGTCTAAAAAAATACATTTATCTTAACTTTTTTTTGAAACTTTACTTTTCCCTAAAACACAAAAATCAAATTTTTAAAAATACAAGAACCGGAAATATTGCAAAAAAATCAAAAAACGCAAAAATCAGAATTATTCAAAAATACAAAAATATTAGAAATAGAAATACAAACAAATTAAAAATACCAGAATAATAATAAAAATTGATCTTTTTGTATTTTAACATTATTTTTGTATTTTTTATATTTAAAGATAAAATTAATTTACCTTTTAAAAACAATAATAATTAATTACTCTTTTATTTGTCCTTAAAAACAAATAATTATTTTATTTTTTTTAAATTTATCTTTAAAAAATCATAAAATTGTTCTTTCATTTAAATAATCGTATAGTCATAAATAAATTGGTCATAAAATTATTTTATTTAAATAATTGCTGATTTGGTTATTTTTTTAGTTTTTTTACTTATTTTTATAACTCATTTTTCGGTAATAATCAAAACAATTTTGTATTTAATTCTGATTTTTTGTTTTATTTAATTCTGATTTTTCTGTTTCATTTAATTTCTGATTTTTGTATTTTATTTTAATTTATGTATGTGTATTTTCCGGAAAACTTTAATTTAATCTTTATTTGACTTTTAGTTAATTTAAAATAAACTTTTATGATTTTCAACTTCTATAACAAAAATTCAACAATTAAAATATTTTTTTCTTCCGTTTGTTGCTGTTGTTGTCTTTGTTCTCCCTAAAATATTAAATAAATAAAAAGAAATGCATTTTCCATTTTTTGATGATATTTGTGAAATTAAAATACCTGAAAAAGTAGAAGAAAAAGAAGTTTGTCTGTTAATTTTATTTTAATTTTATTTTAATTTTATTTTAATTTTATTTTAATTTTATTTTAATTTTATTTTAATTTTATTTTAATTTTATTTTAATTTTATTCTTTTTTTCAGCCCAAAACAACAATTTTTGAAGAATACTTTCCTCGTTGTGATGCAGACCTTAATACTGATACAATTATTGTAGGTTGGTAATAAAGGTTTTATTTTAAAATATTTTATTATTTATTTATTTAACTTCTCTAAATTTAAAAAATAAATTTAAAAAATTAAAGGAAATGGTCCAGCAGGTATTTCTCTTTCTGCAATGCTTGAAGGTTGGCATCCTTTCTATAACAATTCTAATCCACATCCAAATCCTCTTATTCATTCACAATTTTGTTCAAATGAGAATCAATCACTTCTTTTTCAAGTTTTTTTTTAATTTTAAAATTATAAGATTTTGGAAATTTTTGAGCTTTAAGGGTTTTAAAATTTGCTTTAATTTTATTAAAATTAGAAAATAACTTTTAAGAAATTAGTAAAACCTTTAATTAAATTTTTAGAGTCCTTTTGATTTAAAAAATAAATATTTTTCTTATTTTTATTTTTTAAAGGATTTGACTTCTGCTGCTAATTTAATAAGTTTAACAGAACAAAATATTTCAAATTTAAATCCATTTGGAGCTTTGTATGATTCACTGACTAGACCGCCAATTTCCACTGATCAGTCGACTGAAAACGATAAAATAAATAAATCTTCAATTTTATGGAGAAATATTTCAAATAATTTTGTTTCACATATTGTACTTGGAGATACACCTATTGGTGGGTCTTGGACAGGATTTGAAGATGAGGTTTTTTTTAATTTTTGGACTTTTTTTTAATTTTTTGAAAGTTCTATTTCTCGAAATTTATTTCTTTTAAATTAAATATTTTTTTAATTATTTATAACACAGATAACAGCTGTAAGTATAAATAATTGGATGAACTTGCCTGGTTATTCTCTTGCAGATGATTTTCTTGGCGACCCAAATTTAAATAATCAACGCCCAACTGCCAAAACATTTAGAAATTATTTAACTACTTATTGCAATTTTATGGGAATTTCTAAAAATTTTAGACAGAATACAAGAGTTGTACAAATTAAGGTTTTTTTTATTTTTTTAATTAATTAAAAATAAAATATTTTTTTTAAGAAATTACAAAACAAATTTATCGGTAATTATTGGGAAGTGAGTGGAGTTAATACTCTAACTAATGAAAATTTTATTCTTCGCTGCAGAAATGTTGTTCTTGCATGTGGAAAAAATAAACAGAGAAAGCTTGAGGTTTTTTAAAATTTTAGAAAATTTTTTAGAGAATTTTTTAATTTTTTTTTAACCTTTTTAGTTTATAAATGACTCAAAATCAATAGTTTACAATTTAAATTCTCTTAAAAATTGCATTTCAAACACAAAAACAAAAAATTATCCAATTATTGTTGTTGGCGATGGAATTTCTGCTGCAGATTCAATTAATTTTGCTTTAGAAAGAAATTGTCAAGTTTTACATATAATTAAAAGAAGTGATAAACAATTAAAAAGTAATAAAACTTGATGAAAATACAAAAATATTAATTTTTAAATTTATAGATATAATGCTTTCTCGTCTCTCTCCTTTAGTCTATCCGGAATATGCACGTGTTTTTCAACTTATGACGGGTCAGAAAACTGAAGAAAAATACAAAATATTAACTGAAACAACTATACGCAATGTTTTTGATAATCAAATTGAGTTGAATACACCAGGCGGAATTATAAAAGTGTGAAAATGAGAATATTGTAAAATAAAACACAATTAAATTATTAAAAAAACTTTCCGGAAAATATACATACATGTATGACTTTCCTTAATTTTTATACAAACATTTCCGGAAATTTATAAAACTTTCCGGAAGACATGTTAGTATACTTAAACTTTCCGGAAAATACAAAACTTGAAGGAAAATACAAGGATTTTTAATTAAACTTTCTGGAACGAATTCTGATTTTTATTAAAACTTTCCGGAAAATACTTTAAACTTTCAAAACTTATATTTTCAGGAACAATTTCGCTGTCTATCCATTTGTATTGGGAGACATACAGAATTTCCATTATTAAAAGGAATAGATATTGATAGCAGCTTAGAACAATTTTCTTCTAAAAATTATTGTTCAATTAATGACTCTTCTCTATTTGCAATAGGAGCAATGATAGGAGATCATTTTGTTCGTTATCTCGTTGGAGGGTCTTTATGTACAGCACAAACTTTAATTTTAAGAAATAATTTTTATCAATCTTTTCGTCAACCATTTCGGGTTTTATTTAAGAATAGATTGGAATGTTGTTGTTATTATTATAAAAATAAAAGAAGACAAAATTCAAAAGAAAAATTAAAATATTTAAGAACTAATTCTGCAACAACTTTAAAAGAAATTGTATAATGTAAAAGTGAATTCTTTTAATTTTTAAATACTCTCCCCTAATCTAAAGAAAAATATTGAATTTTTTAATACAACCAATTATAACTTTTATTTGTAATTTTATTTAAATTATATAAATTGTTTTTTTTCAATTTTTATTTAGAAAAGAAAATTTAAACTATTTGAATGTCATTTCCTCCTCTAATTTAAGAAAAATAATAATTTTATTGTGATTTGTGTAAATCTTTTATCGCGCGCGAGCGTGGAAATGCATTTTCTTTAATTGGTGCGCTGAAAATTTGGCGATTTGAATATAAAAAACTTTGCTTTACTAAGTTCTAGGTTAGAGAATAATTTAAATAATTCTAATGAACGAGGGCGTAGGCCGTGGTTCTTTGAGTTGATGATTGAGCTAACAACTTGAAAATATAAAACTTATATACTAAAGTTTAAAACTACAAATTTATTGGTATAAAAACAAAAAATTTTCGTTAACTCTTCACCTTCTTCATAACTCATCATTATCAACACTATGGACCGTCTACAACGAACAAACGCCAAGGCAATCTATATTTGTGCTCCTCAGGATCGACGTCATTCGCCTGCTCGACAAAATCAACGGAACCAAACAACACCTCAAGGACGTCCTACGACAAATCCAGTTCAAGGAAAATCCGGCAAAATAGTAGAATTAATACCGAACAAGTTCACAGTTGCGTCAACTGGTAGCCTGCGCACAATCGAGTTAAGGAATGGTGACGATGTAAGATTTTAATTTTTTTATTTATGATTATTTTATCTAAATAATGATTTTTTAGTCCTGTTTTGCCTTCCATATTGCTGGTGGCGGGAGATTCTTCAAATGTTCTCCACTCTATGGTTACGTCGACAGCAACAACTTCGAAAGGATCCAAATAAAGCGGTTAGCTTCCGAGATCAGCGAAGAAGGAACTATGAGAGTGGAGCTGATCAAAGTAAAGACTACACGAATACCGGCGAAGGAGGTGTTTGAGAGACATGTTGCAACGATCGCTCATACCCTTGAGCTTAAGTATACTGCAATTCTGCCTGCTGAGCCTATAATCGTAATTCCCACGATTGCCGATTTTTCTCACAATGGTGGCATTGTGGAATTATCCGTCACAAATACAACAAATAAGGTTAATTTAAAAAAATTTTTTTTTAAATTCCAAAATTTTTTTTAGTTGATGGCGTTTAGAAGTGACTGCTCGCATCAGATGAACTTGTATACAATCAGTCCTCACTTCGATCATCTACCTGCTGGAGATACCAAAATAATCACAATTACAAGACAGGTTATTTTTTTTTTAATTTTTATAATTTTTTTTAAATTTTCTTATTTTTTCAGCCTGGCAATGTTGGTCAGGGCCAAAGTTTCGTCAACTTGTTCTTCAACAACTCTAAAGGCTTGCGAACTGAAGCGGAAGAATTCCCTAGCGGACGTGTGGACCATTATGTCGTCATAGGACTGAATGCTAAATAGAAGAGAAAGAAAATGAACAAGATATTATTTTTTATTAAAAAATGTTCATTTTTCTCTACTAAATAATTATGTGATTTATACAAAATGTATGTTGTAAATTTATTTAATTTAATAAAATTGTTTGGGTAAAATTTTTAAATTTCTGTTTTTTTCTTGACTTGTGAAAACTTGAAATCCCTACAAAATTTTATCCATCTAAGTTTTCATTTGAAAATTTTATAATTATTAAAA